>CAMXCT020002247.1:430000-495750 GCA_947184155.2 Cladocopium goreaui | reverse complement strand
TGTGTGGTGTGTGTGTGTGGTGTGTGTGTGTGTGTTTTGTGTGTGTGTGTGTGTTGTGTGTGTGTTGTGTGTGTTGTGTGTGTTGTGTGTGTTGTGTGTGTTGTGTGTGTTGTGTGTGTTGTGTGTGTTGTGTGTGTTGTTTGTGTTGTGTGTGTTGTGTGTGTTGTGTGTGTTGTGTGTGTTGTGTGTGTTGTGTGTGTTGTGTGTGTTGTGTGTGTTGTGTGTGTTGTGTGTGTGTGTGTTGTGTGTGTGTTGTGTGTGTGTTGTGTGTGTTTTGTGTGTGTGTGTTGTGTGTGTTGTGTGTGTGTTGTGTGTGTGTGTTGTGTGTGTGTTGTGTGTGTGTGGTGTGTGTGTTGTGTGTGTGTGGTGTGTGTGTGTGGTGTGTGTGTTGTGTGTGTGTTGTGTGTGTGTGTTGTGTGTGTGTTGTGTGTGTGTTGTGTGTGTGTTGTGTGTGTGTTGTGTGTGTGTTGTGTGTTTGTTGTGTGTGTGTTGTGTGTGTGTGTTGTGTGTGTGTGTTGTGTGTGTGTGTTGTTTGTGTGTTGTGTGTGTGTGTTGTGTGTGTGTTGCGTGTGTTGTGTGTGTTGTGTGTGTTGTGTGTGTTGTGTGTGTGTGTTGTATGTGTGTTGTGTGTTGTTGTGTGTTGTTGTGTGTTGTTGTTGTTATTGTTGTCATTGTCGTTGTGTGTTGTTGTTGTTATTGTTGTCAACTCTCGGAGCAAAAAACACCGTAAATACCAATGTTTTTGGGGGGTCGGAAGCCCAAAACCACGGTATTTACGATGTTTTTTGCCTCTGGTAGTAAAAAGCACGGTATTTACAGTGTCTTTTGGCCAGCACCTGGCAAAAACACTGGTATTTACGGAGGTTTCACCATGTAGCAAAATGTGGTTTCTTGATCCGAAAAGAACAAACATACTGTAAATTACAATGTTTTGAGTCTGCTCTTAGGGTGCGTGGGAGGTGTGGAGGGGTGGGGTGGGGGGTACTAAAATGACTAGCAATCTCCTGAAGAATCAGGTAACGGGGCTGGCCGCCCTCCCCTTTACTTCGTAAAGTAAAACTCAAGGTAGCCCCTCTGGAGCTACCTTTCGTGACTAGTAGTAGTAGTAGTAGTAGTAGTAGCAGGAGTAGTAGTAGTAGTAATAATAGTAGTAGTAGCAGTAGTAGTAGTAGTAGTCGTAGTAGTCGTAGTAGTAGTAGTAGTCACCTGCGCTCCTCCAAGCTAACTAGAATGTTCTTCTGACCTTATAACATCTGCGCGGATTCCGCGCGCGCGGAAGCGGAATCCGCGCGGCCATGTCAATTATTGGCATGGTTCTAGTAGTACTAGTAGTACTAGTAGAAGTAAAAGTAGTAGTACTAGTAGTACTAGTAGTATTAGTAAAAGTAGTAGTACTAGTAGTACTAGCAGTACTAGTAGTAAAAGTAGTACGAGTAGTACGAGTAGTACTAGTAGTAAAAGTAGTACGAATAGTACGAGTAGTACTTGTAGTACTAGTAGTACTAGTAGAAGTAGTAGTACTAGTAGTACTAGTAGTACTATTTGTACTAGTTGTACTAGTAGTACTAGTAGTACTAAACTTGTACTAAACTGGTGAATAACGTCATTCAGGCTGGGGCCCGCCTTGTACGATAGACTAAAAAAACAAAAAAAAAAATCGACCTCCTAAAGACTAAAACCCTAACCGCCCTTTTTGCGCGCAACCCATATTATAATTTATATAAATAATATTTAAAAATATAATTAATAATAAATAAATATATAAATATATAAAAATAATATTTATTATTATTATTATTAAATAGTTTTATATTTTAATATAGAATATTCGATAGGATTTATGATTTATTCCGATCTAGATTTCCGGATCCTAATAATATAAAATCAATCAAATGATTATATCAATTTATCATGGAATAATATTATATATATTTAAAAAATAATTATTTATTGATATTTATATATGGAAAAATATATATATATATATGTAAGTATGTTTTTCTTCTTTAAATGGTGGTCGCAACTCACAGGGATGAAGTAGGCTCCGATAGCGCAGCCCAACCCTCTGTACAGGCTTGCGGATTCGTGGGCTCTTTGGCCAAGTTTGGCTCGCCCTTTCGCCAGGCCGCTTGTCGTACTGGCTGCGGTGAAATGGACACGGTTCGTGGGAACCAAAACGTGGTCGCCGTTGGCAGCGTCGCCATGGGACGTGCCATGGCTCCCATAGGTCCCATGGCTCCCACGGGTCCCATAGGTCCCATGGCCATGGGAGGTCCCGGAGGTCCCGGAGGTCCCGGAGGTCCCGGAGGCCCCGGAGGCCCCGGTGGCGTCTGTGCGATGAAACGAATGGGGCTTGCAACTCTCGGTGGACTGGGCGACATGTGAACCACCTCAGGTGAGAACTCAACAGTTTGCAAGGACGTTTAATGTTTTGGCTGTCGTAAGTAGTGTTGACACCTGTTTTTTTTAGTGGTTGGTTTTCATTACAAAATCGCGCAATATGAATCATCCACCTTTATTGCAGCCTTTAAGCACTTCCAGAACAGCAGGCAACCAAGTTTGGTTGCCGTTGCTTTGACAATGAATATCAATGAATGGCATACAAGTAAGTAGGTCTTGGACATCGACCATTGTCATGATGACTCATTTCTACAGTAATTACAGGCCTTTTATAAGCTTGCAACTCCTCGGTCTCCAGATCTGTGTAGATGTTTTACCATATCACTAGATGTATATACATATATGTACTATAATGAGTGGTAAATTTCCTTAAAAACTATGAATCTAAACAATTCCTAATAACCAACCCATCCCCGAAAAAAACATCCCAACTTGCCATGCCAAGGTGCCCTTGTTGGTGACGTTGACGCCACTCTCAACGCCGGCGCGCGCACCGTGGGCGCGGCATAGATGGCGCCCTTCTCCGGCCACGTCCATCCCATGGTCGGCGCCTGCGACCACCGTGGAGGACTCAGGCTGCGCGACGTGGGGTGCACTGCGGGCGGCCCTGGCGATGGCCCGGGCCCGGCGCCGTCCACGGGAAAGGAGTAGCGGGAAGGGGTGCGGCCACCATCCATCCTGGAGAGAGGTGAGGTCGATTGAAACTTAGTCGTTGTAACTTTAGAAATGGTGATTTGGGTTGGCTTGGAATCGCAAAATATCAAAATAATTCGCCACTTAACTATATAAGATTATATACATATATATAATTATTAATATGATATACAGAAATCTTAACTCCCAGTAAATCTCCCGTTCATAGATGGTCAAATCATGTGAGAACTGCAAAAATAGCTTCCCTTTATATTCATCTCTCCCATGAAGTAATCCCCCATTGTGTCCCACAATCTGGTGCAAACCAATTATGTTGCTTGGCTTATATGCCCATTTAACTGGTTCGATATATCTACCTGACATAGTGAACTAAACCAATTTGGCTAGCTTGTGGATTCCGTGGTAGGTTTTGGAAATAGGGTACATCCAAATTCAGTGATTAATCATCTTCCATCCTTTTTCCTTGTTAGAAAGGCCATATATTCCGGATAAATCACTCATGTTCACACAAATCCAAGCATCATGGTCGGAATTGTAGATCCCATATCATATCCCATAATCAAAACCCCAACTATCACCCATTTCCTGCTTCAGCCGATTTAACTACTCGGAGAATCATCCCACTTAGCAGTTAATAAACCTGAACGTCAGCTCATTCGTGGCTTATCCCATTGATAAATTGGCGAACAAATCCCAGTGACTAACCATTTAGCTATCATAAATCAGCTATATCTATCATGAAATCCCATAAGCATCATGGTTAAATGATCTAGAAAATTGCCATTTTAAGCGTTATTTTCCTATGGTTTTTCCAAACAGTTTGGAAGATGATCCTATCCTCGTAATCTTAATGTCGCTGGGCCACCCGCACGTTGACACCGTGGTCGCCGCCGCGTTGACGTAGACCGGGTCGGCCACGCGCGGGGTCGGGAAGGCCGCGCCACCCGGCGCCATGCCCGGTGCCAAGGGGGTGCCGGGACCGGCAGGCGCCACCACGGCGAGGCCTGCCTTGGGGATCTAGGTGAGGCTCCCCAAACCAGAATAGCTAACGTTGGTGTAAATAACATTATTTAACTATGAATAACTCCAATAATTACAGGATAGAAATGGGGAATATACATAACATTATTATAGAACTATATAGAACTATAGTGAATGGGGGATTATAACTATCATTATATAACAGTAGTGAATGGGTATAAACCAACTATTTTTTCTAGGGTTATGGTAATTGGAACTGGAGCTAATGGGGGTTATAAAGCAAATATAGGTAATTGGGGGCACCACCTGGTATGCAAGATGATTCTGATATGATTGCACAGGGTTCCGCCATGACATGTTCTGACATTGTTTTGGCACACAAAGCAAAGCTCTGTTCTATGATTATTTTTCGTTGGCATATATAACCACAATGGAATAAATCAAAACTGGGAAACATGGGGGAATATACCGTATACTGATGGGATTTAGTGGGATAGCCATAATCATGGGATATATTGGGATATGAGATCAAGATAGATTAAGCATAATGTAGGAATAACCATCTATCTTAATGCTAGAGATGATATTATACAATGCTTAATAACATGATGCTAATAACCATCTATTATACATTATGCTATTAATGCAGGAATAACCATTAAGATAGATAACCATTAATATTAGGATACAATGCTAGAGAATGGGCAAACCAAGGAACTGGAATTGAAAAAACAGAAATTGGTAAATTAAATTGGTCTCACTTTCCGATTCTCAGCAGCACACCCAAAGATTAACATGGTGTCAACACAGCGCAGCTGAGGCTCCGGTGTTAACATGGCCGCCGAGCGGTTCTCCTGCAGTTGCAAGCGCCTTGGCACGACGACCAGTCGACCAGTCTCCGAGAGACCGCGAGTTTTTGAAGTGGGACCTCTTTGAGCATCACCAATGGGTGTGTCTGAAAATGGGGAATACCCCTTGGGAAAATTATGAGAATCCATTGGGACAATTAAAATGGCCAATTCTCATCATTTTCCCTATTTTTATTGCCACTTTAATAGGGAAAATGATGAGAATCCATTGGGAAACGGTGTTGGGGTACTTTAAGTTCAGACAAACTCACCAAATTTGGTTTGAAACATCACCAAATCTACAAAATGGCGATCCGTAAACTTGGAAAAACATGAAAAACATTTCATCTCATGTCCATTCGTTTTTTTTATCAAGTCTTTATCTTGCTGAATGGTGTGAATACATCACAAGTTTTAAATCCACTTTGAGATGTTTTGGAACGATTCCCTGTAGCCATGATCAAAAATGTGACGGCCAGTAAGGTCGAAGAAATAGTTCAGTCAGATGATGTCTTAACTATGTGTAAACACCACCATCTGCAAAAACTTCACCAATTGAAGGTTGGTTGGCTGAATCATGTGAATCCCCGGATATTGAATTATACCACCATAATATCCCACATATCTGGCTACTTTTCTGATAATACCAGGTCTATTGATGGTGATGTTCTGATGGATATAATGAAGCTCTCTGATTTAATATGTATGCGCTTTTTTGAAATTTCACCGCAAGAGAAACTTATTGTTAGCATCAGCTATATTGTAATCATTATATAATTATATATAACTTTGGATTTCACGTTTTTGAAAAAATATGTTTGATTCAGATTTGTATCATTCCTTTAAAACCATTGGGAAAATAACATATCACCTTAAAAACTTAAAATCTTAAATAAACAGATCCAGGTATGTACATTGTTAAACCGCTTTAACCCCAAATAATTCCCTTTAAAGCTCCACTTTTCCCATGGGAAAAACCACTTCCGCCAGGACGCTTCCGGAGCTCTGCGAGCTGTGCCTCCAGTTCAGTGGTGCGACGCCGCGCCTGGAAACGTACCGGGAATACACCCCCGAAAATTCACATGGAACCCCAAACACTTACTGGTGCTAAACGTAGGGAATGGATGGGTTGCTGGGGGTTGCTGGGATGATTATTGATAGTTAGCCAGTGGATCATTCCCGAAAATTCCCTGCGTTTAGCACCAGCAAGAACATGGTTTTTGTAAAATCATTTTTCGTATATGGCTATTCGTGAGTGCCATGTGAAATTTTCAGGGGGTATCTGAAACGAAGTGGGCATGGGTGGTTTATTTCCACATTGCCAGAGGCTATGAAGCCGCAATGATGGGCACATGGGGACGTAAGCTCCAAGTGATGGTTGGCAGAGAAATCCGCCGTATAGGTCATGCAAAGACCAGCATTTGGGGCTGTGCAAATCACCGAGATCTGCAGATCCGCAGCTGCATCACCAGGCGGCCTGCCACATCCAGCGTGGAAGTCTGTCGCTGTAGAGGCAGAGGACTTCCTGTCTCACCGTGGTGCTGCGGGGCACACCAAAGTCTCCCATTTCTTCTGAAAATATGGCGGCGTTCCCTCCGCAGTCTCTCGAAAAATTCAGGAGTCAGATCCGGGAGCGATTCCATGGCTATGGCTACCTGGCGGTTCACCCCAGTATCTGAAAGTAGGTCATAAATTGAATGAAATAAGAGCGCGACTACCCTTCTGACTCAACTTATAAGCGTGTATATAAGATGAAATCAGCCACACACGAAGGAGATGAATGCAACCAGGCATGGCGTTCTGGAGAATTGCCTATATAGCCGTTGATGACTGACACCAATATAGTGATGATCTGTGACCCTGTTGATCCAGTTGGATCGGCTTAGACACCATGGCATCTGGCTGATGTCCAATCCACAGATCCATACTCTGTCCATGATATTCAGTACTTAGATGGGCCATGGAGTTAGTTAACTAGTTAGTAAGTGGATTATAATTGGGATATAGAGGGCTATATCCCCAGTTACTAACCAGTTAGCTAATCCCATGGCCCATCTAAGTATCGTCATGTTGCAGCGGTCGGCAGTTCATTGGTACCTGAAAATGCCAGGGATTTCATGCCGTTGGCTGAAGGCCCGTGCTTTTCTGGCGGATGCCAACGCCTGTCATCCTGTCCCTGTTACGTCCCAAGCAAAGTAAAGCAATTGCTTCTATTCGTTGGCCATTTTTGGCAAGATCTCACGCGCGGTGCACAAATGTACATGTGTTTTTTCCACACGGTGCCCTCCGACTTTTTCACCATTCCCATTTGTAATTTAGCTTGCAACAGGGGATATCACATAACATATGGGCTCTTTTGGCTAATGATTATACAATCCATTCATGTATCAAACCAAGGTTTACCCCAGTTTACCAATGAATTCGTGGTTATGTACTCATCACTGTCGGAAGTTCGGCTGCATCTCTTGGACCTCATCTTGATCATTCAAACTGTCTATTCCAGTGGATTGGAACATAGTTTTCCTTGCTCAACTGGGCAAAACTCGACCATATCCCAATTTGGCACAATCCCGCATCTACATGTAGGATCATGTAGGCAGGTTCTACCATTGTACCCAATGTATCTGTAACATATAAAAATGTTATACCCCTCATCTTTTATCAATTTTTGTTGCCGCACAAAGGGGCCCCCAAGGGCTATCTAGGGTTTATGGGGATATATCTATAGTTCAGGGGTGAACATAAACCGACAAACACAACTGGGAGGCACTTCCTGTGATAAATCAACAACCAGATATTCCGCTTTCATGGTGGGCTTACCAATCGGAAGATAAACAAGTCACCGACTCAGCGAATCAGT
Organism: Cladocopium goreaui; assembly: GCA_947184155.2. Taxonomy (NCBI): domain Eukaryota; class Dinophyceae; order Suessiales; family Symbiodiniaceae; genus Cladocopium; species Cladocopium goreaui. Next base: position 488,007 of record CAMXCT020002247.1, on the reverse strand, counting down.
CAGTTGATGGCCTTCGTTTTTTCTATGTTTAATCACCATGTTTAATGGGAAAACTCACTATTTCAATGGCCATGTTCAACAGGTTTTTCTGTATGTTTCCCAGAGGCTAAATCCCATTCATATCTCATTCAATCACAAAAAAAATCCCATGATATAAATCATGTTGGTTGATATATTATAATCACTATAAATTTAAATCACTATAAATCACTATAAATTCCAGTTGGTTGAAACCAACAAATTTCATGGCGAAATCTCTTAGAGGCTTCATCCCATGCACCTCCCGGAGCTGCTCTGGGATTTCGAAGAGATCGGCCTCAGCAGCGGTGGTGCGGTGCGCTCTGCGTCCAGGGATTGGTCCCCAAAAAATTTCGGGGGCTGTGAATCAACAGAAATGGTGGTTTAAACCATGTTCAAACCATGGAGATAAAGTGGAATTAGCAAAGTTGGTCAACAAACACGTGGATTCTGGATTTTAAACATTTTTATAAAGCTGGCGAAAAAACTTTTTTTTTTACAGTAATCCCGAGTAATAGCTGTATCATGTGATGTTGAAAAAGAACTCCTTGCCATGGACTTTTCCCGAAACCACAAGAACTGCCATGGTCATCTCTCCCCAGTAGAATGTTTCACATCCAACAAACAAACCGAACGAACGTTCAACTTTGTCCCACGACACAAACTCCATGGGATTGTTTGCGCACGTGTTGCCAGATATTGAGGTACCCAATTTGCAGGCAAATTCACTGATTGTGTTTTGACTGAATCCAGATTGTGCATAATATTGCCGTGTAAATCCCATAATTCATTGGCCAAATCCTTATATTTGATGGTGACATCTTCATTTTTGGAGGTGATTTTTTTTTCTGGTCCAATCCCTGCTGCACATAAATCTGGCTGAATAAATCATCTGGCTGATGGAATCCCATGCTGGTGGAATCCCAAGTTCATGGCATTTCTGGTTGGTGGTTTTTCGCCACCGGAAAAAAATGCGAGTTCGTCAGTTGGGATGTTATTCCATGACCCCAACTGTTTCTGGAAAGTCAGTCAAAATTCCATGGTTCCAGTCAGCACCAACCAGCTGAAATTTCTGGCTACATCGGAGTTGTTTTCCTCTTCCTAACCATTCCAATGAGGTCATAGGCTCTCCGGCTGGCATGGCTTCCTTGCCATTGGCGGGCCGTGCAGCGCTCTTGGGCCCTGTTGGGGCAGCCTGTGCGGAAGGGAGTGGAACAAATGCAACAAATGCAACAAGGTGGGGCCGCAGCTCGTGAGCTAAGTTGATTTATTTGCCTGGGTGAACTATAGTTTACAGTGGATATACCCTCTGGTGAACTAACATAGCTATTGAAAATGACCATTTATAGTGGATTTTCCCATTAAAAATGGTGATTTTCCATAGTTATGTTAGTTTACCATTCGGCAACTGTGATCAATGGGGTGTTAAAACTCAACATATAGCCAGCGGGCACCACCTTGTATGTCATGTGGTAGGCCCAATACCATAAACCCTCAATTGTGTAGAATTAACACTATTGATGCAAACCCATTTTTGGTGAGTCATAGGAGATTATTTACTAGTGGCTTTACAGCAATCTGGAATATTCAGATTTGCCTACCAAAGCAAGGAATGGTGAGCAGCCTGGATGTATATTCCAATCACCTCTGAATGAATTGGGGTTCTCAAAGTGTCTACGCTTGTTTTCCCCCAGTTGCTGGTCGTACATCGCGTTTTTCATTGTTTTAATCGCCATTGCCCACTGTTGTTGAAATCCCAACTGTTCAGACAGAGTAGTTGTATCTCTGTGTGTGCTGGTCAATTTTTGTATCCACATTTTTAGTGGCCAACTCCCTATCTTCCACATCTCACCACTGAGAGGCTAATACCCATATTGGCTAATGCATTGAGATTCCCCGATTCCAATAACCACTGCATCTCTGTCCTGTGATCTGGATTTAACAACTATATACAAAATATTGACTTGATTCCCAGCAGCTTTACTTATATTCACATTACACTACATCTCTATATAATCCCAGTTTAACTTGACGACTAAATTTCTTCGACCTCAACACGTTCAAATTACAGCAGCCTCCTGAAGGATTCAGAAAAGGCCAAATTGACCACTATTTTCAACTTGGATTTTATTAACTTCTATCGTTTTGGGGGTTGCTATACTATCATGTAGTGGGGAAACTCTTAGTAGCTGCTTGGCTGCCTTTTGTTACGGGTAAATGCGATGCCGGTATGCCCTTCGTGAGGTTTTTGAACCTTGCTTTCCGCATGGAGCTCCGCGGGGCACACCTAAGGTGCGCCTAGCCATGAACTTCCAAACTTAGATCTGGTTGGTGGTTTTGATCATCTTGAAAAATATGAAAGTCAATTGGAAGGATTATCCCATATATTATGGAAAATAATCCAAATGTTTGAAACCACCAACCAGTAGATTGGCCATCATGTCACTTGGGCGAAACCTACCAGAAATGCCAGAATGGCCAATGGGCCTTGGAAAAATCCCATGGGACCTTTGTCCAAAACTTAGTAGGCCTCGGCCTCCAAGTGAATGGTGACGCGACTTCTTCAGTCCATCAACGTCCTTCTTCAGTCCATCAGCATGACTTTGGATCTAAAACTTGCCAAATTACCTAAGGTTTGCACCATGTTCTTCTCACTTTGTGTAGTATTTGCAACATTTGGGAGCTAGAGCATTTCAAATTGCATGGCATTGGCAGCACTTACGGTTGTTGTTGATTTGTTGTTGATTTGCTTCTGGTTGGTTGTTTATCAGTTGTTGGTTTGTTGTTGATGTGTTGCTGAATTATTGTTGGTTTGTTGTTGATGTTTTTTGATTTGTTGTTGCTTTGTTTGCGGTTTGTTGTTTATCTGTTGCTGATTTGTTGTTAGCTTGTTGTTGGTTTGTTGATGGTTTGTTGTTGTTTTGTTGTTGTTATTGTTGTTCTTGTTGATTTTTGTTGGTATTTAGGTATTCTTGGGATTTGTTTAGGATTGGTTTAGTGCTGATTTACGATTCTTAGGGTTGGCTCAGGGTTTATGAAGAGCTGGTTAAAAACTTATTTGGTGTTGCTTTATTGTCAGTTGGTCTGATCTTGCCGTTCTTTAAGGGTTAGTTGCTGTTTTTAAGGGTTTGCTTAGGGTTTATTGAAGGTTGGTTATGAATTTAAGGTTTATTTAGGGTTGGTTTAACGTTTATTCAAGGTTAGCTTAGGATCTATTTAGGGTTGGCTCAGGGTCTATTTTAAGTCTGGTTAAGGTTAAAAAACAAAAAGGCAAAGAATCAAAAAACACAAACAAGCAAAGAAGCAAACAAAAACACGTACATAAACAATATAAAAAGAAAACACAAATAAGCAAAACAAGCAGAGAAGCAAAAAAAACAGAGACGCAAAAAAACAACGAAAAGCAGAGAAGCAAAAAAGCAGAGAAGCAAAAAAGCAGAGAAACAAAAAAAACAGAGAAACAAAAAAGCAAAGAAGCAAAAAGCAGAGAAACAAAAAAGCAGAAGCAAAAACGAAGGAGCAACAAAAACATAAAAGCAGCAAAGCAAGGAAAAGCAGAGAAGCGCAAAAGCAGAAAAGCAGAGAAGCCAAAAAAAACAGAAAGCAAAGAAGCAAAGAAGGAGAAAAGCAGAAAAAATAAGGCGACAAGAATTCCCCAAACGCTACCAAAAGCAGAAAAGCAATGGAAGGTCCAACGAAAAGGGCGAACAATATTCCCCAAACTGACCCGCAAAAGATCTACAGTAAACACCCGTATTTAAAGGATTTTTAGGCAACAGGCGCACCTTTCACCCCCTACTGTAGTGAACATGGATACAATCATAGCTTTCAGGCCCCAAGAGAAAAAACACACAGATATTCAGATATTCACTTAATCGATTCCCAGTCATGGTGGATTTCCCATTGCGAATTAATCGAAAATCACCGACTCAGCAAAGCTCAGTTGACAATCACAGTCTTTGGTGAAAACGATTATCCATTTCAGATGGGAACTGGGCCAGGGCCATGATGCGTTTTCTTGGTTACCCTCTGATACCCCAGTTCCAAGAAAAATATGTTCCATATTTTTTTTTAAACATAGCTAGCTGGAAAAAATATGGAAGATACCCCATTTCGATGATTTTCCCATTCAAATCTCCCTGGCGAGTGGGGAGTTTCCATCCAAGTTTGAGGACACTGGAGGTTGAATGAGCAGTGTTCAAAATCCCTCTATCATTCCATGAAATATTGGCTGGTTTATAGGGATTCCCCTATTGGATTATTATAATCCCGAATATATAAAGGGTAGTATAATCCCACAACTAATTATCAACCAACCATCATAAAAATCAGTTATATTCACTAATATCCCCATATTTTCATGGATAGAATTTGATAGAATCCCATTTAAATTACCCTCTGGTTATTTAACATAGCCATGGAAAATGGTTGATTTTCCCATTAAAACCTCCATTTATAAGGGATTTTCCATGGCTATGTTAAATAACCAGAGGGTACTATAATCATCTATAATCATCAACACACAGGGGTTTTGAAGGCTCAAATGCCCAGTAAACCTCCGTCCCTCGGAGCCTTGGCCATTCGACCGGGGGAGGTCTTCTCCTCTGCAGGCAGGGGGTTCATCGAATGGGGACAACCTGCAAGATATAATATGTGGTTAATATATGGTTAATATATGGTTCAGCATATTAGTTAACATATGGTTAATATATGGTTAATAAATATGTATATTATGGTTAATATATGGTTCAGCATATTAGTTAACATATGGTTAATATATGGTTAATAAATATGTATATTCTGGTTAATATATGGTTAATAAATATGTATATTCTGGTTAATATATGGTTATATACCCCCTGGTAAATTAACACAGACCCTGAAAATCACCAATGTTTAATGGAAACTAGTCTTCCAACCCCGATGACTGCCAGGGTCTATGTAAATATTCCAGAGGGTATAACATATGGCCACTGTGGTAAACCAATTGAGTATACCCCTAGAAATGGGGATGATGTAAGGTCAACGCGTGTGGGATACAACCCATATCGCTGGTGCCCACTTTTTTTATCAAAAGGGAGGGAACAACGAAAGAACAATTGATACCATCCAGTACAAGGTAGTGCTCCATAGTCGGCCAAGTCGGCTGATAACTTATAACAAGCATACCTGCTAGGTTTATTGTATCATATATGTAGGTAAGTGACAGTGGCAGGCTGATAAACCAACATAAACCTGAAGGGTGCACCACCCTCAAATAAATGGCTTCTGTTCAATCAGCAGCATTCTTCGTTTTCTGGGAATTGGTCTTCTGAGACTTCATCGTTTGCATTGGAGACTCATAATCAATTGGCAAGCCAGGAGCAAAGTGGAAAAGACAGGCTTAGATTTCTGACCATGGACATACCTATGTATACTGTAAATATAAACACACATTGTGAAAACAAACGCCCACACATACGTGGTTATATATCCCATTCTATCCCTATTGGTTGTTGTATCTCATGACATCCACATCCCCCATTTTTTTCGATGAATTATCCAAATTTTGGTTGGTTACAAATCCCCATTTTCATACAACTTCCCATATTTTCCTATAATTTTTCTATATCTTTCCCATATTTTGCTATTATTTTCCTATTTTTGTTTCTATATGTTTTCCATATTTTCCATATGTTCCTATATGTTCCTATATTTCTTCTATATTTTCCCCATACTTCCCATCTTTTCCTATAATTTTCCTACATTTTTCCCATATTTTCCTTAGGAAATCCAAGCCTCCCAGCTGCCGAAGACCACGGCGCTCCGCTCCCCGCTACATCCCCGCCGCTCCTCCCGGTCCAAGGTGGACCGCGAACGCTGCGAGGAAAGACGCGCCAGTTCCTGGCGGAGCGGGGAAATTTTCATGGCATTTCATGGCTATGAATTCTTAAAGAATCACTTATGGGATTTGATGGTGACTTAATAATTCTTAAGAATTAATGGTGATTTAATGGTGATTTAATAGGATTTTAATGTGTTTTGATGGTGATTTACTGGTGATTTAATGGCTATTAATATCTATTAATCCTTAAAGATCACTTATGACTTAATAATTAATGGTGATTTCATAGGATTTAATGTGTTTTGATGGTGATTTACTGGTGATTTGATGGATTTCTTTAGGATTTCATAGGATTTAATCAGATTTAATGGCTATTATCCTTAAAGATCACTTATGGGATTTGATGGTGACTTAATAATTAATGGTTATTGAATTGATTTTTTAATGGTGATTTAATGGTGATTTAATCAAATTTACTAGGATATTTAATAGCTATTGAATGGTAACTTATAGAATTGATAAGATTCACTATGGATGGGTTTTTTAAGGTTTTTTTTTTTAATGGGATCGAATTCGATGATCGAATGGTGATTTCATGAGATTCACAAAAACTACTCAAATGGTTACTTGCTTGATAGATGTCCCATGGTTTCCTGCAATATTAACGATAGTTTCTCATGTAGAACTGCTTCTTGAAGGTGCATCTCAGGAATCGCAAGTGGATTTTTTTCGCCATGTAGAACTTAAGGGATATTGCATTTTCAACTAGGGGATATTATGGCTGTTACACTAATTGGGATGCAAGGTGGTATTAATAACCACAATATGTTCTTATAATTTCTTATATATATATACTGGTTGGTGGTTGAGTCTACCCCTCTGAAAAATATGACTTCGTCAGTTGGGATAATATATGGAAAAATAAACTTAATGTTCCAAACCACCAACCAGTATATAAACAGTATATATATATATGTTATCTAGTGTATTCATATGTATGCAACTATCATGTGCTTGGGAAAGTCTGAAGCTGCCTTGGCTCCCGTTGAGAGGGATACCGGCCCCGGATAGACGGATTGGTCTGGAACTTGGGAAATCAATTGGATCTATGGGGATGTCGGAAAAAATCTTTGCAATCCCCAAAAGATAGAACAGGTCAAATCTGGCCCTATGATTCATGGTATTTTTATGTATTTTTCATATTTGTCCACTATTCTGCAGCTTGGTCCAAAATTCAAAAAAAATGGATTTGTCTGAGAATAGGGCACCAAAGAAGAATCTAATGGTTTTTCTCAACATGTTTCCTGTTCTGAAATTGCTCTTTGCGAGTATACCTGATTCAAACAAACCCAAATACAATATCATGTTGCAATTGTGTATCCCCATTGCATCCCCGATTTCCATCCCAAGAAAGTGCCAAACAAAATCGGGGGAGATCTCGACTACATAACTGCCATGAACATAAAGGGGACTTCCCAGCCTTCTTTTGTGGGCAGGCACCATGGAATTCGAGTACATCTCATTTTATTTCATAGAATCCCCAGTAAAATCCCTTATGTATGCCATTCTATATACACCAGGCTAGGAGACCCGTATAATTGTGTGTATATATATAATTATATATATATATATATATGTATCTCTTTCAAATTCCTAGTAAAACCCATGTTGTATGTCATTTCATCACAGTAAATGCCCCATGTCTATTGGTTTCCTCTCTGTGGGCTAGAGGATACCTATGTCTCCGTCGTTGGTTTTTCGGGTTCCGCACCTCTCTTTCAGGTCGTGGCGAACGTGCGAGCTCCTGTGGATGACTGAGGGGAAACCAAGAGGTGGCCAGGGGGGCAGTGTGGACACATATTGATGTATACTACAGTTATAATGATGGTGCATTCAGAATTATTGCTGTATTGTCACTACTATCAGTACTATCATAGTTCTTTGTTATTCTTATCATTGTATTTGCTTATGACTAAAAACATCATTTGTACTTAATGTTGCCATTGTATTGGCCAGAACTATCCTTAAATAATCAGCAGGGTTGGTGGTCCTGGCCATGACCCTCTTGGGATGTGCTATGGCAGCTATGGCAGCTATGCTGGTTGTGGGGATGGTAAACCATACAAGGTGCCCAAGTTGGTTGGCCAAGTTGCTTTGCACCTAATATAGCTAGGCTTATCTAGGTAGATCTTGGTAGATATATCTGTATGGTAATATAGCTAAAGCCAACATTGTACTTCAGCAATAGTGCGCCATGGTCCCAGTGAGTATTGCATATATATATATATATATTACAATAATCAATAATAAACAATAATAAATAATAATAGTAATTGTATATAATGTATATTTAATATAAGTCACTAGTTTGACTTACCATGCTACAAGAATCAATGATCAAAGGCATGACAAACAGTTGATTTAAGATGGATATATATATATATACATGTCATGTATGGAAACATGTGCAAACATGAGAAAATATCATTCCCTAACATTCTAGTTTCGTTTGAGAAATGAATCCTGCAAGAACATCCATACATATCCAATAGGTACGATATTTTTTGCAAATAGCCGAGTACCAGGGCGAAGTAAGCATTGACAGTACCACATGTTAGGCATTCGCCCCTGTCATGTTTGGGGTTCGAAGGAACCAAGCAGATGTTTCATTGGTTGTTATTGCCCGTCTGGTTACATATATATATATATATACAGATAGTATATAGATATAGACATGAATGCATAACATCATGTGTATACATAACATTATATACATATATATGAAATATTATCGTATGAAGTTACATTATATCATACATTGTGCATCCATGGAATGACAGTCGTCAGATAAGTCAATGGCTGGTTCACCCATTTTTCTGTTCTTCGCAAGCCATCAATATGGGTCAATCGTCAATGGATACCCATGTTGAGACACAACCAATATCTGGTTGGTGGTTGAGCCTACCCCTCTGAAAAATGATGGAGTTCGTCAGTTGGGATGATTTTTCCATTCCCAATATGATGGGAAAGTCAAAAAAATCCATGGTTCCAAAGCACCAACCAGAATATTTTTCTTACCATGTGGAAAAAAAAACACCATTCACTCTTTTGGATTTACCACATCCAAGCGGGAGATATCCCACATCCAGAAAGGTACTTGTAGATGGCTCCGATTACGCGCGACAAACTCGTGAGGGACAACCCTAATTACCTATGCGAGCGACATGGTATTTGCAACCCCGGTAAAACAGCAGGATATTTCTGTTTTACACGATCTTGTATACCACCAACCAGTAACTATAGGTTATTGGACTTGTGTTATCCCATTATCATCCGATAAAATTCACCAATGTTAACCCATTTTTTGAGCCATGAAATCACCATTAAATCATATCTTCCCAAGATTTTCCCATGAAAATACGATCCACTTAATGCCGAGGACTTGTGTTAGCTTAACTGCTTGGTGGTATACCTACCCCTCTAAAAAATATGAGTTCGTCAGTTGGGGTTATTATTCCCATAACCTATAGTCATTAACATCACATTATTAACTATAGACTATAGGTTATTGGACTTATGTTAGCATCCACGTATGGAATATTTACCAACATGTGCCCTAAAAAGACCGTTTGGCCGGGCATGATTAATCAACCCCCTGTGCTGAAATCCATTTTTTTATAGGTTATTGGACTAATGTTACCCTCTGGTAAACTAACTTAGCTATGGAAAATGGCCATAGAAATAGTGAGTTTTCCCATCAAAAATGGTGATTTTCCAGTTCGCTATGTTAAATTACCAGGGGGTAGAATCCCAGGTCACCGATTTTTTTCGTCGACCGTTGAGGCTGCGACGGTCCTCCTTGAGCATCTGGCCCTTGCGCCGCTCGCGTTCGGCGCGCTCCGCTGCGCGCTTCTCCATGCGCTGCCCGGGGAGCCCATGCAGCAGCACCGGGCCACGCTGCGGGGCATCCTGACGCGAACCGGGGAACCCGGGGACGTGGTGATTGAAATGAAAACCAGCAAAGATATTTGGTGATTTCATGGTGATTGAATGGAATTTCATGGTGTGTTATTTTGATTTAATGGTGATTGAATGGGTTTTGATGGTGATTTCATGGTGATGTTATGTTGTTTTAATGCTGATTGAATGGGCTTTGATGGTGACTTTATGTTGATTTAATCTGATTTAATTTAATATAAACTAATATGATTTAATATGATTTTCTCGAGATTTTATATGATTCAATGATCATTGAATGGTTTCATATAATGGTGATTGAATTGGTTTGAATGGTGATTTACCCAGCAATCAAGAGGATTTAGTGATATTTATATAATGGGGATTTACCCTCGAAATTTGGATTTCACATGATTTCATATTTCACCAGATAATATGGTTGATAATGGTTATAATGATGGATAACTTAGGATAAATAGTGGATATTATGGTATAATTTAGGATGTTCTGGGGATATTAATTTGCGCGCCTGCTACTGTAGATGCATAGCTGCGGACCATTTTTTACCTGCTACTGAGGTCCGCAAAATGCCGCCCGCAATCCCATTATTCCGGTGCCAGATCCACTAAAAGAATGGGCTAAAAGATGTCACCCAATCACTATTTCATGGGGAAGCACATGTAGAGAAACAGTATTATGCGATTCTGTAGCATCTACGTATTCCAGATGATTCCAAGCTTTTGGCTATCGAGGAAGGCACCAAGTATGGCGCACAAACAAAGAAGGTGCGCGTACAGTAGTGGGTCAAAATCTGTAAAGCATTACATAATAACATATTTTGCGCGGATAAACACCAAATTTCCAGCTATTTTTGGGTGCACCAGGGCGCCCTAGTAGGCCCTAGTAACTTTACCCATGTCCAATTCACAGTTGTGAGGTCCTGAAGATGAATTCTAGATTAGATTAATTACCCACAATGTGGGCCCCCAGACGATAGGTACGTTGGTTTACAGCTAGGTTTACAATGGCTTATGATCTACAAATGCATCTAGATACTTATAGAATCTTATAGATACTTAGATGGTTTCATAAACCAACTTCTAACCAAGATGGGCCACATTGAACCATAGTTAACGACCAAACCATGGTCAGTCCTTCATGTCAAATGCTTGTGCGTCATTGGACTTATGTCCTCTTATTATCTCCTCTTATAGTCTACTTGGAGGATCATCCCGCGAATCGTAAGTTGTTTTCATAACCCTGGTGATCGTAAGTCTTAAAATTGTTCATTCACTGAATTATTCCATTACTAATTCAATCCAATTATCCATTGGTCCATTACTAATTATTTCGTTGGGGTTACCCTCTGGTTATTTAACATAGCCATGGGAAATGGCCCATTTATAGATGGTTTACCTATTAAAAATGGTGATTTTCCATGGCTATGTTAGTCATAACCAGATGGTAAATCCTTGATTCATGGGTGAAATAACCCCAGAAACACCAGAACCACAACCACGAGTCGTGGGATGATCCATCCCTTGTATTTTTTTTCCACGGCTCGTATGGGGTAGTGGGAATGGTCTAAGAAACCACGGCGTTTTACCTTGGCGGCAAGCAAGTCAATCCTTTAACTGGTTGGTGGTTTTAACCATGTTGAAAAATATTAGTCAATGGGAAGGATTATGCATATGATTTCGAAAACAACAAATGAATGAAACCACCAACCAGTTTAACATGCCTCCATTTATGATCAAAATGAACTCGAACTATCATTGACCGATGCTATCGCCAGTTTTGTTGATTACGCTCTGACAATTCATGGGTGAGACAACCCACAAAAAAATGTTTCTGGTTGACCAGCATCAGCAATCGGTGTACCATGGTTTACCCCATCTGGCTGAATGATAGTAATCAAAAGTAATCAAAAGTATTCAAAAATCACAAACCTGAACTAAGTTGATTTTGGGATACGTATCCTAACCATCATAATCTATTCGTGATGTCGTGGTGAGCAGAATTCAGACTCTGCAAGGTGGTGCCCCACAAGGCTCAGTCAGATGACCGACTTTTTTTGCCAGGATGTATGGTGAATATATCTATGGTTAGTTAGACGGATATCATATCTATGTATATAATTAATTATAATTAGACATATATACACATACATATATATATAAGTATGTCTGATAGTTAGCTAAGTTGCATCTCTCTCTCTCTCTCTGTATAGCTGGACACCAGATCCATGTTCAACCCCAAAGCTATTCAAATCGTTCTTGCGTTCTTTCGTTCTTTCATTTTATGTGATTTTTTTGAGTAATTGGTGGTTTCAACCCCCCTGAAAAATATGAAAGTCAGTTGGGATCATTATTCCCAATATATGGAAACATAAAATTCCAAACCACCAACCAGTTACCCTCTGGTAAATTAACATAGAACATGCCAGTTATCGGGGTTGGAAGATTAGTTTCCATTAAAAGCTGGTGATTTTCCATGAAAAACTGGTGATTTTTCCGTTAAAAACTGGTGTTTTGTTCCATTAACAACTGGTGATTGTCCATTTAAAACTGGTGATTTGTCCATTAAAAACTTGTGTTTTTTTCATTAAAAACTGGTGATTTTTCCATTCAAAATTGGTGAACTTTCCATTACCGGAGGTAAGTATTCCCCAGAGACATAGGATTTTCAACATGGATGCCGTAGATGGGCAGCCTTCGAAAATCGACTCATGACTGGCCGGGCCGGTCCTCTGCTTGTCGCTTCGCGTGCACTGACAACTCCGGGCGTCGCTCCTGTGATAAAAAAGACACGCCGTGCAATCGATGGTTGGCTGAACGGGAAAACTCATACACAATCACTATATATCACTATGATTTCATGGTATCTTAATGAGATTCTAATGGGATTTTCATGGGATTAAAGCTTCTAATCCATGGTATGCAAATGATTTCAGATGTGAATCAAGTTGCAACTTTTTCTTGGAGGTTCCTGAGCATTGTCCCTTCACCCTGTATGACATGGCGAGGATTCATTATGGAAAACTGTCCAGTGGAAAGATCATTGACACATGAGATAAGCGCCGTTGCCAAGATTGCCGGACCCAATACCCTCTGGTAATTTAACGTAGCTATTGAAAATCACCATTTTCAATGCGAAAATCCACTATAAATGGCAATTTTCAATAGCTATGTTAAATTACCAGAGGGTAAAATCAGCCACTTTCAAGTGTGAAGAACAACTTTGGGGCTTGGAATCCTCAGCCAACAACTAGATCCATCAACCTGGACATACGGAAGGACAACTATGAAGGCCAGCCCCATCACGGCAGGGGTTCGACTGCGGATCGCAGTTCTGGTCTCCAATAACCAAATAAAACTACGCTCAGATCCCCCCAAATCCCATACAGCGTCTTCAATCTTCTGGGTGCTTCCATATTAAACATATGGTAGAGTTGGGGTCATCAGGTAATCGCCCTAATCACCATTCATCACTGCTCTCAGGTACCCTGCAAAGAACTCAATTATTGGGATATAAAATGCTCCTGTTGAAAGCCAACAAACAGCCTACTCAAACAAAGGTTCTCTAGCAATCCATTTGTAACTGGCTTCCGTTCAGTTGCACCCCGCCCTCGCATTCGTTGGCCATGAAAAGTATGGTCATGTCAATCAACTATCCATTGCCATCCACGACCTTCGAAATCCAATAACAAAGAAGAGCGGGATACATTGGGTACAACTAGTTGTTCGGACTTTCTAGAAATTTGTCAGCCATTTACCAAGCTGTTCTTGCAAAATCACCCATTTCTGCTGCGTTCATCTGCTTAAATTCGAAACTTTGGTGCTTCAAAAATTCCTCATTTGAGGTATGGACAATTCCTGGGGACGATCATCCAGTTCTTCATCTGTTCATTTACGGGCAATGAGTACGATAACATGTTTTTGATGCGACTAGTGCAGCAATCTTATAGATGTATATGAACATTTAAGGTGGTTTCCATAGGCATGAGGGTACCCAAAATGTGGATGTTTCTTTATTTCATGGAAAATCCGAATCTAAAGTGGATGATAACTAGGGGTACCCCTATTGTAGGAAAACTGCATTTGTTTGCTGATCCCCTGCCAAAGGTAAATCCATTTCGGTCCATCTAGACCCCCAAAAGCCAACAAAAAAATCATCTGTGTGCCTAACTCATTCAGTTGAACCCATAAACACACAAAAAACAACAAGATCACTTTTCTTCAATAATCATGAATCATGATCATGAGAATTAATCAAGAAATTAATAGTTATTAATGCCCACAACAGTCAATAATGATCATTAGAAGAGTTTTCTGCGAATGTGTTCGATGTTGCCGAGATCCCCCGCCTTTGGTGCGGACTTTGGCCTGGAGTTGGGCCGTGCTTCCTGGCGATGGCGATGGCGATTTCTGGGGATTCCTGGGGATAAAACGAGAAAGTTTCCGAGTAGGGGCGGATAAAACCAACATAAACCAACCAAGAAACCAAGAATGGTGATTCTTGGGATTCTTGGGGATTTATTCAATTTATTCAAACAAAAAAAGTCACATAATCGAATTAATCAACCATGTTTTGGTGTTTTTTGATGGGATTCTAATTGGGACGTGATAGCTTATTGGGATATGAGCAATGGTCAAGCCACTTAAGAGGTAGGGAATAATATGATTAATAGGGTGTAGTCTGGTCATCCCACCATCATGAATGATTCAAAACTATAGGTATATTAACACCTATCAGCTGTATTATGAGACCATCGTTGAACCTATGAGAAAATAACCCATGGTTTGCCGCACATGGCACATCTGGCTATGGTGAGAATTAACAAGAATGGTTTTTGCAAATTAATCACACTTAGCTGCTAGATTAGCTGTTGATTGATCTCTGGTTATTTTCCGTTGGCGTGCTGGATTGCCAAAGGGTAGAGGACATGTAAAAGCGAGATGTGGATAGGAGTGTATGTTGAACAATTGTGGGTTTCTTAAAATGAGGGACTCCAGTACCATCCAAAATTAGAATTATATAAGTACATATATATAAATTATATAAATATAGTATTGAAACCATGGTTTTGGGGATCCTCTGTTTTAAGAACCTCAACGCAATTTCTGATACCATTGCCTTTCATTCAACCTAAAGATGATGGAAGTTTCATTAGTAGCACCAGCTACATCGGGTCGATCTTAAACAACAGTCCAAGATCTAAGCTAGTTTCATCTGGGTTTGTCGGAAAATAGGCGACCCATCTGTTCCATGTGTTAATCACTGTTAATCATCTCCGTATGACGATCGCCATTTGGAGGCTATACCCCCTTTTCACACACATATCTGATGATTCTATATCCCAGTATGTCACCATATTCCAATTGATTTACCCTTTTTCATCCCAGTGTATTAGTATATTCCCACCATGGTTGAGTATTTCCGATGTGTTGTTGCTTAATCCCATCACATCCCACTTTTGTTGGTTCAGGTAAACCATCACTTTTTTCCCACTAAATCCCCTGGAATCCTGATTAAACCGCCATTTTCCCTACGACATTTTCCTCGTTTCATGGTTCAAGCACAATTATCAATTATGCATGAAATACCCTCCGGTTGCAATGGAAAATACCCCATTTATATACCAATGATTGTCCTAGTAAAAATATCACTTGCCATGTTTTATTACCGAGGGAGATTCATGAACTAGAATCCACAATTTTTTTCTTCTTAAATCCCATTCAATCCCACTATATAAATACCCATCAAAAACCAATCAACGATCCCTTAATTCAATCCCGATCCGATCATCCCATCAGATAAACCCCGATAAAACAACGAATTCTCTGATGGTCAATGGGGAAACACCATTCTTCATCACCATTCTTCATCACCATTTCTTCATCGAAGTTCTCCACAGGATGGGGCCCCATATATAGTTAGCTAAGTTGGTGCAAATAACTATGTCATAACAAGTTGGTGTATGATACGCAAATAACATCAAATTTAGATGGGGTTCTGTTCACCAACATTCACATCACTGGGGGTTATAACATGTTATAACCATCCTGTACACAGAAAAAATCCATGAAATATTTTATATCCCATTAAATCTTATTATATACCATTATGAAATACCATAATTCCTCACCATTTATAGAGAATTTCTCCACGTCCTCCAGGAACAAACGTGGCGCGTTCCGCCTTGTCCATTCGCCTGGGTGGCGTCTGTGGCCTGGATGGCCGCACAGTCTCCTGTGCTGCAACGACGTGCGTGCAACGACTTTTCACGTCACACGCGATGTGAGGGATACCCTCTGGTAAACATACAAAAAACAGCAAAAAACAATGGAAAATCACCATTTCTATTGGTAAACATACAAAAGAACATGGGAAATCACCACTTTTAATAGGTAAAGGAACTGTTTCTACGGGCCATGAATTCCAGTTCGCAAACTGTTAGATTACCAAAGGGATTGACTTCCTAAATGATGCAAGTGAAAGCATTGCGTTGTGTTTCAAAATGTTTCAATGGTCTGATTTTGGAAGATCTGGGGTAAGATTATTTTAGGAACCCCCAAAACTCCTCATACCAAACCCCAAAAGCAAGCCCCGTAGAGGCATAGAATTTGATACAGTCTAATCCTAAAATCCTGAAAAAATGATAAACATTGAGAAATCTATCTTTTTACTTTTTTTTTTTTAAGATGTTGCTGTATGGTGATAAAGGATTTAAACATATTAGATATGTCACAAATATACACTCCCCATGTCGGAGATTCTGAAAGCAAAGGGCGCCTACTCAATTTTCACAGCATTTTTAGTTTTTGGATATTTCCCTTTCAGGATCACTGAAACATGGTTGTATGGGGATCTTGCTAACAAAGAAGGGATTTTTTATCCACGAACTCTGGGGGCTCAAAACATCTGACAGTGTCGGATCACGATGTGTAGGATTGGAAAACAACACTGGTTGGTTGTATACCTACCCATCTGAAAAATATGAAAGTCAGTTGGGATGATTATTCCCAATATATGGAAAAATAATGAAAAATAAAAATGTTCCAAACCACCAACCAGAACAACATTTTGAAGCCAGTTTCGATGACAAGGGGCACATAGTATTTCCGATATTCGTTGTTTACATGATTCTATGGGCAGGAAAACACTGATTGAAAAATCACCAGAGACTTACATTACAGTCACCATGATTACTGACCACGTATGGGGAAGGGTTGTCAAACTTGATTTACGAGGGACACTTAAAAAGTAGATTTATCGAAGGATGGTGGTGATGGTGGTGGCGGTGGATTTCAGAAGTCCAGACTCATCCTTCTCGCGGCGTCCAATGCCGGAGCATCAAGACTCACAAAAGGTGGGGGACCTCAAAAAGGTCATTTTCGCATGTTTGATGATATTTGTTTGTTTGTAACTTTCCTTTTTTGGGTTCCCCAAAACAGGCAGTTAGGGGGTGGTGATGATATGACTATATGACTCAAGTTGATCTACCAAAGATTAAGTTCAACACCTTTTGAACTCAAATAATGCGGGTAAAACAATAATAAACCACCACATGTTTGATGGTTTATACCCATAAAAATGGTGATGACTTGGGGATGGTTTATGATTGTCTTAACCAATAATGTCCTTTTGGTAAAAATAGAGGGGCCGGTTTGGTATACCATTTATCATCATAGAAACCTGTTGTGAAAGGAGTTTCTTCAACCCCCTCTATGAAAATCAACCAACCAATGGGAATTTGGGACACCTATGGTTCTTAACCACATGACCTCATGACATTTCGCTCAAGTTGCAGATCAACTTCCGGCCAGGTCGCCTGTAGGGTGCCTCGAGACTCTGAGAGTTGCATGGCCAGCTCCTGGACGTCATGGAAAACTGCTTGGTGGTATAACTACCCCTCTGAAAAATATGACTTCGTCAGTTGGTTGGGATGATGACATTCCCAATACATGGAAAAACAATGTTCCAAGCCACCAACCAGAAATCATTGGTGATCAGCTGAGCTAATGGGAAGAAAGGATCCACAGGATCCAAGAAAGGGAGGTTCTCAAAAGTCTCTCCTAGGGGAGTGATTCGGAATCTTGGTTCTTGGATCTTGGAACCCTTGAACCAACAAAAGGTATAAAAAGGTTCGCTACCTCAAATGATAAAAGTTGAAGTACCTTAAACTCTTGCTTAAAAATCACGAAAAACTGAATATGACACGACATTGAAATAGCAGGATCCGGCCTGGAACTAAGCAATGCATCGTCAACTTTTAGTGAAAGAAGGTGACATCGTCTTCGTTTCTGTGAAAGTACCAGCATACCCTCTGGTAAACTAACATAGCTATGGAAAATCACCATTTTCAATGGGAAAATCCACTATAAATGGCCATTTTCAATAGCTACGTTAAATTACCAGAGGGTACTTTCATCAACAGCTGATGAAAGCGATTTTGCAGTGTTGCTTTGGGTGGAAATCCCAGCGGCGATTGTAATCCAGTCTGGTTAATCATAAGC
Source organism: Cladocopium goreaui (assembly GCA_947184155.2). NCBI lineage: Eukaryota > Dinophyceae > Suessiales > Symbiodiniaceae > Cladocopium > Cladocopium goreaui. Next base: position 469,689 of record CAMXCT020002247.1, on the reverse strand, counting down.
CGCTCAGAGTCCAGCGACTTATGAGTTAATTCAGAAACTCACAGGAAGTGAAATCACCGTGTTTCCATAAGATGTATATGGACAGCTAGAGAGTGGTTGAGGCTTCCATTGGTTGAAGATGTTGTCCTCCTTTCCTGTTGGATCTATACGTCTCAATGCTCATACTACTGTGGATGGATGGAAGAAATCCTGCACCAGTTGGTGGCTATTGGCAACTATGAAACACTGTACATAATCGGATTATAGCATATTATAACAGGATAAACCATCTAGTATCGCAGACTGTATGTTGGTGAGTCCCAATTTCATGGCTTTCCTTGGCCGCCCGGCAAGAAAATACTTTGTTTTCGCGATTATTGCCAAAATTAGCTCAGCAACCGACCGTTCACCATATCTTTTTACCCAGATTTAGATGTTAAGTAGCCTGGCTTTCATGTTTCCACCTAGTCATCTTCCCAAATATGAGAAGTTTTGACTGAACCCCCCAGTCATTCCTTGTACTCCGTGAGGGCACTTGGAAGGCCTCGTTCCTGGGGAGCCGAAGTCCAGCTATTTTGAATGTAACCAATGTAGCCTCACAACCCAAAATAACAAAACATCAGATAATTTGAAGGTAGCAAAACATGCAAAACATCAGAAATGTAGCATGTTTCTGTAGCAAACAAAAAAAATTCTTCACAGAACACCAGTTCCGATTTTTTCAGAATGTTCATTGATTTTTTCGTAGGAGAATGACAGATATGACACTACATTTTTTTGGCATTTGGGATTTGGGGATTCTGGGAGGAAGAGATATTTCTTGCAAGGCTCCAATCTGGAGAAATGATGGAATTCCCCAGTGGTCATTGCGACATGACGTGAGGTTGCTGTAATTCATCCAAATGAATACCGACCTTGTGGACGAATCCCAAAATAGTATCCTACTGTTGACTACCTTAAAGATTGTGTATTTTCAGGTTTCAGCAAGGGTTAACCTAGTTATACCCAAATGGACTGATAAACCTAAACAGGGGAAGAAACCGTTAAGCTAGCGACCCAGCGCCTTTTATACTGAGCCGCAATGCTGTCAGATACATCTATGATACAGCTATGTTTTACATGGGGTGCAAATACACCCCCCTCAGGTGAGCCGGACACGGCAAGGCTGCCCATTTACCAGGGCGAGGCTTTTAAAGCCTGCCTTACCGATCCAACTCTTTGCAAACCCAAGGGAAAACAATCAAAAGAATGTGCGGCTTTGTACAATCGATCGTCAATGCAAGCAGTGTCAAAATTTATCCCTCTTCCCATTCGACTCGGCCATGCCTGATAACCTTTTGGTACCAGCGCCCATGCCACTTCTGCCACTCATTGGTGAACTGTCGATCTTCACGGGAATGACTTTGCTGAGGGCGATTGAGCCACTGACTTGCTGACGTGGATGATGAGGCTACCTCTACGGTGGATGGTCGGGCAACCGGTTTGGAGGGACCTTGGCCGTACGCTCCAGTCTGCTCAGCTTTGCGCTTGGCCTCATTCTGCTCGCGAGCCCTGTCAGACTGCTTCTTCTTCTCTGCAGCGTTCTGCTTGTACAGCTCCTCGTTTTGTCCCTTGATCCACCTCAAATGACGTTCAGCATCATGAACAGCAATGTTGTCAACACCAGTACAAGACAACAAAAGGTTGTGTCCAGGATTCCGGTTGAGGTAGTCAATGTACTCTTCCTCGGAGTAGATTTCCGTCCGGTACATATAGAACCATGGTTGGTCGATGTACTTGAACGATTTCGGGACATCAAGACGGCTTGCCAAATCCAAGTAAACCAGCCTCATCGCATTGTGCTCCAGCTGGGATTGCTCAGAAACACCCATCTTGACCTGAGCCTTGGTGCGACCTGGCTTTGGCAAATGTGCAGACTTGAGGAGGTCGTACCTTTCACAATCGTACTCGTTCTCCCCCTCATTCAGCACGCTCTCTGCGAATGTGGCGTCCTGGGCAAACCTGTCAGCCACAGACACATAGCCCAAGCTCAAGGCACGGTCGAATCGACTCTTTGCCCTTGCCAACAAACTGGCTTCCGGACTTGAGCTTCCCCTTGCCTGGTCGTCCAACAAACCCAAAGATTCAAGCTGACTGTGTGTGATGCTCTGCAGGTACTCACCACGAAAATCATAGTACAAGCCCAGCTTGTGAAGGGCGGCCTTCCTTCGTTCTGCAATCTTGGTTCGGTCGGCCTTGTTCACCCCTTCGAGCATCAATCCGCACACATCGCATTCAATCTGTCCCTTGAAAGTCTGTGCAAAACATCTTGAACATTGCGTGACTTCAATCTTGACCGGCACCGGCTTTTTGTCCTCCTTCTTCACCTCTTTCTTCGAAGGTTGGTCATCGCCTTTAGGGCGAGACTTCTGCTTTGGCACCAGTGACTTGGATGTTGATGCCGGCGTCTTTTTGGGTGACTCTGCAACTGGAGCTTTTGGATCTTTCTGTACTGCCTTCGGCGGTGCAACTTTTGAAACAGGCTCCAAGAAGGCCGCAGCTGATGATGCCGCAGGCACAGCTGCGGGCACGCTTGTCAGGGCTGCCTTCTTCTTTGCAGGTTCATCCTTTGCTGCTGCATCAACTTCTGAGGTCACAGCTTTTGGAACTTCTGGTGCATGAGGTGCAGAAGTCCCTTCCTTCGGTGATGGTTTTGGAGCCGCTTTCGGCGGTGTCTTTGGGCTTTCAACCTTTGCTGCAGGAGGCTTTGGAGCTTCACCCTTCGGAGGAGGGGGCAACAGTCTGCTGCTTGCATATCCAGACATACCGGCAAGTTGGGCCACATTTGGTGGCGGAGGCTTCACCTTTCCTGGGAAAAATTCCGTTGCAGTGGGCGCGCCAGTTGAGGCGGCCGGAGACGTGGAACCAGTCCGTTTTGATGCCTTGGCCTCAAAGGTCTCGACAAGCTGCTGGACTCCAACTTCTCCCCCACTGCTCGCTGCAGACTGTGCGACCTCCTGCTGGCGACGATACAAATTCACCTTCTTGGCAGTGTCATCGACAGAGATAATGTATTGAGGCGGTACGACGTCACTTGTCAAAATGCCGTCAGAGGCCGTCCTGAAAAACACAATGCCAGCTTTGACAGCTTCAGCCATTGCTACCCTGATTTCAATGGGTCGTTCAGCACGCAAACCGCTCACATACTCTTTCTCGTCGACACGCACTTCGCTAAAATAGGAGTGTGCTCTGCCTGATGAATTTCGTTCTCCTCCTCCAGCCATGAAGCCATTCTCAATGATGCCCTTCCAATTGCCTTTTGTAGTCCTGTGATAAACTACGCCAGGGCACATCTGAGGAGTGGTAATCTTTTTACCTTTGGCGTTCATTTTCTGGATCGCTGCTGCTCCAGACAGAGCATAGATTTCCACTGCATTGAACGTGTCCTCAGCTGAAGCGGCATCCATGGCACGTTTCGTATGCCCCTGCACTGCACGGATCCTGATGGGCCAGTAGGCTAACCCTTTACGGGTTGCCTTCTGGTACCCGGCAATGCACTGGAACTCAAAACGGCACTTGCTGTCCCAGTAGAGCAATGAAATAAGCTCTTCAACTGTCATTCGGGGCAACTTGGCTGGCAGCATTTGGTTGAACATTCGAAAGAAGTCATCAAGGTCAAGCCACATGTTTTCATCAAATCCAGAGGTGTCCTGACCCGGCTGTCCACGCGTCACTGCATTGACCTTGGTCTTGTGTCGGTCCATGCGATCTGGGTACCTCAGCTCCTTTGCCCCATCCATCTCCCAACAGGTTTTGACGATCAATTCGTAGGGATGGGCATCAACGACACAATGTTCAACTACTTCTGCATTTATGTTTTCGTCCAAAGTGATACGATATTTGTCAAGGTGCCCAAGTGCATGTTTCGGAATGATGGTACCCTTGATCTCGTTTTCTTGCAGGGGCTCACCAGTTGAGGTGGCCTGAGTTGAATCCTCCTGTGTCGTCTGAGGTTTCGCCTTGGGGTCAGGTGGAGCTGCGTGGCTGGCCTTGGCCTTGCCAACCGATGGGCCCTCATGCTCATCGGGATCCAGAGCATCCCATGGGTCGCCTTCTTCATCATCATCTTCAGCGACACCAGCATCGGTCGGGCGAGCTCTCAACTCCTCTGCTGTGAAGCTTTCTGGGGTCGAGACGCTCGGTGCAGATTTGTTCGTCTTCTCACGGAGAGCATTGAGAACCTGCACAAACCTGACTGGGAGGTGCTCCATCTTTGGTGGGACATCACGCATTGTAGCTTCTCCTGCAGGGCGCCTGCGCTTGTACAAAGACAGGTTGTACTGAGGAATCAAAATGTCCGTCATGTGCAACATGTGGAGAGTTGCCATGACATATCCGATCATTTCACTTCGGTTGAGCTCAGTCTCGAATGCGTGAAAGTAGTCCCTGAGCTCAAGCCTTGGTGGAAGCATGTCATTCTGAATCCACCGAATTCGATCGTTGTCACTGGCAATCTCCTTGTGGAACCATTCCTTCAGTCGATCAACAAACGTGGTGAAGATGAGACTCAATCCATAAGTGAGCGGGTCGGGCTCGCCGATTAGGGCGGCCTGATCCACTCCCAATTCCTTGAGCTGATTGTTCCACCACACGATGTTGCCTTTGACCCTGTCCATGATGGCATTCCAGTCACCCTGTGGTTCCCTCTGCCCCCAAATGGGAAGGGGTTCAACACCATATTCCCCACAAATTTCATTCCCAGACCAAAAGATTACCGAAATAACCCTGATGGCTGATCCATGAGAAGAATATTTCGCCATCAGCTCCTTGATCATGGAAACATTTGCTTTGCAGAGCTGTTGCAAATCCTTACCCCAGAGCATGTCATGACCGATTTCGAGAACCATGTCCGACTTTCGCAATCCCAGATCCTCCTTCAAGGTGTACTTCTTCAAAGTCTTACCCTTTCCAGTGATCAGAGCCAAAGTTGAATCGGAAGTCACCACATAGATGGTGGGCACGACGTCTACCGCCGGCCTTGATGTCCCAGGGACGTACTCAGTAGGCAAGCTCAGATCCCACAGCGAGTCATGTTCGAGCTCGGACAGATGGCGGATCTCCTTTGCCCACGGCACGTTCGTCAGGGCGTCAGTTGCCATTGACTGCGCAGTGAAACACTGCATGAATCCTGCGGCCAACTCAAGGTCTTCTGTCCTGTTGCCCTGTGCCAGGATGGTTGACGAAGCGAGGACCGTAGAAAAGATGTCCTCCCACCCTGCGTGCCTATCCCCCTGAACATCAAGGCACTTCCGAAAAGCAAGCCACTCCGACATGTTGCTCTGTTGGGGCACGGTCTTTAAACCGGCCGACTTGAGAGCCCGCACGTTCATCTTGTCAGTGATCGACAAATTTGAATCATCAGAACGGCGGCTCATGGCGGGCAAAGCTAACCTTTTCCTGTTCTTGGCGGTTTGTGCCTGGTTAGCTCTGGAACGAAAACAATCATGGATGAAGTCAGTCAACTTGAATGTGTAGTTCTCTGCAAGCTTCAATGCAGTACCCCGGCTTTGACCATGAGTGTGGGAACCATCACAAACGTATTCCGAAAGACTTGACAACTCTTCCATGTTTGTTGCAATCATCCAACCCTTTTTCATGGGATTCCCGTCCAAGTCAATAACCCCAAACTGGCAACCGTGGAATGGATACAATTTCAACTCTTGTCTCTTCAAAAACGATTGGACCATTGGCCATTTCCAATACTTGCAGTTCTTTGAGAGTTCAAATGCAATTGAAAAATGTGGCCCATCGATTTCACTGATAATCTTTTGAAGTGATTTGAAAAGTTTTGTAAATTCCTTTTGTTGCTGTTCGATTCGTTCAGCCCCTTTGTCAGTCAAACTGTTGATGTAACCCCATGGACTGCCGCCCACACATGGCAAGGAAGCGTAAAGCAAAATCTCACCCTCTGGATTACTCTCCCTGAAAGACTGGACTTCTTGGGCTAGCCATTTACGGCAGCCTTGGGTGGTGCCATCCTCGTTTTCAGTTACTCGGATCAGTCTACACCCTTTACTGGCTTGCCGTGGAGTGCATAGCTTCGAATCAGATGAACAGCAAAACTCAATCAACATCCTTTGGAAAGAATTTGAACCATCACGTCCCCCCTGATCATTGGCATTAGCTGGACACGCAGGCTTGGAGTCTACTTGGCGCACCTTGGGCTTGTCGGCGTCGATCCAAGTCTTTCCAATGGCCATCAACCTCAAAGCATGTTCCCATTTAGTTGGGGAAGTAAAAGGTTTTGTAAGGATGTCAGCTGTCTGCCAATTGGTGCCAACATTAATGAGGTCAAATTGTTCTTCCTCAAACTGCTGTTTCATCCATTTAAAACAGATGTTCTGAGTTTTGTTGGCGTACCGCATGGTGGAGGAATTACCGGTGCCCATCACAGTTATAGAAGCCTGATTATCTTCCATGAACTTCACTTGATAGAACTCCGGAAAATGGGCCTTCAAACCATTGATATTTGCCGCAGAAAGGCCCCCCTCAACATTGCCATACCTGATTTCATCGATCTCTTTGTCGATACGAGTAAAAACAGGATCATTTTGTTCAGGGATGTTTGGCTTGGGGTTTGACCCAGCCTTCTGCGACAATTTCTTGAAAATTCCCAATTGCTCCAACAACGCTAACATCGGAATCCCTTCTGCTCTGAGTGCGTGATTTGCTGACACGACTTCGGCTTCCGTGGACGAGTTTGCTACAACTGTCTGCTTCTTGCTGAATGCGTTTAATGGGAAATAGGTGTTTGGCCCCACAAGAAACATTGCACAACCTGAAGTTGATTTTGAATCATGTTCCCCCGCATGATCAGCGTCAGCAAATAGCCACAGTTGACAATCCTCAAACGAGTCTCCCACAAAACCCTCCATAAAAACATCTGTAGTTGACTTGATGTATGATACCAATCTGTGCAATGCAATGTCGCACTCAATGGACCATTTCGTCACCCTAGATGCCAAGCTCTGAGTAGCTCTTAAGAGATCTGGGCGTGCCATACGGGCCGCAAAGAGAATCTTCATCAGGACCTTCGATGCAATCGGCTGCAACCTCCCTGGCTTCTCCTTCTCATCGAGAGTTGGCCGGGCTATTCCCGCTTCTGTGAACGGCGTTGCAACTACTGGCAAGTCATCTTTCTGAACCTTTGCCAGTTCGCAGTATGCATCTACACATGATTCCATGAAAGAAGACATGTCGTACCTTACCAGGTTTACAGGTTTGTTCATGCAACCGGACTTGTTTGTAACGACACTCTCAATGCTTTTGAACCGTTGAGATTTCTTCTCATTCTTGGCTTCCCTTTTGTCTCTGTGCGGACCGGGTCTGTTCTTTGATGGGAGGGCAAACTGATTAGTGTTGCCATACTCGTCACCATACCTGAAGATTGTTCTTCCTGTCCAGAAGTCCTTTGTCTGAATCTTTTGATCCACTGTCATGTCATCTTCAACAATAGATGAACTTTCGTCTGACATATGCATGTTGAGAACTGGAAGACCTTTAAATTCAACATTTTTGTCGAACATTGTAACCCGTTCTGAATGCAAAGACGTGACAAACTCCCCCCCCTCATCGCCAGGCTCGAACAACTTCTTCCGTGGCTGGAGATGATACCTTGTCCAAGTTTTGTTGAAGGGGTCATGTTGCCAAAAATCGTTTGTTCGATGTTGTGTACGTGCCGCAGCAGCCGCCTGAGAATCAAAAACATGTGCAAAAGGATGAGCTTTTCGTGGTAGTGTGACATTGTTAAACTCCACATGTTGACAACCGAAATATCGATCATAGGGTTCGGGGTCACCAATATTGACTGCTCGTTTGATACTTGCCCATGCTTTGTCCATGTTCTCGGTGGGACCTGCGAGTTTGAAATCATCCACGTAAACAACCAACATGCAATTGTACTCAGCGTGATAGAAAATACTTTGCCATATATCAGGGAGAATTTGTTTCCAACCTTCTTTTCCGATTCTGCTGTTGAGGTGGTTTTCCCAAATACCGCCACTGTCTGGATGCCCGTACAAAGCTAAGACCAAAGGAACCATGGGTTGCCAGAATTGCTTTTCCCAGTGTTCTGGCCATCTGTTCCGTGGCAATGATAGCCATGTGGGCACCCCAGTGAAGAGGGCCTGGATATAAGCTTGAATGGCGTCTGCCTGAGCTTTTGAAAATCCGGGCTGAGAACCAAACGCGTCAAGAAGCTTTGCAGCTTCCATCGAAGCAGGACTGCTACCTAACTCGGCAAACAACGCGTGGTCAGAATCCTGGTCGCGGACATTGTTACCCTGGAAGACTGTACGGCCCTTGAATTTCCTACGAGGATCATCAGCTGGAAGTTCCGACCCCTTTTCGTAGCAGGCTTCAAAAATACGACCAAGATGTACAGTTTCCCCTTTCTTGCGGGCTTCCTCAACAATGCTTTTACATTCCTTGACTCTGGATTCGTCCCATACTCCTTTTGTCCTGAGGTTCTCCCACTCCTTATCTAAGGCAGCCTTTGCTTTGGGGTTTTTCCTAACCTCATCTTTGGGAACCAAACGTGCAACAGCAGAAAACAATTCAAGAGCCACTTTGAATTCCAACTCTGCGATCTTATTCTTGATCATTTCTCTCAATTCCGGGCGGTGCAGTTCAGCTTTTGCTGGAACCGCTTTCGGCATTGCAGGGACACAAAATTTCGGTCTATCCTTTGGAATGACCTCCCATCTTGACACACTAGGCTCACCTGAGGGGCTAGGGTTTACCCGAAGCTTTCTTGCAGTTGCAACCGCACCTTTCTTCTTCTTCGGACCCTTTGATGCTGAGCTTGATGCAGCACCACCGCTGCCAACAGCCATCTTTTCAGCCTCCTCCTCGACGAGCTTTTGCCTATCCTTCGGACTAAGCATTTTCCAAAAATCCGATGGGATCGACTCAGGGCGTTTTGACCCTTTGTACGTTTTCACAAGGCGTGTGCCGTCCCAATGATAACCATCCGGGATTGGTGTTCCAGTTGGAGTGTACTTGATATCAGGAAAAACTGGTTCCTCAGCCGGCCTTTCATCACTGGCAAGTGCGTCAAGCACTGCCTCCGTTGACTTGTCAATTGCTTCTTCACTTGCTTCTGCATGTTCCTCTGTTTGCAGTTCGGATTGAAACGGAATCGGACGAGGATCAGCAATGACATTGTCAGCAAGGCGGTCCGGCTTGGGCTCTTTGGCCTCTTTCAATGCACGGAGTGGGAAGACAAAACCTCCCGCGATGAGCTCAACACGTCGTGCTCGCTGCACTGTGATGCTGCCCGTTTCTGCATGGTAATCCAATGCTTCTAACTTGGCAACAAGATACTCACCTTTCCATGCGAAACCAGGTTGAATATGGTATCCCAAAAAGATTCCATCATTTGCAGTTGGTGATGTCTTTCCAGATGTGTTGTCAACCCTTTTTGGATTGTTCCAAAACAGTATCTTTGCACCGAAAGGAATCAACTGGCCTGGAAAATCTTCATCGAATCTGAGTTTCCATGGGGCATCATCACCGTTGAGCTGTGGCGTGGCATTCACTGCCATGGAGAAATGCTGCATAGCCATTGGCCAATACTGCAATGGAAGACCTGACTGCACAAGGTTTGTGCGCGTGCCTTCAAGCATGTGCCTGATCTCCCTCTCCACAAACGACTTTGAACTGTCCACATACTCTGTTGATGTTTGATGTCTGTACCCCAACTCTGAAATTGTAGCAATAAGCTCTCGTGAATTGTCAGTGTAAACTGCCCCAACTTCATCCTTGTGAGATAAGAAGTGGTTGAATGCGTTAACACATGACTCACTCGATTTGGTCTGGCTTGGATAGACGTGTCTGAACTGAGTGTGAATGTCCTTCATCACCAATGCCACTGTTTCACCTTTGACGCCTTCTTCCACATTGGATTTGATTACAGTATGGTCAGCGACAATGTGATCCCCAAAGCTTTTGGTTTCCAACCTTTTCTGTCCCCCTTTCTTCTTTGCGGGTGGCGCCATCATGCGCGCCTTCTGACAGATTTTGCAAAATGGATTCTTGGGGTAATGGCAAAACTGGTGAGATTTGCTGCATGCCTCTTGCTCAAGGTCTGATGCCTTTCTAGACCTGACGTACTCGGTTTCACTATCATGAGCTACTCCCTCATCCACGCCTTCTTCCTCGGCACCTTCTGCTTTTGCAGCAACCATTGCAAAAAGACGTAACAGATCACAATCTTTCTTGAACTGTCCACTGTTCAAAACACGACAAGAGCTGTCAATAACCGGCACCCGGCCGTCTACATTAAGCTCGATGACTCCCATGTCCGGACGAATGAAGTAAGGCCTCCCATCAGCTGGCCACACAAAACTGTAACCCTGTTCCATACATCTGACCCCAACCGAAAGAACAGCAGGAGTTTCCTCGAGAATGTATGGTGAAAATGGCTGATGTAGGGCATCGACCTTTACGTCGGCCACCTCATCCGCTCGTGTCGAACCGTTCGCTGTAGCAAGGCTGATTGGGGTATCGCTGACACGGCGGTTTGTCGCCTTTGCGGTCTTCAGCATACCCTCACTAATCAAATCCTGTTCACTGCCCGTGTCAACCAACCAAACACATCCATCTTTTGATGCCGGTGTAGCAACAGTGGGCAAATGAGTGTTACTGACTTTGTTTTTGGGACCGATCATTGCTCTACAGTGGTTGCATGATACTCCCCCTTCTGGGTCATTGCATCGGAATCGGCATTTGGGCTGCGTCTCACTGCCGAAGAGCTTCACAAGTTCCTGCAACTGTCGGGCCGAAACCTGAGCACGGTGAGCGATGAGTTTGTCGGGTTTTGGCACTGACTCTGAATCAGGGAACGTCTTCTCATAGATTCGGGGTCTGTGCACTACCTTTCTCTGTTCACCTGTTGCCGGGACTTTGATGTATTCCACTTTTGATGAAAACACAATAGCTCTATGGCATTGTTCTTTCATGGCCTTTGTAGCTTTCGGCAACCCTTTTCCCTTTGCTATGCATGCATACCTTTGAGTAATGCATGGCGCAGCTTTTGCACTGGCCTTCTTCTTTGGTGCAGGGCTATTGGTGCGTTTTGGATCCTTTGTGGGTGCAGCTGCAACTTCATGTTTATAAAAACACTTGTCACCACGACGACATTTGCCCTGTTGGAAGTAAGTGCATGGGATCTTGGCCATCTCTTCCTTTGACTTTCTGTTGGGGGAACCACTTCTGCTACCACCTTTGCCCTTACCCTTCCTTTTGGGGGTACCAGATCTTGAGGAATCTTTGACATGCTTGTAGGGACAGTCTTTACCCTTTTCGCACTTGCCATCCCTGAACTTGTAGCATATTTTATCCCCTTTTCCGCTCTGGCTACGACCACGGGTTCGACCTCGGTCGCCCTTTCCTTTGCCGCGATCTTTGCCCCCCTGAGCGGGTGCAGCGGGCTGAGGCTTTTCGGTCTGCTTGTTCTTTTCAACGATTCTGTTTCTGTTTGAACGGAGTCTTTCTCTATCCAAAAGATCACGAATGTTTCTCAACAAGAATGCATAAGACTTTTGTTCTGACTTTTCAGGAGCTCTGTCAAATGCTTCGATGTCATACTTCATCAATTGACATTTTCGGATTTGTCTGAGTAAGATGTCTCTGAGAACCAAATCATCTGGCGGGGTTTCCATGCCGGCAATTGTGGCGTCCCATCGGTTCAGAAACCTTCTAAGGTCCTCCACAGATTCTCCAGTGCGAACGACTCCAAGTAGGTCCTCGACGCGGTAGAGACTGCCAGCTTCCTCAGACGTCCTGAAGTAATCTTCAAACATCAAAAGGACTCTCCTACCTCTGACTTGGATCCCTTTCTTTGACTTCTCATCTTTGAAGTTATGGATCTTCGTTGCTAAATCACCTTTGGCCGAGCGAGTTAACGCTGCCGACAATTTGGTGTCAAGTGTGATAAATTTCCCAGGTTCCTGCAGCTTTTCCTCCAACTTTTCCCTAGGGGTTTTGTTGTCAAAGACTTCATTGAGCCAAAGCCAAGCCTCGTCGGGTTTGTCGGAGCACGACTTGACTTCGTCCCTGACATGATTACGCCAGTGACGATATGCTTCTGGGGCAGGCATGTCGTTCAGTTTGATAGTCTCTGCCTCTTTTGTTCGGGGCTTTTCACCATCTGAATCCTTTGAAGTCAGTCTGGTGATGAGATCTAGCAATTGTTGACCTGAAAGACCTAAGCCTGCCTCAGCCGCTTTCTTGCCAGGGTCGCTTGCTATTACTGTAGGACTGGGCACACTATGTTCTTGGTTTGCATCATCATCATTTTGTCTTTGAACTGGCAATGGTGGCAGTTTTGGAGGGGCTGCTGATCCGGCAGGGGTTGTTGAGAACAAGTTGCTCAACCTTTCCTTGGCGTCCATGGCTAAGCTACTCATACCAGTGTTTGGCATGGGTTCTGCTCCAGCCTTAGTACCGACCGCTGATTTTGGGGTCATGTACAAATCGACATTGTTCCCGCCTTGTGAATCATCAACTTCGACGGCTCTGTCGACATTGATTTCCGGGGCGCTGTACTTGTTGAGCTTCTCCATCAAATCCTCCACTTGTCCCTGCAATTGGAAGTTGAGTTCAGCAGCTTGGTTTTCCTGCCTACTGCATTCCTCTCTAATCTCCTGGATTACAGCTTGTTCCTCCTTCTTGAAACCTTCCATGCCATTCTTTGCATACTCCACTGTTTCGTCCACGATTCGTTTACAGTCTGCCTCGAGGCTACCTCTGAGTTCAGAAAACCTTTGTTCGTACTGGGCTGTAACGTGGGCTACCTTTTGGTTGGCTCTTTGTTCAGCTTCCAGTGCAACTGCATTTACAGCATTCTTCAGCTTTGCGTTTGCATCGCTAAGTTCCTGTCTCAGTTTTGCTACCTCATGCTCAGTTGCCGTTTGGGACATTGAATACTCTGACACTAGGTGTTCATGTCTGCGATCAGCTTCTGCACGTTGATGGGCGATTTCGCTAAGGCAAATTCCCTCAAACTCTTGGTACAGTTGCTGGACCTTTTGTTCCATGAGATGTGTGTGCCTCTCCTCTGCCTCTTGCCTGAAAGCGTCAATGTTACCTTCGTTGATGTAGGTAAGATTGTTCTGCACAAACTGAAAATACGCCTGGACGGGTTGTGTGAAGAAACCTTCATCTACCGACATGGGCGTGGGTGTTGCCCCAGCCGTTACCGGCTGAGACCCAGTTGATGCAGTCGCCAGCGTTCCTGAAGCAGGGACAAGGGCACCTCCACCTGAAGCGTCTCCAGTTGTCCGTTCCATGGCTTTAGAGACTACGGCTGATAACCTGTATTTTCAGGTTTCAGCAAGGGTTAACCTAGTTATACCCAAATGGACTGATAAACCTAAACAGGGGAAGAAACCGTTAAGCTAGCGACCCAGCGCCTTTTATACTGAGCCGCAATGCTGTCAGATACATCTATGATACAGCTATGTTTTACATGGGGTGCAAATACAGATTGACCATGTATAGATGATTTCTGAAGGAGAAACTGTGGTTTGTCCATGTTGACACCAGGGTAGCTTTCATTCAAAAAAGGGGTTGATTGTTGAGCAACCCTATCCCAAAAGTAGTCATAACAATGTGTGAAGAGACAGGCCTTTCTTACCTTGGGCCAAAATTGGATACATCCATAATATACCGAGCTAAGCTCAATTCACTCACCTAAAATGTTCAAAGCCAATTTGGGATATCCATCCATACTAATCATTCTTTTAAACGTGACATCATGGCAACATGGTTAAAATAACTAAAGAAAGCTGGATTCGCAAGCGAAACTGCGCTATACTGCGCTTCGCAACAGGCCTCAAGCGGAAGCCATTCTCAAAGCTTATGCAAATTTTATGTAATTGACATGGGGTTTCAACCCCTCCGAAAAATATTAGTCAGTTGGGATTATTATTCCCAATATATGGAACATATAAAAAATGTTCCAAACCACCAACCAGACTGACATCAAAGCAAACCGAGCAAACTTTGGATACCCAAGTTCCCGGCAAAAACACGCAACGGATAGAGAGAGCTGTGCATATATATATATATATACACACATAATATGAACTGGGAGCAAAAACGTACGACCAAAACAAGAGCTAAAATCTGCAAACGCCTCGAGTGATCCCCAAGAAAATACTGAGGATGTCCAAGGTGGTCACCATTATCTGGATGATTTCTTATCCAGCCAAACTTAGTAATACAATATGTATGATAAGTATCCAATAATGATCCATTATAATATTATTGGTTATTATTATTATTGGATCATTAATACACCAATATGATCCAATAATAATAATATCCAATATGTACCACAATTCAAAACATTTCAGCAGTTGAACCATGCCCAAGTCGTTGGTCTAACTGAAACACCTGAGCTGAGTTCCCCGGACAGTCTTCCGTGCCCATCGTTCTGTTAGCCTCACAACGAGTGGTGACCTTCACCGAAAAAGATTGGAAACGTTAGCGAACTGTTGGTTTCGTTCACAAGGGGAACTGTTGGGTTTATTCCAGTTATTTGTATTGTCCCAATAAAAAACACCTACATTAGATGAGTAATACACCAACAACAAAAAAACTAAGGAACACCAGTTTCTGTCACAAAATCACCCATTTTGGTCATCCAAATCAGGCCAAATCAGGCCAAACCAATCCATAAAAACCTGGTCAGCCTGGTGTCAAAAAAAACGACCCAGTTTCATCCGTTGTGTAAGAGGAAATAACCCACGAAAGTAGATGAAATTCATATGTTTATCAAATCAATGGGAATTTCAAGGTCCTAAATTGGAGGTACTCTACCATTTTTCAGGCCATATATTGTGGGGATATTCCCTGAAATTAAGGCCATTGATCAAATAGGCCTTGTATATGGAAAGTACCTCCAATCAATCGGATCCTGAAATGGCCATTGATCAAATGAGGGCATCCATTTTAGATTGGGATTTTCCATGAAACCATCCATTGGGGTCCCCAAAAAAATGTAAGAAAACTCCATATCGTGGACTTTCATCCAATGGTTTGGTCATAAATCAGGTATTTGGGTTATTTTTGTAAATGTTGTTGTGTCTTTGTGAACTATTGTATACAAATCATTTTTCCGGTAATGTTTTGAGGTTTTCGTGATGATTTTGATTTTTCAAATTAGTTAATGGAGTTAATAAAAAAACATATACCCTCTTGTAACTGCACATAGTTATGGAACAGTGCCCATTTATGGATGAGTCACTTATTGAACATTGTGATTTTCCATATGTTCCATGGCCAAAACATGATATATATATATATAATTATATATAATATATGGGTTATGGCCATCCCAGCATTTGGTTGATTCCAGCGGATTGGTGACAATCTCCCAAGGACCGGCTATGGGACCGGAGGGTCAACCCACGGCAAGTGGTTAAGACACTTAGCCCCCTTTCTTCGTGGGGGTATCCCATTTATAAATGGTAGTTCAATAAACCCAGCTACTAACCACTTAGTAAGCCACTTAGCTATCATGAATCAGAATCATGAATCAGCTAAACAATTTCGTTAATTCCCATTTTTCCCGAGAGCGTCTGAGCGCAGGGTTCTTCCAATAGTGGGGGTCTGTAAAACACCTTCTCATCTTCACATCTTCTCATCGTCACATCTTCTCATCTTCACATCTTCTCATCCTCACATCTTCTCCTCATCTTCTCATCTTCTCCTCATCTTCTCATCTTCTCCTCATCTGCTCATCTTCACATCTTCTCACATCTTCTCACATCTTCTCATCTTCACATCTTCTCATCTTCACATCTTCTCACATCTTCTCATCTTCGCATCTTCACATCTTCTCACATCTTCTCACATCTTCTCACATCTTCTCACATCTTCTCACATCTTCTCACATCTTCTCGCATCTTCTCACATCTTCTCACATCTTCTCATCTTCACATCTTCTCACATCTTCTCACATCTTCTCACATCTTCTGGCATCTTCTCACATCTTCTCACATCTTCTCACATCTTCTCACATCTTCTCACATCTTCTCACATCTTCTCACATCTTCTCACATCCTCTCACATCTTCTCATCTTCACATCTTCTCATCTCACATCTTCTCCTCTTGCCCTCTTGCCCTCTTGCCCTCTTGCCCCTCTTGCCCTCTCCTTCTTTTCTATTTCTCTTTTGAAGGCGGGAGCAGGGGCAGTGCCAACGAGACGGCACGAAACGCAACCCTTTCGCACGAAATGAAGTTCGATCGCCAAAAACTGAGGTAAAAGTGCGAGTTCAAGTCGTCCCGCGCAACCCTTTTCGCACGAAACGATGTTCGATCGCCAAAAACTGAGGTAAATTGCGATTTCCACCGGTCCCGCGCAACCCTTTCGCACGAAATGAGGTTCGATCGTCAAAAACTGCGGTAAAATTGCGATTTCCACCGGTCCCGCGCAACTCTTACGCACGAAATGAGGTTCGATCGTTAAAAACTGAGGTAAATTGCGATTTCCACCGGTCCCGCGCAACTCTTACGCACGAAATGAGGTTCGATCGTTAAAAACTGAGGTAAAATTGCGATTTCCACCGGTCCCGCGCCACCCTTTCGCACGAAATGAGGTTCGATCGTCAAAAACTGAGGTAAATTTGCGATTTGCAATGTGTCCTGCAAACCCTTTTGCGCGAAATGAGGTTCGATCGCCAAAAACTGTGTGTAAAACTGTGTGTAAACGCGTCTGTGTGTAAAAGCGCTTGTGAGTAAAAGTTTTTGTGTGTAAAAGCGTCTGCGTGTAAACGCTTCTGTGTGTAAAAACTCCTGTGTGTAAAAGGGTCTTTGTTAAAAGTGTCTGTGTGTAAAAGTGTCTGTGTGTAAAAGCATCTGTGTAAAAGCGTATGTGTGTAAAAACTTCTGTCTGTAAAAGCTTCTGTGGGTAAAAGCTTTGTGTAAAAGCGTCTGTGTAAAAGCTTCTGTGTGTAAAAGCTTTTGCGTGTACAAGCGTCTGTGTGTAAAAGGGTCTGTGTGTAAAAGTGTTTGCGATGCAAACTATTGTCTTGCACTTCTACTATTTTGTCTTGATACTCCTCTTCTCGACTGCCTATAACACATCTTTAATATATTGTTTGTAATATGGTGTCTCCATACTAACAAGAGAAGACCCTGCTCCTCTACGCTCTCGGGCCATCCGTCGTCTAGTTGTTGGTTAAAACACAATTTACTATGGTTTTATGGTTTCAATCACCATTTCCCGATGGTTTTATAGGTTTATAAATGGGTGAACTATAGCCTGTCCCGCACCGCACCGCTGCCTGTCGGCAATCTCCGGCATTCCCCGGACCGCTCGGTGCAAGTCGCTGCGTGCCGGCCTGGCGAGGTTTCACAGTCGACTCTTATGGTGATTTAATGGGATTTAATGTGTCTTTATGGTGATTTGATGCTGACTTAATATTTAATGGCATTAATTTAATGGTGATTTAATTGGATTTAACGGGATTTAATGGGACGTAACGGGATTTAATAGGATTTAATGTTGGTTTAATGGGATACCATATATCATTGGATTGTAATGGAAAATCATCCCCTTAGCAACCAAGGGGGGATGCCTCGCGATCATCCGCAAGCGTGCCGTCCACATCTGTCCGACGACTCAACCGCATCCTCTGCGCATATTCCAGACACTCCGTCCAGCTCTCCTCCTTGTCCTTTTCTGTCTGCGGCAACTTATTGTAACGTTGCCAGGCCAAGCATCGCTCACTTGACCATTTGTGCTGGTCCATCGCACTCTGGTACGGTGCGGTAGTGGCGCCGCAGTCCTTGCACGTCCATTTCTTCTGCTTCCTATCCTTACCATCTTTGCCTTTGCCCTTGGACTGCGGGTACGGGGTCTACATATGTTTGGGACCATGATCTAGGGTGTTTGATATGAGCGGGGTGGGATTAGTACTGCCTAGCTCTTTGAGCTAATTTGTTCATGTTTATCTTTAAGGTGCTGCTTTTTGTCCGTGTACTTGGCCACAATTTGTTGATCTAACTCTGAGAATATAATGACAATCCCGATAGCTTATGATTGACTGACATTAAAAGGCTCCCGGATTCCCAAATCATCCATCACGCTGGCATTGGGGGATTTCGGAGGTACATTTTGGCAGACGTACCAGTAGTACCCGCACAGGGCGGGGCGGAAGTTGCCTCAGGGATATGCTACAAGACCTTTCTCATCTATAGAACTTGCATGCGCCGTGAGCCAGGCCCGTGCTTGCGTGCATTCTGCGAAAGAAGTGTCCTGTTTCAAATGTCACACTTGAAGCTAAGCTCCGCTTCACACTTCACCCTTCACACTTCACTCTTCGCACTGCACTCTTCACGCCCCGCACTTCACACTTCACACTGCACTCTTACCACTCCACACTTCATCTCATCTAAACTCTTCTCACCTTTATCCCAGCTCATCTCTTCTCATCTCATCTCATATGTCATCTAAGCTTTCATAAATCACTGCCCAGTACTACTTCGTACTACAAGACTTGCACGGAGCACTTCCCAGTACTACTTTGTACTACAAAGCTTCCACAAAGCACTTCCCAGTACTACTTTGTACTACAAACCTTACACAAAGCACTTCCCAGCACTACTTTGTACTACAAAGCTTGCACATCGCACTTCCCAGTACTACTTCGTACTACAAAGCTTGCACAAAGTAATGTCCCAGTACTACTTCGTTCTACAAAGCTTGCACAAAGTAATTCCCAGTACTACTTTGTACTTCAAAGCTTGCAGAAAGTAATTCCGTGTAGTACAACGCTTGCACAAAGTAATTCCCAGTACTACTTTGTATTGCAAAGCTTGCACAAGCACGTCCCAGTACTACTGTGCTTTGTACACCAAAGCTTGCACAAAGCACGTCCCAGCACTACTTTGTACTAGTAATTCCCAGTACTACTTTGTACTATGAAGTTGCACAAAGTACTTCCCAGTACTACTTTGTACTACAAAGTTTGCACAAAGCACTTCCCAGTACTACTTTGTACTACAAAGCTTGCACAAAGCACGTCCCAGTACTACTTTGTGCTACAAAGCTTGCACAAAGTCATTCCCAGCACTACTGCGTACTACACCGCTTGCACAAAGTACTCCTCAGTACTACTTTGTAATACAAAGCTTGCACAAAGCACTTCCCAGTACTACTTTGTACTACAAAGCTTGCACAAAGTCATTCCCAGCACTACTGTGTACTACAAACCTTGCACAAAGTCATTCCCAGCACTACTGTGGACTACAAACCTTGCACAAAACAGTCCCCAGTACTACTTTGTGCTACAAAGCTTGCACAAAGCACTTCCCAGTACTACTTTGTACTACAAGGCTTGCACAAAGTACTCCTCAGTACTACTTTGTAATACAAAGCTTGCACAAAGCACTTCCCAGTACTACTTTGTACTACAAAGCTTGCACAAAGCACTTCCCAGTACTACTTTGTACTACAAAGCTTGCACAAAGTCATTCCCAGTACTACTTTGTACTACAAACCTTGCACAAAGTCATTCCCAGCACTACTTTGTACTTCAAAGCTTGCAGAAAATAATTCCCTGTAGTAATTACAACGCTTACGCAAAGTAATTCCCAGTACTACTTTGTACTACAAAGCTTGCACAAAGTACTTCCCAGTAATAGCTTTTGCTACAAAGCTTGCACAAAGTACTTCCCAGTACAACTTTGTACCACAAACCTTGCACAAAACACTCCCCAGTTCTACTTTGTATTACCAAGCTTGCACAAAGTACTTCCCAGTACAACTTTGTACTACAAAGCTTGCACACAAGAAAGCTTTTATACAAAGAAGTTTTACACAGAGAAACTTTCTGGTAGATAATGGCAAAAGAAATGGCGGCTCATAAACCGGATCCCGGCGCCAAAGCGAAAAACAAACAATATTTGAAGCACTTTTAATGAATTTTTAAAGGAAAATCACAAACGCCAAACTTGAGAAAATCTGCTGACAAACCACTATCGCAGCCTTAATGCAGGCACTCCAATATGGTTTACAATGTCCAGGTGCAAAAGACACTAGTATTACGCATGCAGCCGCGGCACTAAGCAACCTTGACGCAGCAATTACAATGCGATATCGAGATAGACTTGTAAAACGCAACAGAAATACTTTGCGCGATTGCACATCCAAAACGACAACAATCATGCAGCCATCCCAATGCGATCCGAAACCGCAGATTCAAGAAACGAATAGAACTACGCACACATGAACAACCACACGTTGCAGAACACCAAGGGAGAACCGATTCGACGATGAAACGACCGCAGCCACACCCGCCGCACGAGGTACCTTTCATCGCCGGCCGAAGCCACTTTACACGGAAAAACGCACGAAACAACATTCATGCAGCCATTACAATGCGTTTTCTAGCATCACGTGGCAAAACTGCATGTATCTACGCGCATGGCAACACAAGATGTCAACAATCATGCAGCCATCCCAATGCGATCTGCAACCACAGATTCATGAAACGCATCGCACTACACACACATGAACAACCACACGATGCAGAACACCAAGGGAGAACCGATTCGACGATGAAACGACCACAGCCGCACCCGCCGCACGAGGTACCTTTCACCGCCGGCCGAAGCCACTTTACACGGAAAAACGCACGGTTTCGTGCTCCGGCTTCCTCCCCAACACAAGCCCCATGCAACATTCATGCAGCCATTACAATGCGTTTCGGAGCACCACCCTAAATGAATGTATTGTTCGTTATGTGATGTAAAGTCTTACACTGCCCTTCATGAATGTATCGTTATGTGATGTAAAGTCTCACGCCGCCGTTCATGAATGTATTGTTATGTGATGTAAAGTCTCACACCGCCCTTTTTGAATGTATTGTTATGTGATGTAAAGTCCCACACCGCCCTTCATGAATGAACTGTTAAGTGATGTAAAGTCCACACTGCCCTTCATGAATGTATTGTTGTGTGATGTAAAGTCTTACACTTCATGAATGTATTGTTATGTGATGTAAAGTCTCACACCGCCCTTTTTGAATGTATTGTTATGTGATGTAAAGTCCCACACCGCCCTTCATGAATGAACTGTTAAGTGATGTAAAGTCCACACTGCCCTTCATGAATGTATTGTTGTGTGATGTAAAGTCTCACACCGCCCTTCATGATTGCATTGTTATATGACGTAAAGTCTAAAACCGCCCTTCTTAAATGCATTGCTATGTGATGTAAAGTCTCAAACCGCCCTTCATGAATGTATTGTTTTATGTGATGTAAAGTCTCAAACCGCCCTTCATGAATGTATTGTTATGTGATATAGAGTCTCCCACAGCCCTTTATGAATGTATTGTTATGTGATGTAAAGTCTCACACCGCCCTTCTGAAAAATAGCTATGTGATGTAAAGTCTCACACCGCCATTTATGAATGTATTGTTATGTGATGTAAAGTCTCACACCGCCCTTCATGAATGTATTGTTATGTGATGTAAAGTCTCACACCGCCCGTCATGAATGCATTGTTATGTGATGTAAAGTCTAAAGCCGCCCTTCTTAAATGCATTGCTATGTGATGTAAAGTCTCACACTCCCCTTCATGAATGTATTGTTATAAATTGTTATGTGATGTAAAGTCTCACACTGCCCTTCATGAATGTATTGTTATGTGATGTAAAGCCTTACACTGCCCTTCATGAATGTATTGTTATGTGATGTAAAGTCTCACACCGCCCTTCATGAATGCACTGTTATGTGATGTAAAGTCTTACACTGCCCTTCATGAATGTATCGTTATGTGATGTAAAGTCTCACGCCGCCGTTCATGAATATATTGTTATGTGATGTAAAGTCTCACACCGCCCTTTTTGAATGTATTGTTATGTGATGTAAAGTCCCACACCGCCCTTCATGAATGTATTGTTATGTGATGTAAAGTCTCACACCGCCCTTCATGAATGTATTGTTATGTGATGTAAAGTCTTACACCGCCCTTCATGAATGTATTGTTATGTGATGTAAAGTCTCACACCGCCCTTCATGAATTAATTGCTATGTGATGTAAAGTCTCCCACCGCCCTTTATGAATGTATTGTTATGTGATGTAAAGTCTCGCACCTCCCTTCATGAATGCACTGTTATGTGATTTAAAGTCTCACACTGCCCTTCATGAATGTATTGTTATGTGATGTAAAGTCTTACACTGCCCTTCATGAATGTATTGTTATGTGATGTAAAGTCTCACACCGCCCTTCATGAATGCACTGTTATGCGATGTAAAGTCTTACACTGCCCTTCATGAATGTATCGTTATGTGATGTAAAGTCTCACGCCGCCGTTCATGAATATATTGTTATGTGATGTAAAGTCTCACACCGCCCTTTTTGAATGTATTGTTATGTGATGTAAAGTCCCACACCGCCCATCATGAATGAACTGTTAAGTGATGTAAAGTCCACACTGCCCTTCATGAATGTATTGTTATGTGATGTAAAGTCTTACACCGCCCTTCATGAATGCATTGTTATGTGATGTAAGGTCTAAAACCGCCCTTCTTAAATGCATTGCTATGTGATGTAAAGTCTCACGCTGCCCTTCATGAATGTATTGTTTTATGTGATGTAAAGTCTCAAACCGCCCTTCATGAATGTATTGTTATGTGATATAGAGTCTCACACAGCCTTCATGAATGTATTGTTATGTGATGTAAAGTCTCACGCTGCCCTTCATGAATGTATTGTTATGTGATGTAAAGTCTCACACCGCCCTTCTGAAAAATAGCTATGTGATGTAAAGTCTCACACCGCCATTTATGAATGTATTGTTATGTGATGTAAAGTCTCACACCGCCCTTCATGAATGTATTGTTATGTGATGTAAAGTCTCACACCGCCCTTCATGAATTAATTGCTATGTGATGTAAAGTCTCACACTCCCCTTCATGAATGTATTGTTATGTGATGTAAAGTCTCACACTGCCCTTCATGAATGTATTGTTATGTGATGTAAAGTCTTACACCGCCCTTCATGAATGTATTGTTATGTGATGTAAAGTCTCACACCGCCCTTCATGAATGCACTGTTATGTGATGTAAAGTCTCACACTGCTCTTCATGAATGTATTGTTATGTGATGTAAAGTCTGACACCGCCCTTCATGAATGTATTGTTATGTGATGTAAAGTCTCACACCGCCCTTCATGAATGTACTGTTATGTGATGTAAAGTCTCACACTGCCCTTCATGAATGTATTGTTATGTGATGTAAAGTCTCACACTGCCCTTCATGAATGTATTGCTATGTGATGTAAAGTCTCAAACCGCCCTTCATGAATGTATTGTTTTATGTGATGTAAAGTCTCAAACCGCCCTTCATGAATGTATTGTTATGTGATATAGAGTCTCACACCGCCCTTCATGAATGTATTGTTATGTGATGTAAAGTCTCACGCTGCCCTTCATGAATGTATTGTTATGTGATGTAAAGTCTCACACCGCCCTTCATGACTGCATTGTTATGTGATGTAAAGTCTCAAACCGCCCTTCATGAATGTATTGTTGTGTGATGTAAAGTCTCAAACCGCCATTTATGAATGTATTGTTACGTGATGTAAAGTCTCACACCACCCTTTATTGAGTAAAAGTCATCCGTAACTCGGAAGATTGCTTCCCAACTTCCTTCGACCAATGGATGATCTAGGCTATCACCTGGAGATCATGCCCCGACTCATGGTTCAAGCCATTGAACTGCTGGCCACCCAAACTGTCTTCCACTTGCAAGTAGTCAGCTGTAATTTGCCAGTGAAACTGCAGTGAAACGCCTGAGTCCCCTTAGGGATCCAAGCGCAGGGACAGTGCGATTGGGATGAACATCAGCCCTGTCCGGGTGACATGACCCGTCCCTTAAATTTGCTTCGGGGGATCATAACACTATAAGCTGAGGCTCCCCAGTGATAAGTTGGATTATAAACCCCATGACCAGTATATATATATATACTTATATATGATCCCCCACAAACACTAGTTAACCAAGGTATGTACATCAACTTGGATATCGTTTCCGAGGCTTATGCCTAGATTTCAGTAGATTCCCGTGGATTTCCACAGTTTTGGGCCCCCACTGTGAGGTCGTTAGACCCAGGTGGGCATCCAATTCGTCACCTGAGTTTGCCATGGAAACCAATGGTTTTTCGGATTTTACCTTTTTAAATGTGATGTGGATTCCAACCACATGGGGATAAGTGGCAGATGATTGTTTTTCAGCGACTACAGTATCTGCCTGAAATTCGGCTCCGCCGGCTCCACACGAGTACGCTGACAAATGCGTCACGAGCGTCCCAGAGCGACTAGAGCTCTAAGGTGAGGCGCGCCCCAAACCGCCGACCCTCCGACGCCGGGCCCCGAAAAACACCAAAAATCCTTCAGGAGGGTGGGGGAGAGCTTTTTGGCCGGAATCCGGGTCGCTCATAAGCGTCTCCAAGAGCAAAAGGCCCCCCCCCCCGTTTGGAGGGTACCTAAAATCGGAAAAAAGCGCCGTTTTGACACATTTTTCGGACGATTTTTCGCTTTTCGAAAGTCACAAAATGCTGTAAATTACAGCATTTTTGCGTTTTAACGTCTTTTGCGGGAGCCATGCAAAAACGCAGAAAATGCTGTAAATACCAATACTTTTTGGACCCAAGATGCACAAAACACCGCAAATACCAATGTTTTTGAAAGCCAAGCAAAAAAACACTGTAAATTACAGCATTTTTGGTGGGTTGATCGCAAAAACTGCTGGTATTCACAGTGTTTTTGCAATTTCAAGAAAACGTGGAAGGCACGAAACACTGTAAATAGCGGTGTTTTGGCCACTTTTGGACGCCGAAACGCTGGTATTTACGCAGTTTTTTGCCCGTGGCGGCGCCAAACCCCTGTAAATTACAGCATTTTCTTCCCTTTCTGAACCGATTTTTTGCCTTGATGAACGCAAAAAACGCTGGTATTTACGCGTTTTTCAAAAAATCGAAGATCGTGACGTGAACGAAACCCTGCAAATAACAGTGTTTTAGCCACTTTCGGAGACTAAAACTGTGGTATTTACGCGGGTTCTTGCCATCTGACAGCGCAAAATGCTGTAAATTACAGCACTTGGTGCGCTGTTTATGTTCAATTTTTGAACCTGCGATGCTTTCACCTGTTCTTTGCATTCTTCCACAAGAAACAATGTTGCAGATTGAAACTGGACGACAGCGTGACCCGAAAGAAAGCTGGATGGAGGAGTCGCACAGAAGCTTTTACACATACAGGGGCTTTTACACAGAGAAGTCTTTACACAAAGGAGCTTTTTACACACAGAAGGTTTTACACAGAGAAGTCTTTACTCTAAGGAGCTTTTGCACACAAACATCTAGGAGCCTTTACACACAGAAGCTGTTACACAAAGAAGTCTTTACACAGAAGGCTTTTTACACACAGACGCGTTTGCACACAGAAGCTTTTACACAGAGAAGCCTTCACACAAAGGAGCTTTTACACACAAAAGCATTTACACACAGCAAGCTTTTACACACACAGGGGCTTTTACACAGAGAAGTCCTTACACAAAGGAGCTTTTTACACACAGAAGGTTTTACACAGAGAAGTCTTTACTCTAAGGAGCTTTTGCACACAAACGTCTAGGAGCTTTTTCACACAGAACTTTTTACACGAAAAAGGCCTGACAGAGAGAGTTTTTACACACAGACGCGTTTGCACATAGAAGCTTTTACACAGAGAAGCCTTTACACAGAGGAGCTTTTACACACAAAAGCATTTGCACACAGCAAGCTTTTACACACACAGGGGCTTTTACACAGAGAAGTCTTTACACAAAGGAGCTTTTTACACACAGAAGGTTTTACACAGAGAAGTCTTTACTCTAAGGAGCTTTTGCACACAAACGTCTAGGAGCTTTTTCACACAGAACTGTTACACGAAGAAGGCCTGACAGAGAGAGTTTTTACACACAGACGCGTTTGCACACAGAAGCTTTTACACAGAGAAGCCTTCACCCAGAGGAGCTTTTACACACAAAAGCATTTACACACAGCAAGCTTTTACACACACAGGGGCTTTTACACAGAGAAGTCCTTACACAAAGGAGATTATTACACACAGAAGGTTTTACACAGAGAAGTCTTTACTCCAAGGAGCTTTTGCACACAAACGTCTAGGAGCTTTTTCACACAGAACTTTTTACACGAAGAAGGCCTGACAGAGAGAGTTTTTACACACAGACGCGTTTGCACACAGAAGCTTTTACACAGAGAAGCCTTTACACAGAGGAGCTTTTACACACAAAAGCATTTACACACACAGGGGCTTTTACACAGAGAAGTCTTTACACAAAGGAGCTTTTTACACACAGAAGGTTTTACACAGAGAAGTCTTTACTCTAAGGAGCTTTTGCACACAAACGTCTAGGAGCCTTTACACACAGAAGCTGTTACACAAAGAAGTCTCTACACAGATATATAGCTTTCACACACAGACGCGTTTACACACAGAAGCTTTTACACAGAGAAGCCTTTACACTTTACACAGAAAGTTTTTACACACGGAAGCTTTTACACACAGTGAAATCTTTACACAGACGTTTCACACAGAGAAGCTTTCACACACAGAAGCTTTTACACAAAGAAGTCTTTACACAAAGTGGTTTTTACACACAGAAACTTTTACACACAAAAGCTTTTACACAGAGAAGTCTTTGCACAGAGGCGCCTTTACACGAAGTAACAAGTTGAAATTGGCAGCAGTTCTTCGGGAAAAACCCTTGGCAGGAGCTTTCGGGAACTCACTTGCTCCCCAAAAAAGCCGTCTATTTCCAACAAAGTTCCTATTCGATGAACTTTTTTCAAAAAACATAAGGACTATATTTCTGAAGCAGGTCCCCATCCAAAAGCTTTCAAGCCCACACTGCGATGAAATGGAGGGTCGAGAAATCCGGCGGAGCCGACGAGGGGCGTCAGCCCTTAAATAAAGATAGTTCGCCTAGCTGAAACAAGATGATTTTGGTGTAGTTACCCTTACTAACCATAATCTATGAGGTGACATCATTATAGTTCAACCAAATAAAAATCTGCAAATTCCAACAAAATGGCAAGCCCCAACTCAAGAAATATGTATAAAATTGTATAATATATATATATATATATATTATAAAGATATATTCAGTAGTATAATTTGAAAGTGGAACCTATTTCAGGAAATTCCCACATCTTTGGAACAGGATCTTTGCGTTGAATTTTGGAAAATAGACATGTTCGAGATTTATGTGATGTATTTTTTAGGATTATCTGCCAAATAGAGAGAATCCGCATGTGCTTCTACACACCAAACGAATTGCATAAGTTCATAATTTGCCATGACTGTTATTCATTCATCACATACCCACCAACCTACCCATTCTCCCATTCTTGCTTTTGTCTGCTATGTTTGGCTATATTCGTTATATATCCCCACAACCAGATTCGTCATGAAACTCTAAGGCCCATGGTACCTCAGATCTTAATCATGTTGTGTAAGAACCATCCAATGTTTTGAATATCCTGTTGCGTCGAGAAATAACCGTTGATTGTGGCCACCAAATATTCTTGCTGAGAGATTTCAATACACTTGTCAGTAGTTTTCATAGTTTTCAATTGCAAAAACTACAAGCACATCCAACCGTGACCATTCTTATACATGGGAGTGTTGGTTTATGTTGGTTTAGTGGGGCATATCTCCCATAAATTACAATGTGAATCGAGAAATTTTGGGTTTTCAACCATAATGTTTTGAGGTACTTCCCCCCACTACGCTACGAGCCATGAAAAAAAAACATGCCATCCCATGATATGGTCTGGTTGGTGATTGAGCCTACCCCTCTGAAAAATATCAAAGTCAGTTGGGATGATGACATTCCCAATATATGGAAAAAAAATCATGTTCCTAAGCACCAACCAGTGGTTGGTTTTCCGATGTATCCCTACCAATTCGGGTTATGATCCCCAATGAACCAGTACGGTAGTACCAGGTCCTTTTTTTTACATCTATAACTTAACCACATTATGATAACCAAACAGCAGATATTGTCTATAGAGTCTATTGTGGATGTATGTGGACGTTATCCGGTTGCCGAACGTCAGCTATATCACCAACTAACCTGTGTAGGAAACACCACCAAGTATCAACCATTCATCCGTTGGTGTACTGATATTTCGCGGGTCAAATTCCCAAGTGTGGCGTTTACAATTCCATGTGTGCAGGGAAAATCACCACAATGGTCAATGTATGTTGGTAGAATATGGTAGAGTATCCAAATGTTTCCATGTAAAATCACAATGCTACATGTGAAATCATCACGTTTGCTGGCAAAACCCACATTGAGGTTTCCAATCCAAGGGCGTACCCCCAAATCATACAAGTCAGTAGATCATTTTCGTATTGAAAACCATGGTTTGGGGGATCCCCCATTTTAGCATAAGTATGTTTAATTGGTTCATAACCAACCTATAAGTTGGATAAGCACCATGCAGAAGCTGAGTTTCCAGACGTCTCTGCGCCAGAGTGCCTGCCCATGCAGGAGGCGTTCGTGGTTCCTGCAAGGGGCAAGCTTGGCGAGCAGCGATTGGGGCACCCCAAATATGGTGGCATCCCACTTGCTATATAATCATTTGATATATATATAATATATAATAACTTAAAATATCTTAATATACATGTATATATATATATAGATTATACAGTGTATATAATTATATATATACGCATACATACATAATATAACATCACAATCACAATCACAATCACAATCACATTCACAATCACATCACATCACAATAATAAATCACAATCACATCAAATCACAGTAAATCACAATCACATCACATCACAGCACATCACATCACACATACACTTTTGCCTAAAGCGGCCAGAAAAAGTAAAGAACAACAAATATCGCGTGTTGTTTAAGTCTTCCTGCAGTTATCAACGGAAAACGATGAGCTAGGATGAAGGAATACAGTGTATATCTGAAAAAAAATAGACAGAGGAACCGCAAATAAACAAGTAAAAAACAGAGATAGGGACATAGAATGAGACAAATAGATGGATATATAGAAAGAAGAATAGATAGAACAATTAAGACATAGGTATAGGTGGGCAGAAAGAACAACTACTTAAGAAAGAAAGATAGATAGGCAATCAGATAGATAAATAGATAGCTAGACAGACAAACAGACAGGCAGACAGACAGATACATAAATAGATAGAAGGATAGGTAGATCGATCAGTTGATAGATTAAACAATGAATAATTAAGTGATAAGTATAAATAAACACATCTTTGAGGATCCGAAGAGCCAAATCAGTCCAACCTCGCGTGTCGCTTCGTTTAGTGATGAACCGCACCCCCGGTGCAGGGGTGCAGCGTCCCGGGCACCACTTAGGGTGCCTCTCCTCATTCCGCCAGGCTCTTGCGACAACCTGTGTTGTCGGACTCTAAAACACCAAACTCTAAAACCCGAGCTTAGCCTGAAGTCAGAATCGAATGAATCGATGTGTTGCAGTGCTTTTTGTTTATCAATGGTGGTTACCTCCACATTCAACACCCACAACGATCGATCGGAACCGATCTCCTGCTCAACACGAGGCGCAGCTACAAGCGGCGCCTGTGGCCCTACAGGCTCCGCAGGCAGTGCGGCCACTTCCTTCAGGGGTCATCAGGGGGGTCAATCTTATCAGGGAAAATGATGATTACACAGTAAAGATGCAGAAAAGAATCGATGTACCACTCCTTGTTGGTAGGAACATGCTTTTGTATATGCTCTTGTGCATCTTGTTAGGGGTTGCTATACCGGAAAGGGCCCAAGTTTGATAGGTTTCTGTTTATTTCACTAGACTAGAGATAATTGGATTCATAGTGGAGCAAAGAAACACAGTTGGGTCGGAGAGCAGAAGCACTTCGTGAGGGTCTGCACTGAAACCCTTCGTCGACTCGGCGACACAGTTTCTCTATCCATTTGAACATGGGACGGGTGATACAATGTGGGGCCCTGTTTACGATAGCTAAGTTGGTGCAAAATCACTCCAATAACTATGGTGTATGATACTTATAACTTACAACTTTATAGTATTGATGGGGTTTATAAACCAACTGAAAAACCAACTCATAACTGGGGGGTGGGGCCCACATGATAGGTGAATCTTTAAATTTTGTATCACTGTCATCCCAGCTTCCCAATGGCGGATCGATGTCCAAGGTCAAACCACGTCCCCAACTGGAAAGCCCTACATAGACCAGTCTCACGGCAAAAAATGCCAGGTGGTGACCGCCCAGTGATTTGAAGGGTGTTTATAACCACCCATTACGTGTATATATATATATATATGTTATAGTAGTAGATGATATAAGATATATCTATATACTTTAAACATCTTTAAACCTTTAAACCTTTGAACCTTTGAACCTTTAAACCCAAGTGAACTTGGAGTTATGTTCACCAACTTAGCGATGAATCGCTCACTGGAACACCCCCTTTGAGGATTTCAGTGGATGTTCATTCTTCCAACTGACCATCTCAGAATTTCCGACAGTAACCCTATAATATGTCCCATGGTATCACATCAATCCCAATATTATCCCAAGAATTCCCATGTTATGACATATGATATTTTGTCATAAATGTTCATGAATTGTCATTAATTTTCATTACTTGTCCATATTGTTTTGTTCCATCCAATTCTATCCAACATTCACTGACTGAAGGCAAAAAAAGAAGGTGTGTGTCGTCTCCAACAGCCCGGGATCGTCTGCCTCAATTGACAAACGCACACCTCTTTTGCCTCGATATCTGTTGAGGGACGTGTCAAACAAACTAAACGCAACCGGTAGAACTGACAAGGACATACAAATCGCCACTAGGAGCACCAAAGCTTTGAAGACTCGATGGCAAGGACACCCGCTCCAGGCTTTGGTTAAAGCCAGCACCAAAACTCAAGTTTTGAAGACTCGATGGCAAGGTCACCCGCTCCAGGCTTTGGTTGAAGCCAGCACCAAAACTCAAGTTTTGAAGACTCGATGGCAAGGTCACCCGCTCCAGGCTTTGGTTGAAACACTCGCCAAAACTCAAGTTTTGAAGTTTCGATGGCAAGGTCACCCGCTCCAGGCTTCGGTTGAAACACTCACCAAAACTCAATCTTTGAAGGCTCGATGGCAAGGTCACCCGCTCCAGGCTTCGGTTGAAACACTTGCCAAGACTCAAGCTTTGAAGACTCAATGGCAAAGTCACCCGCTCCAGGCTTTGGTCGAAATGAAAGCCAAAACTCAAGCTTTGAAGACTCGATGGCAAGGTCACCCGCTCCAGGCTTCGGTTGAAACACTCGCCAAAACTCAAGCTTTGAAGACTCGATGGCAAGGTCACCCGCTCCAGGCTTTGGTCGAAATGAAAGCCAAAACTCAAGCTTTGAAGACTCGATGGCAAGGTCACCCGCTCCAGGCTTTGGTCGAAATCCCTGCCAAAACTCAAGCTTTGAAGAGTCGGTGGCAAGGTCACCCGCTCCAGGCTTTCGTTAAAATGAAAGCCAAAACACAAGCTTTGAAGAGTCGATGGCAAAGTCACTCGCTCCAGGCTTTGGTCGAAATGAAAGCCAAAACTCAAGCTTTGAAGACTCGATGGCAAGGTCACCCGCTCCAGGCTTTGGTCGAAATTCCTGCCAAAACTCAAGCTTTGAAGAGTCGATGGCAAGGTCACTCGCTCCAGGCTTTGGTCGAAACACCTGCCAAAACTCAAGCTTTGAAGAGTCGATGGCAAGGTCACTCGCTCCAGGCTTTGGTCGAAATGAAAGCCAAAACTCAAGCTTTGAAGACTCGATGGCAAGGTCACCCGCTCCAGGCTTTGGTCGAAATTCCTGCCAAAACTCAAGCTTTGAAGAGTCGATGGCAAGGTCACTCGCTCCAGGCTTTGGTTGAAACACTCGCAAAAACTCAAGCTTTGAAGACTCGATGGCAAGGTCACCCGCTCCAGGCTTTGGTCGAAATGAAAGCCAAAACTCAAGCTTTGAAGACTCGATGGCAAGGTCACCCGCTCCAGGCTTTGGTCGAAATGAAAGCCAAAACTCAAGCTTTGAAGACTCGATGGCAAGGTCACCCGTTCCAGGCTTCGGTTGAAACACTCGCCAAAACTCAAGCTTTGAAGACTCGATGGCAAGGTCACCCGCTCCAGGCTTTGGTCGAAATGAAAGCCAAAACTCAAGCTTTGAAGACTCGATGGCAAGGTCACCCGCTCCAGGCTTTGGTCGAACAAATAGCCAAAACTCAATAATTGAAGGCTCGATGGCAAGGTCACCCGCTCCAGGCTTTGGTTGAAACACTCGCCAAAACTCAAGCTTTGAAGACTCGATGGCAAGGTCACCCGCTCCAGGCTTTGGTTGAAAACTCAAGCTTTTAAGACTCGATGGCAAGGTCACCTGCTCCAGGCTGTGGTTGAAATCCTCGCCAAAAGTCAGCTTTGCAAGGCTGCAGGGGAGATGTTGTAAGTACTCTCCGTGCGTTGCTCCTTCAAGATGTGTAACGCCTTCAAGCTCAAACTCTCTCTCACAAGTTGGGAGTCCACAGGCATAACGCCATGCTGTATACACATTAGTTGGTATGTAAGTGCAGGACAGCATTGCGGTTTTTCCAACAACCCCTTGGTCTTCCAAGTTTTCATCCAGTGTCAGTTTTCTATTCACACTATGCACGACGAGCTTTGCGCCTGCCTTGCATGAAAGATTCTTTGACACCAACCTGCGCAGGTCATACCCAAGCATGGAGCGACTCACGGTCAGTGTCACTGCTTCCCCAGTCAAGCACAGCACCTGAAGCTCGATCTTATCAGCTTCATCTACTGCACCTTTGTCAGCAGATGATGGATTTAAGTAGCCATGTTGTGCACCGGACATTGGTCGAAATTTACACACGCACCACGAAAAGAGTGTAGCCGTAAGGTCTTCAACTCTGCTTGATTTTTCATCTATGGCCTGTCTTAGTCCTGTACTGTAAAGGTTGTCGGCTGTGTCCAAGAATGGAGTACCGCAAAATCCAGGAAAATTCCCCACTTTGTCCCATGATTTCCCATTTTAAATCATCTGATAAAAATCCATATCCCCATAGTTTCCAATATCTTGGACTAACCCTACAATTAAAAACAATGAGGATTACATAGGTTTATCCCATTTCATGTATATACAGAAACTATTATGACACCCCTGTGTTTGATGGTTAAAGGGTCATACCCAATTATATGATTCACCAGAGTTTAATATACAACCCAAAAAAACAATGCGGTGAGATATCCAAGTATAATTTTGAGTATATCTACAGGTGGTGAAATAGACACCGAATAGAAACCTAATTATAGCTCGCTGACCCCATCCAGTACATAAACCAAGATTCTGCTGATGGGTTTCAACCAACGAAAGTAGGAATATCGAATTGGCTTTGTTTGAAGCATCGATGTCTGCAAAAGGCAAATATGTGAATCCAAGAGTCACATGTGAAATGCAAAAAGGGGTTGTTCATGGTTGTTCTACGTCTTGGACATGTGCCATATGACTTGGGCTTATGAAGTGCTTGAAGAGGCCCTTGCGGACATAGCGAATGAATGCCGGCTTGCTACATGCAGTTATGGTGCTTTAACTGCGGTTGCCTTTTTTTCTGGCTATATCCGACCCGTGTTCATTGGCAAGTGACAAATGAGCTCTTTGACATCAAAAGTATTGGGACGGGATAAACTACCAACTGACCAACTATAAACAACATTTGATTTGGCATTGTATCACCATGTGTTTCTTGACACACACAACCTGTTTTGCAAGAGTCGAGTATTAGTTTCTGTTTACGATGTTAGGCCCGTCAAGTCTCAAACTTCATTGACTATGAGATGAATGTTCGCGGGTTATTTCATCCCTGTGTAAAGACACGCTTGCCTCAACTAAGAATTTATTCCCAGCGACAAAAAACGCCATGACTTGCCACCGATGTTGTTGTCCTAAATTCCCATGGTCAAACCTCTGTTTTACCATGAATAGCACATGTACCCTCTGGTAATGACTAACATAGCGAACTGAAAAATCACAATTTTTAATGGGCAAATCAACTATTTCAATGGGCCATCTTCCAGTTCGCTATGTTAAATTACCAGAGGGTATATAAGATCGTCCAAGCATCGCGTGAAAATATCCGACAGTTTTCATAAGGAGCAATTGATTTCCTCAACACCTGGATGTTGGAGTCTTTCCCCACCATGTTCGAATCTATTTTTCACACAAACCCAAACAAAGGGTGAATATCCCAATCCCATTGTTCAATGGATAAAGAACAGGATCCCGTTGTTTAATATCCCGTTGGTTTCTTGGAATACCCATATTTTGCCCATTCAAATAGCAACTCTGCTGATCTCCTGCACCCTTCTGGGCGGCGCCATTGGTTCCGCCGCCAGTCGGGCTACCTCCTGGAAATCGCAGTCTTTCAGCCCAGCAGTAAATTGTTAGGTATATGGTGACATATGGACAATACTCTTCCCGATATGGGAATACATCATGACCAAATAAACATGGGGTTTTAATGGTATATGATGGTAAATCATAAAATATTTTTGACGTATATATGACACATATATACAGCATTATGGATTGACCCCACATGGCAATTCAATGGCGAACATGATATTTATTCATTGGTTTTGAAGGCAACCTATGTTCAGACGAACCCATCTGAACCAACAATACAACCACGGAAAGTAGGGACGTCATATTGGAGTTTTCATGAAAACATGGAACGGGTTTTTAACGGTTAAAACATGTTAAAACTATGCGAAACCATCAGCCAAAAATGAGAAATACAAAGACATGCGCCACCAAATCAACGAATGATCTGGGCAAAAGTGCTTGGAGAGATCTATGATCTGCCCAAGGATTCCCGCCTCAAAGATGATTAGATGGATTTCTTTAAAATTCTGGTTGTCAGTTTGTTTCCCTACCCTACCCTCTAATCAACTGTGGCAGTTGAGAATCCAATAAAAAAAACGGGGTTTAATGGGAAAATCATCGATATGCATATACCCTCTGGTAATTTAACATAGCTATTGAAAATGACCATTTATAGTGTTTTTCCCATTAAATATGGTGATTTTCCATAGCTATGTTGAAATACCAAAAAGTATATAAATGGTGGATTGCTATATCAGACCCGTATTGATTGACAAGTGACACAATTAGATACAATTAGCCCATTGACATCGAACATATTTGGAAAAACTACCGACTGACCAACTACAAACACCATGTGTTTTGGCGTTGTATCATCACGTGGTTCTTGATACACAACTACTTGTGCAAACACTTTTGCTCCTTGCTTATCATCTTATCCTTGTCCCACTTGCAAGACGATCGATCCAGAAGTTGTCCCCAAGATTTCAAGAGTTAGATACCCTCTGGTAATTCAATATAGCGAACTGGAAAATCACCGTTTTGAATAGGTAAATCAACTATTTCAATGGGCCATGGCTTCCATTACCAGAGGGTATCCAAATCTTCCCCCCAAGTTAGCCCAAACTTATCCCAATGTTATTCTTCTTGATTTGAATCCAGTGCTTCCTGGACCGAACCCTTCCAACCTGCCAGCCGTCCCGCCGTCCTGTCGCGGTTGATCCCAGGTGGAAAGTAGATCATCGCCCTGGCGCCAGATTTTCATACGGAACATTTGAGCGCTTTCGCCATGTCAAGGACCCTAGGAGGTCCTTGAAGCCTAGGACCTAAAATGGGGAAAACCAACCGTAAGTTTTCACATGATCCAATTCTGCGGCAGGTTGGTTATTGACCATATTGACCATCCCCCAAAAAAATATCACGACTGGATTCGTCAATTTGGAGATCATCATTCCCTGTTTTTGGCGGATAGATGGGCAAGAACAAATATGAATCTAAAATTGCCTGGGTCTTCAGTTGTAGCCCATACCCACACACACTCATCCATTTGTCGCTTGAATCCCCCACTTCTATACCACCGGGTGCAGCGAAAAAGTGCGGCCTGCCGCGATGCATCCGTGAGAGAGATGGGCGGCGTGGTGCCGCCATCCACTGAGGGTGGGGAGGTGCTGGTGCCCTGAGACGGCGAGGTTTGATGAGGTTTCTAGGATGTCAAACAGTTTTTACAAGAATATTAGTGGAATTTCCAATGATGTTTGAACGGTTTCAATGATTTTCAATGGTTGTTCAAAGGGTTTTAGGAAGAAAACAAAAATACACACACCACAAAATGTACAAAGGGGTTTCCCGCTGAGGGATCTGGGTTGAAATTGCCCAGGTGCACCTGCGCAAGCGTTTTGTATCTACTAGTAGCAAAGGTTGTGCACGCATCTTTGCACTGCAAAGCACACTTCACAACCGAAAAGCAACCCTTACAAAATGCAATGGTTTTACCCTGGTTTGTTGCAACAAAGCGCTCTCTGGCGTCACCTTATGGTTGCTGGTTGAGTCTTCCACGTGAAGTGGAATCACTCCATGTGGTTTCACTATGTTTGATTGCTTCAACATATAGACGGCTTCGGGAATACGAAAATCCATATCTTCTTCCGAATCCGGGAAAATGCTGGTCGACGGCGTGACGAACTGAGCTCCAATGCCGAAAACACCCTGCAGATTGGGTGGAATGTGGGGCAACTGTTGATAGACCTTGGCCGGGTTATTGTGTCCTTATTAGTCAAGAAGTTAATGATCCATCGTCACACCTGAAAAAGGAAGAATTGAATGTGGTGGCATGCCGGGTTTTTGGCTTAGCCCGGATGCCGTACGGAATGTATGATCCTGAAGGGGACCTCTGCTCGAAGCACCGGCTCCAGAAAACTTAACGGCGGCTTTCTCGTCCCTTTCCACTCATGTCCACAGCCTTGTTGCACGTTATCAGGATATGAGTGTCACATGCCCCTGCAACTTGAAAAGCGCAGGGACAGTCCTGTTCGTTAAAACAGGTTAAACACAATCATTACATTACATTACATTACATTCCATTCCATTCCATTCCATACCATACCATACCATACATACATGCATACATATATATACACACACACGCGCGCGCGCGCTCACACATTATATCGACGGTTCTATATCACTATATTGCAATTGGCTTACCCCCAATTCATCCCACCATATATTCCCTCTATGGTTGGCAGGAGCTCACGTTTGTTGGTTAACCTCATCGAATCCCAACATTTTTCCCATGGAAAATCCAGTACAATGCTGTGTTTTTTACCCCACTTTTCCCCTAAGCCCCTGGTGTTTCATGGTGAACAACCAACATTTTTGCATACCATTTTCAGACCAACCCAATTTTTCCGTCGCTACAATCGCTTTCGGCCTTGTCCATTTGCTTGAGCGGCGTATATGGCCTTCTCTCCTGGCGTGGATAAGTAGGCGTGGCCCGAAAGGAAACCAGCGGGGATAAAACACCATAAACCCAACCAACATAGAGTTATAACCCATATGTTCCATGTATGGTATATTTACCTACATGACTGGCTGATTTTTAGGGAAAATGTTGGTAAATATTCCAGCACCATGGAGCATTTGGGTAATGGTATGTGATGGCAAAACATTCGATATTCTACACTCGAAATCGCTGCGAATAGCCAGTGTTGTTGGGTTATCAATGACGGTTAAGGGAGTTAACTCCCCATTTGGCAGGAAAGCAATAGGGGTTAGCAGCCACTACATTATGTATCCCATTGTTTAATATCCGGTTGGTTTCTTACAGTACCCCTGTTTTGCTCGTTCAAATAGCAATCCTTCCTCTCGCAAGAAAGTCACCGATCTCCTGCTCCACTCTTCGCGGTGTCGCCATTGGTTCCGCGGCCAGTCGGGCCACCTCCTGGCAATCTTCGGTGGTTCAGCCCATCATTTGCAACAATTTGTTGGGTATACGATGGTACAGTAAATGAACCAGCACTATTCTTCCCAATGTGGGGATGATAAAACCAACAAACATGGGGTGATAATGGATGATAATGGTATATGATGAGGGTAAATCATGGAATATTCTGAATCGCTGGGTATAGCCGGTGTGTTCGTGTATCAATGATGGTGAACTCCTACTTACCTTCCCATTCAACAACGAATCAACAGCCAAAACGATCGATCGGAACCAATCTCCTGCTCAACACGAGCCGCAGCCACAAGCGGCGCCTGTGGCCCCACAGGCTCCGCAGGCAGTCGGGCCATCTCCTTGAAAGTCATCACAGCGATAGCGTAAGCACCAACAGATTATGGGTTTACCCGCGCTGGATGGCAATCTTCATGGGGAAAATGAAAGTAAGATCCTTTACTCTTATGCATCTCGTGGGGGGGTTGCTGTATAACTATTGGGGACCCCTTCCAATGCAATAGCTTTCTGTTAACGTTTCCTTAGGCCCGTCATGGTGAAAGAACAAACATCATGCTGCTGGATTTCAACCACATGAGCAACGAATGACTGCTTAGGAAGTGCTTGAAAATGCTATAAAATAGCGAGGGAATTCCCGCTTGCCATGTCTTTAAATTCTGGTTGTGGTGGGTTTTGCAATATCCGACCAATACTCATTGGCAAGTCTTCGAAACCAAAAGTATTGGGATAAACTGCCAAGTGACGAACTATAAACACCATGTGATTTGGCGTTTTATCAGCATATGTTTCTTGACACACAACATCTTTTGCAAGAGTAATTAGAGTATTAGTCGCTGTTTGCGATTTTAGGCTCGTCAAGTCTCACGCTTCAGTGAGGAGATGAATGTTCATGCGCGGGTAAATTTCATCACTTGAGGGCAAAAACATGCTTGGCTGAACCAAGAAGTTATGCCAATTAGCTATGGGCTATGAGTTGCCAGCCATGATGTCTATTTCGTAAATCCACATGGCCATTTTGGTTTTACAATATTGCAAGGTATACAGGATCGTCCAAGAATGGCGTTTATATGCGGATTTCCGACAGTTTTCACA
Source organism: Cladocopium goreaui (assembly GCA_947184155.2). NCBI lineage: Eukaryota > Dinophyceae > Suessiales > Symbiodiniaceae > Cladocopium > Cladocopium goreaui. The sequence continues at coordinate 430,664 of CAMXCT020002247.1, read as the reverse complement.
AGGAACACTTGTATTCCTCAACGCCTGGATGTTGGAGTCTTTCCCTATCATGTTCGAAACTATGTTTCACACAAACGCAAATAAAGGGTGAATACCACAATCCCATTGTTCAATGGATAAAGAACAGGATCCCGTTGTTTAATATTCCGTATATTCCATGTATGGTATATTTACCTACATGACTGGCTGATTTTTAGGGTACCTCCAATTTAGGTTCCTGAAATGGCCATTGAGTACCCCTGTTTTGCTTGTTCAAATAGCAACCCTTCCTCTTGCAAGAAACCCACCGATCTCCTGCTCCACTCTTCGCGGTGTCGCCATTGGTTCCGCGGCCAGTCGGGCCACCTCCTGGCAATCTTCGGTGGTTCAGCCCATCAGCAATTTGTTGGGTATACGATGGTACAGTAAATGAACCAACACTCCTCTTTCCAATATGGGGATGATAAAACCAACAAACATGGGGTGATAATAGATGATAATGGTATATGATGACGGTAAATCATGGAATATTCTGAATCGCTGGGTATAGCCGGTATGTTCGTGTATCAATGATGGTGAACTCCTACTTATCTTCCCATTCAACAATGAATCAACAGCCAAAACGATCGATCGGAACCAATCTCCTGCTCAACACGAGCCGCAGCTACAAGCGGCGCCTGTGGCC
>CAMXCT020002247.1:375000-427500 GCA_947184155.2 Cladocopium goreaui | reverse complement strand
ATGTTCAAAAATCTTTTTCGCACAAACCCAAATTGGTTGAATTTCCCCATTAATCCCATTGTTTAACGGATAAAGAACGGTATCCCATTGTTTGATATTCCGCTGGTTTCTTGCAGTACCCCTACAGTATTTTGCTCATTCAATGTTTTCATGTTGTTTATTTATTCCCCGTGGCTGATCAGAAATTCCACCATGACAACTACCATGTGGGGTCAATCCATATTGTCATCCATATTGCTGTTTAATGTTTTTATGTTGTTTAAACTTATCACACATTATATTCTAAATAAGGTTCATGATTCCATTATAAGCCCATGTGTATTTGATCATTTGAACATGCTTTATCCCCATATTGTCAAATCTGAAATATATTGATATGTGACAAACCCATAATTTGATATTTTCACATATTTTCACCATGAAAATTGCCGAAAATTGCCATGTGGAGTCCATCCATATCGTCAATTTGTAGCAACCCTGCCTCTTGCAACAAACATCACGAGTCTCCTGTTCCACCCTGCGGGGCGCCATGGGTTCCGCCAGCAATCGGGCCACTTCCTGGTGTGAATCGAGGTTGATGCGCGCACCGAAGGGCGATGCAAGAAACATTGGGGAACTATGAAACACGGTAAACTAGAGGATTACGATAGTAGTGATTTACCATACGATATAGGATTTTTTGTGAGATTATCATACTAGTTGGTTTCCAAATCACTATTGGGGGGAATCAAAAAACAGGATGTTTACCATGGGATTTTTGTTGGTGATGTATTTTTTTGGATTTAACCGGGATGAAAAAACCATCTCATAATCCGTTGTGATATCCAGTGGTATATAGCAAGGTCAGACCCCCCAGTTGTGTCTGTTATGTGATGTTTCTTGGTCCCCAGGTATGTTTCTTGGTTTTTAAACCCATTAGTAGATAGTCGTTCGATATATCATGATATATCTACCATAGTTGCCATAGTGAACTAGTTATTTGCACCAACAACTGCCTAGGGGATCTCATCTTGTGGGGAGCCTACAGTGTTATGAGGCCATTTTAATGGAGAAAAACATGGGAAACAATGACGAAAACCATTGGATTTCGGGGGGTACCGTATTTTCAATCTAGGGATGTCATGGCAATGGAAACATATGGAAACATGGACATGCACAAGGCAAACATCTGCGAAACCACCAGCCAGATGAGAAATTCAAAACATGTGTGTTGACAGGTCTCGATCATGTGCCGATCAACGAATGACTTGGGCTTCGCTTGAAGGGACCTTTTTCTGGACCTGGCGAAGGGATGCCTGGTCGCTATATCTGACCCATGTTGATTGGCAAATTGCAGTTTGATATCTCAAGTTTTCCTGAAAACAACCCACTGAAGGTACTAGAGGATACCAAACACCATGTATTTGCTGTTCTACCACCATGTCTTCCCAATAAAACCAAGACTTGTAGATCACACTTGTGCTGCTTGTCCCACTTGCTCGGCAAGATGAGAGATCCGCAAGTTGTCCCCACCTCAACAGCCTCAACAATGATATTTATCCGCAAATTATCTCCAACTTATCCCAACACTCATATGGCTATGGGTCTAAACCCTGGTACCTAAATCCAAAATAGTTGGTTTTACATGTTCATCCCACTAAAATGATAGTATTTATAGGTTTTGACCCACCCGCATATTCTTGTTGAATTGAACCCCAGCCAGGGCGGTTCCTCACCATGGCCCAGGCCTGACGTCGCGGTTGATCCCAGGTGGATAGCAGATCATCGCCCTCCTGAAGCGCAAATTTGATTGGTTTCCATTGGTTTAACATATGGGGTTTTCCTGAAATGGGGGTATAGCTGGATGGCCTATTTCATGGAAAATCCACAAATAAAAATTTGGGGGGTACCCCTATTTTAGGAAAAAAAACATATATCAATGGGAATATGAAAACCAATGGAACATGAAATGAAAGGGAAACCAATGAAAATGAAAACCGATAAGTTCTGTCATTGGTTTCCATTGGTTTAATGGGGAAATGAAATCTTATGAAATCTCCGAATATCATGGGAATATGACAGGGTTATACACTGTATAGAATGGTATATAAGCTCTTTTTGGATTGTCATAGATAGTTTGCAACAAATTGGTTGATAACTAGGCTATAAAAGTTAGATTCATGATATGGATGTGGGTCAAAATGGAAGACCTAGGGGACCACAGATGTTGGTCTAGTTTAGTATTAACCATCCAATTATTGGGCTACCTAATTTTGATCCATACCCATATTTATCTATATTTATGGTGGATAATATCTACACTTCTAATCAGTTCTATGGTGTATAAACCAACAAATACAACTGGGGGCAGGGCTTCCATGGCTATGGTGCCAGGTCCGCCAGGTCAACCCGGCGGACCTATGTTCGGTGGCCATCAGGCCCTTTTTTGGGGGATGAATGGACAAGAACACACACAGATATATATATATATATGATTTAATCATACAATTATATACGATGTATATGTATATGTATATGTGTATATATATATATATACATATGAATCTGAATGACATCATCAGCATCAATCAACCCTGCAAAAATGGTGATGTTGGAAGTGCAGTTTTCCCCAACTAATTAATTAGTTTGGATTCATTGTGAGAGACAAAGATCACCTGGCCACTTCGCACTTGGCTGAATAATCAAAGGATTTAAGTCAAATTCATGGGACTTCAGTCAGCATCTGGGCATATCAATCCGGCATTCAATCCGGCATGGATATTGCACCGAGACTTTGACAACGTTTCGTACCGACACGCGGTAGTCGCGACATGGTCAGGCAGGTGCTGTTGCAGCTCCACCCAAGCTGTCGCTGTGATCTTCTGCTGCGCGGATTGGAAGGTCCCCAAGCCGTTGACCAAATCTCATGGCACCGGCGAAACGACGGTGACAGGATTTTCATTTGTAGACGGCCATGGTTAGTAGCACAGGAAGCTACAAATGATAGTTAATTACATAGTTTTGCTGAGTATTTGTATTTATTTGTAACTTACAGTGAATTAACCTATCAACCTACCATTCACCAGTTGGTCTACATAACCCAAATATCTACCCATTCTGATTGGGTAAACCGATGGTTTTGTTCTTGGTTGATTTGGGCTACGCAGCTACGTAAATTCTTCTTGGTCAGCTATATTCTAGTTCTGAGTGAGAACAACCTTAGCTACTGTACCCCTTCAACGACTTCATTTCCAATGGGATATCATGGTATTCCATTTATAGCTGACATTAACCTTGTGAACCACCACTCAGGAAACAGCCGTCGATTTACTCATCTTTGAAGAAAAAAACATCATTGTAGTGATTTGCCCAACCAGGTCACCAACGTTACGATCCACTATGGTTTCTTTTTGTCTTCCCTGTTTTTGTTGGTTGAATCCCCCAAAGTCACATCCCATTACATTTAGCCATTATATATACAGTATTATACAGATGTGTGTGTGTGTGTGTCCATGGCGGCTTGCGTTGCAGAAGGAAGGCTGGCGCCGTGAGCAGCTCCTGTTTGCTCTTTCGTGGTCCCAAAAATGGGGCCAAAAACCGGCCCCAAAAACGGGGCCGCAATATTGCCGGAAGAAGGAAAGGCTTCCAAAATGGCGGCCCCGTTTCTGGGACCAGGGTGTTGCATACACAGTCAGCCCCCCTCTGCGTGCAGTGAGTAGCGGAGACTCTGGAACCTGTCGTTTGTTTTCTGGGAATGGGCTTGACAAAGCCTCATCCAAGTTTCACAGTATATATATATATATATGTCCAGATTAATTACGTTACATTACATATAGTATATATACCATGGTCCTTACCATGAGTCAAAATTGGGGTCACCTGGCTCCCAATATATGGGGATGGGTCATCCCAACCAACCAATCGTAGCCCTGGTGTTCACATCAAAAGCGCTGGGATTTATGGATGTTCATCCCCCTAAAAATGGTATTTATAGGTATTGATCCATGGCCATATCGAGGATATTTTCATGATTTAAAGGGTAGATTGCTAACTGCTAACCCCTGGCAGAATCATCGAGCAACATTGAACTCAGCCACTGAGAAAATTCCTGGCGCGAATATTTTTGATATTTTTGATTGAAGCTTTGAATCCCCTAAAATTGGCTCCAAATTTGCCTGGCTCAGTTGTGACCAATATCATCACTAATATCCCCATCTGTTTCTTGAATCCCCCCACTTAGGGTTGCAGCTTCAGTAATAAGTGCATCTACAAATCGTAGTTACCCTCTGGTAAACAAACAAAAAGCTATTAAAAATGGCACAGTCGAAATAGATGATTTGCCCATTAAACATGGTGATTTTCCATAGTTTAGAGGGTATTGGGGCCCCATATCCCAACATCTCCCAACTCATGGGGGTTTAAACCAACCACGGTCAAAAACCCATCTAGATCACCCCGAAAACACGCACCCCCAAGTAGTGGTTATATAATGTTATATATCTCATAGTATGTGTATTAAATCACCACTAAATGGCCATTAAATCCTATTAAATCCCATTAAATCCTATTAAAACACCATAAAATCACCATCAAATCACCATTTGTTGATGCTTCTCCCCATCCCCTTGCTGCGTGAATGCCATGAAAACGTGTCACCTGCGGCGATGCATCCGTGAAAGACATGGGCGACGTGGTGCCACCATCCACCGAGGGTGGGGAAGTGCTCGTTCCCTGAGGTGACGAGGTTTGATGAGGTTCCTGGACTGTCAAACAGTTTTTACCATCTTGAAAAACATTAGTGGTGGTTGTAACCATCTTGAAAACAGGTGGTTGTAACATTAGGTGGTTAGAGTATGAGTGGAATTTCCATCCAAAACATGGTTGAACCATCCAACATATGGGAAAACTCATAACATGTAAACCAAATACATATCTGGTTGGTGGTTAAGAAAAACCATCTTGAAAAACATGAGTTCGTCAATGGGAAGGATGACATCCCATATATGAAATGGAACCTATAGGATCTGCCATGGGATCCATGAGATGAAGCCTGAGATGTTTTCGGGGACCCTGGTCATCGAGAATCCAATCATAGGACCTTTCTACGGATTTCAACCAAACTAGTGTGCTGAGAGGTAAACCATGGTAAACCTGCGATTTGTCAATGGTTGGATATTGATTGAATTGATTGACCCAACATATTAAACACCACAAATAACAACAGCCTCTAAAAATCCCTGGCTTTCGTCCGAAAAAAATAACCACATCAACCATCTGATCCCGACCTTCCAGGATGGAAAAAAGTCTTGGAGATGTCTGAAAAACCCATCCAAACAGAATCCCAAATATTGGTGAAATATCCACATCTTGGTGATATAACACCAGTATGATGTGATATGTCTCAACAATCTTGGTGAATTCTATACTGTTTTTTGTATCTTTTTGTCATTTTTTATTGGTGAGTTGATGTGAATTCTATGCCGGGTCAAATAAAAACCGCAAGGACCAGGACCCCTGAGCAGTGGCTGCTAAACACGAAACGTCGTCCCCTTTCTCGGTGAAGAAGGGATTTTGATTGCGAGAAACCCCGTGTGTGTGGATAGCATAAGCTATTGTAAGATATTTTTTCAGCACATTTTCATCCTCAACCATCATTTATCTATTGATCTGAGGCGTCAAAAAAAAATCGGAAATTGGATCGGGGGATCAGGCTCCCAGCCATCGACATATTCCCAGATATTTTAATAAAACATGTTAAAAACATTATATATATATTTATTCCCATGTTATCATGTTATTCCCATATGTTTTCCCATCTTTGGAATAAATATTTATAAATATCTTCAGTGATTTTCCGAAACAATTTTTGATTTGCTGAGCCCACCTTGTCCACGATAGAGGTCCTGGGACGGGATCCAGTTTGGGGCCCTGAGACGAAGGGACTTACTGAGACAAAATGCCATTCAATGGGATAAGCCACTGAATTAGGGGACTTGTACTACTTGTAATATCTTCTAATAGTGGTTAAATAATAACACTGGTTATCATCAAAAATCATGGGATAACCCATTATAATATCATCAAAACCCACTATTGTAATCAGATGTAACTTAGGCTCGACGATTCGTGGGGTGGGTGATCCTGCAAGTACGCCCCCAGATCATGCCCCGAATGCTAAGATGCGGCTGGATCCACATATATATATATATACATATGGGGGTTGTCCAAAATACCTTTTCCCGGACAGCCCTCAATCGCTCAGCCAATCGCGTAGCAACCGCGGTACCACAGTGAGCAATCGCGGAAGGGTTTGTTCTTCGTTGATCAGATCATATACATAAAATATAAGTTATGTATTATATAATGAGGATCCATGCCTGAACGCATTCGATTTCAAATTTGGGAACAAAATAAGCTCGCGCGGTCCGGAAACGGTCCGGAAAACTCACAGTAGTACCAGCAGCAGTAGTACTAGTAGTACTAGTAGTACTAGTAGTACTAGTAGTACTAGTAGTACTAGTAGTACTAGTCGTAGTAGTCGTTGTAGTAGTAGTAGTAGTAGGAGGGGTAAGAGTAGGAGTAGGAGGAGTAGGAGTAGGAATAGGAGAAGGAGTTCTAGTAGCAGGGCAAGGGAAGAAAGGGAGAGGGAGGGAAAGAGAGAAAGAGAGAGAGAGAGAGGGAGGGAGCGGGAAACAGATGGTTGCGTTTGACCGGTTTCTGACGGGTTTCTGACTGGTTTCTGACTCGTTTCTGACCCTTCAGCGGAACTCGTGTCAATTGGATTTAAAAGCAAGAGCAGAAATTCCTAGGTGTGCTAGTGGTAGTGGTGGTGCAGTAGCAGCGGGTGTGGTGGTAGTACTAAGAGTAGTAGCAAATCTAGTAGTGGGAGTAAGGATCCATGCGTGAACGCATTCGATTTCAAATTTGGGAGCAAAATAAGCTTGCGCGGTCCGGAAACGGTCCGGAAAACTCACAGTAGTACCAGCAGGACTAGCAGTAGCAGTAGCACTAGCAGTAGTGGTAGTGGAAATTGCAATAGGAGTAGGCGTAGGAGTTCTGATGGGAGGGTGAGGGAATAGGCAAGGGAGAGAGAGAGATTGCTTTTGGCCGGTTTCTGACGGGTTTCTGACTGGTTTCTGACTGGTTTCTGACTCGTTTCTGACCCTTCACACGAGTGCAATTGGATTTAAAAGCAAGAGCAGAAATTCCTAGGTGTACTAGTGGTAGTGGTGGTGCAGGGTGGTGCAGTAGCAGCGGGTGTGGTGGTAGTGCTGGGGCTAGTAGCAAATCTAGTAATGAGAGTAAGGATCCATGCGTGAACGCATTCGATTTCAAATTTGGGAGCAAAATAAGCTTGTGCGGTCCGGAAACGGTCCGGAAAACTCACAGTGCACTAGCAGTAGCAGTAGCACTAGCAGTAGTGGTAGTGGAAATTGGAATAGGAGTAGGCGTAGGAGTTCTGGTAGGAGGGTGAGGGAATAGGCAAGGGAGAGAGAGAGAGAGATTGCGTTTGGCCGGTTTCTGACGGGTTTCTGACTGGTTTCTGACTGGTTTCTGACTCGTTTCTGACCCTTCACACGAGTGCAATTGGATTTAAAAGCAAGAGCAGAAATTCCTAGGTGTACTAGTGGTAGTGGTGGTGCAGGGTGGTGCAGTAGCAGCGGGTGTGGTGGTAGTGCTGGGGGTAGTAGCAAATCTAGTAATGAGAGTAAGGATCCATGCGTGAACGTATTCGATTTCAAATTTGGGAGCAAAATAAGCTTGTGCGGTCCGGAAACGGTCCGGAAAACTCACAGTAATACCAGTAGTAGGAGTAGGAGTAGGAGTAGGAGTAGAAGTAGGAGTAGGAGTAGGAGTAGTAGTAGGAGTAGTAGTAGCAGTAGCAGTAGTAGCAGTAGTAGTAGTAGCAGTAGTAGTAGTAGCAGGAGTAGTAGTAGTAGTATTAGTAGCAATGATAAGAGCTGAGGTGGATGGATGGATGGATGGATGGATGGGATGCTAGGCAAGTGCTGCCTTTTTGGTGTTTCTGACCTCTTTCTGACCTGTTTTCAATTGGAGCTAGCTTGAATGTCCTTCTGACCTGAAAACATCTGCGCGGATTCCGCGCGCGCGGAATCCGCGCGGCCATGTCAATTATTGGCATGGTTCTGGTCTCGAAAGTAGTAGTAGTAGTAGTAGTATTAGTAGTAGTAGTAGTAGTAGTAGTCGTACTCGTACACGTACTCGTACTCGTACTAGTAGTAGTAGTAGTAGTAGTAGTAGTAGTAGTCGTAGTAGTCGTAGTAGTCGTAGTAGTCGTAGTAGTAGTAGTAGTACTAGTAGTACTAGTAGTACTAGTAGTAGTAGTAGTAGTAATAGTAGTAGTAGTAGTACTACTACTAGTACTAGTAGTAGTAGTAGTAGTAGTACTAGTACTAGTAGTAGTAGTAGTACTAGTAGTATTAGTACTAGTAGTATTAGTACTAGTAGTAGTAGTACTAGTAGTAGTAGTACTAGTAGTAGTAGTAGTAGTAGTAGTAGTAGTAGTAGTAGTAATAGGGTGGTAGCCGTATAGCCAATCGCCAACCAATCGCTCAGCCTATCGCGATGCAGGTTTTAGCAATCGCGCAAAGCAAAGTAAACGCATCAATTCATAAATTTGTGACCTGCTTTTACGGACGGCTCCCATATATATTATATATGTCATTCTTTTGTGATTTTGTTGATTTCTTGGGTGATCCAAGCGAAACCCCAGATCTTGAGGCGATGGCAATGCCCCACCGGTAACCTCTTGACTCATCTTGACTCCGGGACCGACCAAAGAGAAAACCATGGGTATGGTCAGTATGGTCATGATAGAGCTCAATCTGGTTGGTGGTATACCATGGTATACCTACCCCTCTGAAAAATGATGGAGTTCGTCAGTTGGGATGATGACATTCCCAATATATTGAAAAATAAAAAATGTTCCAAACCACCAACCAGTAATATTATATAATTTACCGTAGTTTTACAACTATTGATCTACCTATTATAAATGGTAATTTTCCATAGCAAACTGTTAGTTTACCAGAGGGTACATGCTCGGACCGCCTTTCTCCATTAATGAGGGCCGCACCGTTTGGCATCGGGAGATTTCTCCTGTGCAAGGATTGGCTGCAAAAAACAAGGGGATAACATGGTTTAACCATCCAACATATAGGGAAACTAATAACATGTAAACAAAATACATATCTGGTTGGTGGTTTTAACCCCTCTGAAACATATGAAAGTCAATGGGAAGGATTATCCCATATATTATGGAAAATAAAAAATGTTTGAAACCACCAACCAGAATAACATGTAAACAAAATACATATAATATGTCCATTCCCCAAAACTGACGTTGATGAATGAGGTTTGACCAACCAAAAGCGAAATGTTGATTTTGACCAACCAAAATGATGATTTAACAGTCAAATCCATGTCCCAAGCTAACATGGAGCCTGAGAATTGCCAATGTTGGAGGAAAGTAGTCTTCCAACCCCCTTCTCGGCAGGGTCTGTGTCATTGGGCGGTCGTAACCAACAACAATGGGGAGAAAATCAACAACAGCAAGAGGGATAAAACCAACAAGAATGGGGTCAAGCAACCTGTGCAGAAAGGACGTCTAGAATTTTTGTTGGGTGCTCATCTGTTTGTCGGCAGGCAGGCAAAATTGAGGCCAATGTTCATAGAGCCAGATATGTGCCATGGTCAAACATGGTACTAGTCATCCGTACCAGAATGGGAATCCTTACAATGGGGATCCCTATTAATGGATTGCTGACAATCCCCCAAGATTGGGTATATCATTCAACTTTCAACCATTTTACAGATGTTTGCAATTGCTATTATGAAATCATTGAACGTCCAGAGGGCTTGTAATGTTAACCCTGGATTAATAAACCCCAAACGGCTGTTTACTTGGGAAGGTACCATTTAAGTATCAAATTATGACAATTGGGGGAATACCCCCCTAATTGTCTTTAAACCATGGTTTATTAAATCCGGGGTTGACATTATCTGGTTGGTGGTATACCTGCCCCTCTGAAAAATATGCTCAAGTCAGTTGGGATGATTATTCCCAATATATGGAAAAATAAAATTCATGTTCCAAACCACCAACCAGTGATTATTAACCATCATTAACCATTATTAACAATCATTAACCATGTACAAGTTTGTTCTATCCTTTCGTTGGACCACACTGGATGATAGCCATGGCCAAGCTATGAAGAATGTCGAGAACGAGCGCAGGAATAGACTCCCGCAGCAAATCACTCCGTCCTTCACGAAAAGTGGGTATACATTGTATATATATAATATATTATCATTGTTGTCATTATGTGTGTGTGTATACATATAATTATATATATATAAGTATATATATATACATACATGTATACAATGCTAGCCTTAGATACCGTACAAAAGAAGCGAATCTTTAGCTGCATGTGCATATTATGACACTCCGCCATGTACAGTTTAGCTTACACTAAATCATCAATCTATCAAGCTAAGGTTCACCCAGTATATATTTAAAAAAGTGGGTGCCGCAAAATTTGATGGTTAATCATCATTCTCCACAGGAACATTGCCAGTAAATTGAAATGTTGCAAATTTTCAGGCAGACCAAAATTTCATGTCTCACATCGGAGGAAAAAATCTTCGAATCCCAGCATATTATAGTTGAGCACTGTTCAAGACTCTCTGCCGTCCCTTTATACTGCCTGGTTAATAGAAATTCCGATAATCGATAATGATAATCTCCAATATATATATATGTATACATACATATAGAGTAGTATAATGCATATAATCATTCACTAACAGGGGGTTTTGAACATTAAATCCAGTTAATTTCTATTGACTCCTATTGAATCACCATTAAATCCCCTTATAATTCCTCATTATATCACCAGTAAACATATGGGCCACGGTCAATATTTAGTAATTTACTATAATATAGCTCCAAGTCATCAATTTTGGAAGAGTGACAAAAATCGTTTTCGAAGCCCCAACTCAATTTTTTTTTTTTTAATAGATGTCTCGAATACTTCCTTCCCATTGCGGTAAATTTTGGCTGTAGATCCCAATGATCCAGGGCCTCCCATGGGTTGCCATCTTCCTCTGTCCAGGGTGAGCCCTCGGCACAGTTGTGGTCATGAAATAGTATACCATGCTAGTCAATAATCGTTAATAAGACTGTAATAAAAATAATAATAATAATGGGTGAATAACAATTAATGACTATAGTCTATAGTCAATAATATTTAACACAGACTATAATAGTTTTACTCATAGTTGATGCTAGCTGATCATGTTAACTTAATGATGAAGTTGTATACACTCATAGAGTTAGTACCCTCTGGTAAACATACAATAAACTATGGAAAAACACCATTTTGAATGGGTAAATCCACTATAAAAGGTCATTTTCAATAGCTATGTTAGTATACCAGAGGGTAACACTCTTAATGGCATGGCTAAGAATAGTTGATGATAACAGTTGGCTATAACTTGGACATAGCCACCACATTTTTTCACAGTGACCACCAGCACCGCAACATAGGCTTTCCCACCAACCGCATTGCGTACTGTTCGTGTGTGTGTGTGCATGCTATTACAGTGATATGTTACGACAAAACATCCAAAATTATCTAAAGTATTGTTTGTTGTTGCTGGATTCGATAGAAAATCTAGAACATCTAGAGAAAAACATCGCAAAATGGGAGGTAGCAATGGGACAAGTCTGCGATTGATGGGGAAATGCATTTTCAATGGACTGGTAAACTGTTGTAGACATCCTCAAGGTGTTTTCAACAGTAAAGGATAGTAAAGGCATTCATGATATTGAGGCCACAACGGTTTGCGACATGAGGTCTCATCATGTACCCTTTGGCAAAATGAGACCATCAGTGCGGCAGGCTCAAGAGCAAGTTCCAGATCCAGTGCAGCGATTTCTGCGGTTCCAATGATGTCCCAAACGGCAGATGCGCATCGTGACTGATGCCAGATATCCACTGCGAGTGATCTCAACAGGAAAGGCGGCTTGCTATCCGTGCCGACACGCAACCAGTTGTAAATATGACAATATCTTATGACATATGTCTACACTGCACAGAAAAATATACAGTACTAGCATTAATACAGTATAAATTTTGATATTTGCTGGCAAAGAATATGAATATGCAGATCTGGCGACTATAGTGACTATGTCTACCACGAAAATCCGTCACGGTCTGTCAGCATTTTTCGAGAAATCGCCTAGATATCGACATCACCTTGGCGGTTGGAAGTGTGAAAGATGGAGTTGTCATGAGACCCATTCTCAAAGCCACTCAAATCATGATATTGTATCAATATGATTCATATCACCATGGACTGGTTGGGGGTAAATTCCCATATTTGTTCATTAAATCCACCTGTTCTCCGATCTTGGTCTCCCAGCACGCTCACAAATCTCATGATACAGATCGCGGAGTGCCTGCATGGGGCGGGAGCAATTCAAGGATGGAGAAAATGACAGGTGCACCCAGTGGGAAAATATTTCACCAGTCAAATCCGCAAATCTAATTGTGATTTCCCCATGTATGATTGATTATGCGAACTACTTGGATGTGGATTCCAGCTGGTAAGTGAGTAGCAACCATATGACATAAACCGATGATGATGATGATGATGACGACGATGAGGACGACGACGATGACGACGACCATGGGATATACCCAGTTGGATTCATGGGGTAAGGGATCCCGAAGTAAGTAGTTTGAAGTAGGCAGTAGTGATGTGTTTCTGATTGCTTTATCACCGATTTACAAATCAAGCTATATTTGCGAGGGGGCAATGATCTGAATTGAATGTACATGACATATGTCAAGTCTATGCAGCTTGCCGCAACTATCGAGTCAAATCCAATGCCTCCATGTTAGCACCTTCACAAGGCTGCCGATTTCTTGATCACCCCCCTTCCCCAATCGTCCGAACTGTGGCTATTTGAATAGTAATGATATATACCCTCCATTTATAAGGGATTTTCCATGGCTATGTTAAATAACCAGATGATACAGTTTTTTGAAAGCTTCGGGGAGAAGTACCCAGTGATACCCAGAAAAAATATCTTGGCAACTTGCTGACTCGCTAAAAAACAAGTGAGTCCACCATCCCATTTTGGGTCACGTGTCACTCATAGCCAGATGGCTATTCTGTTGTTGGAAACCTCCCTGTAGCCCCATCCCCAAGACTTGCAGAAGGCTAAAGCAACACCTTTTCTGGGGCTGGGTGGCTGGGTGCTGTTGGCGTTTCCTGCTCATTCATGTCTCAAAATGACAGCAGAATGGTTGATGGTTTAGCCACCCCAAAACGTACAAGTCATTGGAGGTTGTCATCTCATAGACAGAAAACCAACCAGAATGCTCCAAATCCTGTTTTCGCAACACAGGACCCAGAAGTGTTTGATTCCAAAGCACAGCCAACATGAAAAAACACATTGCAGCCATTGTAGCTCCAAAATTCATATCTTAACTCAAGACCAATTGCTAATTAAACGAAACGTCAAAAAGCCAGGGACTCCTGTAAATGTCCCAGTAATGAAGAAAATGGATTGAGACACTGCTGGTGGTACATCTACAAGTTGGCAACCAATAGCCATCATATTGAGACCAATTTCAATGATGCAAAGAACGGCCGAAGTTAATGTACACTTTGGGAGTGGCCGAAGTTCGATTTTTACGGGCTTGCTGTCAGCCACCAAGGACCAAGGAAGTGGTTTAGACATCCTGGAACCCCACACCTCTCTTCTTTTACTATCTTTTGCTATAAGAATGTTGTACCCATACCAAATATCTCACGCTGTCCCTGGAGTCTGCTAAATAGGATCCTCTGTTCAATGGTCTGACCATTAGACATCCAATCCCATTGTGCTACGTAGGCTTCGAATCACCTCACCGTAGTTGCCTTAAAATACCACCATAATTACAGATTGGCCATGGAGTTTGTTAAGGGGTCGGTAAGTTCTATTGCCTTATAGGGGATATGGTGGGTTGCAACCCAGCTAGCAGTAAGTTGATCCCACGGCGCTGGCAATGAGAACTTCCGAGTCTTCTGCCACTCAACACTTCCCACTGAATTAGCAAACGCCCGCACAGCGAAGACGAAGGCACCCATAGTCAGGGCCATGGGTCGCAGTATTATCATATCTCAATGTATCTCACCTTGATATACCTTGATCAACAATATCCTTTTGGTAAAAATAGAGGGGCCGGTTTGGTATACCATCTATCATCATAGAAACCTGTTGTTAAAGGGCTTTCTTCAACCCCCTCTTTTCATAAACCAACGGGAAAAGAACATCTATGACCTTTTTTTTTTATTGGTAAATTCGCCATAAAATGGATGTTCTGTGGATTTTAAAGCAGAGATTTTTCACATGATTGAACCAACACCAAATGGGGCACTCTTCAGCAACAAAAAACCATGTGAACTTCACCAACTTCACCGGGATGTAATGACCAGTGGGTAACCATTGTGTTGCTTTGCGTCCCTATCTTTATATAGACCAAACTAGTTTAACTATCATCTAAAATGAAAACAATATCATATTTAAGGATAGCCATTTCAACTGGCATATCATGAAGCAACCCGAAAAAGATAGAAAAGTAAAATCCTAACGGCCAGGGATAAACAGGGCTCTCACCAGGGCTTCCCCCGAGCCGTCACTCAAGGGATGCAGTTGCTACCTTGGCAAGGGAAGATCGGTACCCTAGGGTAAACGTACTCAAAAACATGTGGAAAACCAATGGAGACCATTGGTTTCCCTAATACAAACCACTGGTGGGATGGCATATCGGTCTATTGGGATCCATACCATCCTACATTGAGATCTAGCCTTAGCTTTAATTTGCGGGTATTTTAGGATTGGATTTTGCTGTTCAATCTTTTTGGGGGTTTGCTATATCTGCAGTTTTTCTTCACTTTGTGGTAGAGGTGGGTACAGTATATAAATATACCAAACCTGGTAGTGCAGATATGCTCTGTGCCCGCTATACCCAACTGGTCACCGACAAGCAGCGGGCTACAATTTGTTGTTTTGCTGATATCATTCTCATAGTCTAACTTTATGTGGGGCTAAGGACATTCATCCTATTCCAAAATCATCAACCATCTAAGTGTAGTAGGGCTACAATTCAGATAACTCTACAATATCTACATCTACGGCCCCCCAAAAAAAACCAGGGTCTAAGGTCACAGTTTCAGCACGTCTTCGTCACATCTACACCCTCTGGCTGAACTCACGAAACTCCAGCTGACTGGCTACTGGCCACTCTCTTGGACAGAGCAATGAATTGCTTCCCTTTTCTTACATTGGATTGACCAGATAGATAGCACTATACAAAATAAGTGGAATGATAAACCATCCCCAATTTTTGGATGGATAGATAGACATACTGGTGCTAAACGTAGAGAATGGATGGGAATGATCCATTTCATCACTAGTAATAATCATCCCAGCAACCCCCAGCAACCCATCCAGCCACCCTACGTTTAGCACCAGTAAGTTTTAAACAAATAGATTAGAAGTACCCTCTGGTAAACATACAAAAAGCTATTGAAAATGGCCATAGAAATAGTGGATTTACCCATTAGTAGCATGGTGATGTTCCATAGCTATGTTAGTTTACCAGAGGGTAATCATCTAAACTTGGAAGATGTTCCATTGCCACAATAAACTATAAGGGTATTGATCATGGCATCTTCAATGCCGCTGCTGCTCTATCAACAATTCAATCGAATTCGCTCAAATCTCACGGTCGTTGATCCACTTTTCATGGTTCCGCAAATCACACTTAAAGTTCGAACGTGGAGAGGAACAAAAATGGCTCTGAAAATTGCAGACATCTAAATTCCAGTGGCATCCAACATCATTCTCCCATATTCTCTCTAGTATCCGCAATATCTCCCATGCAATCCAGTGGCTAATTGCTCCTGATTATCCCTTTCTTATCCCTATAGTTTTCCATATTGTTCCATAGGTTCCCATATTTCCGATCATATCTGGTTGGTGGTTTCAACCCCTTTAAAAAATATTAGTCAGTTGGGATTATTGTTCCCAATATATGAAAAAAAAACATGTTCCAAACCACCAACCAGATATTAACCCTGATTATCCCATTTGCTATGTCTACGAAGCATTTTCAGACTGTGGGGTCAGCTCCTCCCATCAACCCCAGGACCCCCAGCAAAAGATTCCAGCTTTGCCTCAGGAACTATGGCCCTTGGAGGCTTGGAGGGGGATTTGGAAAATCATCAACTATAGTTCCAAATAACTGGACATACACATATTATAAAATATTATAAAATAACTATAGATGATGAAACCATAGTTCCAAATCTCTCGATATGTCCATATTAATATATTATATGTCCCAATCTATGTAAACCATCATCTAGTTAATAACTAACTGGACATACACATTTTCTATCACTTGGTTAGGAAACTCTAAGTAGCTCCTTTGCTCCCCATTGAATAGGGAATATATTTGGAATATGGATACCCATAGCTCCTTAGCTCCTTCCTAACCGCTGGAGAGTTTTGTAATAAATTATAACCTGTCCCAATCTATGAAACCCATCATCTAGTGAATAACATTCAATAACTTAACTGGACATACACATTTTGTAACAAATTATACCCCCCCCTTTGCTGGGATACCCTAGGGCCGGAAGAACCGACTAAGCACGTGACCTCCATTTGCCGCTCCGCCTTTTGCATCTCCTTGGAGAGAAGAGGCTTTCAGGTACGTTCAACGCTGAGTCAATGCCGGCAAAATTGGAGAATCCAAACGTTACCCTGGTTACTTAACTGGAAAATGGATGAACATGGCCTACTATTTATAGAATTTTAAAGATGATCATTTTATGATCTACTGAAGTAAACATGATTTTCTGTAGCCGCGCTAAATCACCAGGGAATCTGTGTTTTTCACAAACTAGAGTCACTAGAAAAGATCGGAAATGTATTAGATTTGGCATTAGAATACATGGTTGGGCATACCCCAATTTTCGACCATGGAATATTATGGAATTGGATACCCTCTTTTCAGAGATGGGCGTTGAATATAAAACCAGAGACTGACATGTCCTTCTGCAGAGCCACTGGGGATTTTCTTTTGCTGGTGCAGCGACCAAAGTAACACACTTTAATACACTTTAAATTTTAAAGCGGGATCTTGTTGGCAATCACCTGATGGTCTTGTTGTGCTTAATTCACATTGAATCCTTTGGTCAACATGCCAGTGAAATTTGGCAATCTGTACCATCGAACCTTGCCCAATGACATCCATAGGGGCCAGTTGCAATAAATGATATCAAGCACGGATGCTACCTCCGCCATGAATTTAGTATACCTGGTTCACAGCAACCAAGTTAAAGCTTCCACTTCCGAAGCTTCAATAGTTCAAATCACATAAAATCACATAAAATCACATATAAATCAATATAAATCACATCTAAAATCACATCTAAAATCACATCAAACACCACCACTTTTTTTCCACCCAAACTTCACTGAAGAAAATCGTGCACCCCGAAATCCATAGGACCCATTAGCAATCTCTACGATTCACATCAAATTCCCAATTCAAAAATCGTCATTTTTTTCGGGAACGTCGCTCCTCCACCTGTCGCCCAAGAGCTTCCAGTTGGACCTCAGGTGCAGGTCAAGAAGCGGCAAAATGTAGGGAAATCGACCGAAAATGGTGATTTCCTGAGATTAAACGGTGAAAACAATGAACAGAAAATGCTGATTTAATGATGATTTAGTGTGGATTCAGCCAAACAAAATGTGGATTTAACTGCTAGCTAAGCTGGTCTATAACTACTAGTATAACTAGGATTTCTGGTAGATGTGTCTATCGTTAGGTGGGTTTATGAGCCAACTTATAACTGCGGGGGGCAGTATGGGGTTGATGGATATGTTCTCGCAGGACTTGTTCCATGTGTTAAAAAGCGAAATTGGAAACCCATCGGTCATTACCGCCAACTTTTTGAGCTGTCTGCAGGTTGTCCCGGGGTAACTTACACCTATAGGCCTCATGCTACTCATAAGTACTCAAACTGTTCCACAGAAAATTGGCAACAAACACAGCTAAATCTCACATAACTGCAGTCAGGGGTACTTCTAGCCCCAATCCTTTAGTGGTACCCTCCGGTAATCAGCTCCACGGTTTGCTGGACAATCCCTTATTTAAAAATTTTGTTCGATGTTTTTCCCACTAAAAACATGTAAAAACACCATGTAAAAACACTGACTTTTCCATTGCCGCGTTTCGCACAGGATAAATCACCATAAATCACCATTGTTCATCCCAGTGGATATCCCATATGTTCATCATTTTTCCGATGATATTCCCATATATGTTCCCATATCTTCATTAGATATTCCCATGAGATATCCCAATATCACAGGATAAATCATCATAAATCACCATGGTTTTCCCACGACATTCCCATATTTTCAGTGCTTAAATTCAACCTTTATAGGGAATGGTCCAGCGAATCCCATGGGATAACCCCAAAAGCACCCTGCTTGCGACCCAGGGGACCCAGGGTGCGGGAGTTTCAGCAGCCTGTTGCGGCTGTTGCGGGGTAACGGATGGTAACGTCGGGGATCCCCCAAAATTCTGCTGGAAGCATGAACTAATAATTTGGTTGATATAATGATTATAATGCTATAATGATATATATATATAATGATTGAGTTGAACAATGCTATAATGATTGATGATATAATGATTGATGATATAATTTAATGATTATAATGCTATAACGATATAATACGATATATATAATGATTGGGTTGAATAATGCTATAATGATTGATGATATAATGATTGATGATATAATGGTTGAGTTGATGATAAACCAATAATCCTATAATGCTGATTGAATATAATTGATGATGAATTATTGATCATTGATGAATTATTGATAATCATTCATTAATTGATGATAGAGTGGATCATATACCCGAAATGGTAATTTGTTACAGCTTGCTATTGAAAATAGCCATAGAAATAGTTGATTTACTCTTAAAAAATGGTGATTCTCCAATAATGATTAAGTTGACGATAAATTATTGGTCAGTGAGTTGATGATCATCAGTCACCAAAACAAATCGATCAATAATTTATATGCTGATCATCTATAATTGATGATGAGTTATTGATCATTGACAAATTATTAATCATTATTCATTAATTGATGATTGGATCACAAATTCTGGATTAATCACATAGAAATTGATGATTGATCGATCATCATCTACAATGACTATTGACGATTAATTATTCATCACATACAAATGGATGAATAAAATGATCAATACTCAATTGAATTTGGATTTTCCAAACCTTTAAAACCACAGGTTTGTGCGATGTGTGGAAGAATGTTGTTGAACCAATTTCTTCTGGCCATGAGTTCGATAATCAAGCAAATTCAAGCATCAAATTCGACCATACACATGGTTGAACCAATCATGAGTGAGTTGATCATATAAATCTGGTTGGTGGTTTTAACATGTTTTAACGATCTTGAAAAATATGAGTTCGTCCATGGGAAGGATGACATCCCATATATTATGGAAAATAACACATGTTTGAAACCACCAACCAGATTCATGATTGTTGATTGATTTTTGATTGCTGATCATCGAATTTATTGATCACATACAAATGTTTGAATTAGATTAGATGATCAAGAATCAATTGCATTTGGCTTTCCGAAACCTAGAACAAAAACCTGTCAAAAGCAATGGTTTGTGCAGTTTGTGGAAGAACGTTAAGATTCGTTAATACAGCTCCTCTTCAAAGCAACTCTGAAATCTCTGCAGTTGTGGCTCACCTCGGCCGGAAACTTTGTGTTTCAAGGCTGTGGATAAAACATCTGGTGCCCTGATCTTGCCCGTGAATCGACTTGTTGTTTTCCTTCAGAATAGGGGCTCCCATGATGTTCCCGTAGTAGTTCCCATGAAAAAATCCCATTAGATTCCCAGCATTATCTCATTATGTTCCCATTACATATATATATATATATCCTATTATATCCTGATAATTTCCTGTAACCATATAGTTGATTAAATCCAATATAAAACCATATTAGCCCCAAGATTTTTTGTAGGCCTTTTTCCTTCCAACCACTCCTCACCACAACCCTCCCGTGCCTTGGAGAGGTGTGTACATAGCTCATCAATGCGCAACAGCAGCCTGCAATGGATGGTAGAATTCCCATGAAAAACATGCTGCTAGAAACACTGGTTGATGGTAGAGCCTACCCCTCTGAAAAATATGCGACTTCGTCAGTTGGGATGTTCTTCCATGACCCCAACTGAATGGAAAGTCAGTCAAAATTCCATGGTTCCAAACCACCAACCAGATCATATGATCAATGATTTCCCATTAAATATGGTGAATTCCCATGGCTAAAATGGTGACTTGAATGAAATATGATTGAATGATGTTGATGAGCGATATCACTAATGATAAACAAAACTGGCTCGATGATGAGTGAATTATAATGAAAAAGAAAACATCATTCAGAGGTTGCTGGTCGGTTCTGGGGCATTTTTGGGGATGGGCTGTCTGGATGCTGCTGCACGAGGTGGAGGTCCATGGGGCCCCAATCTGGTGGAGCCACCCCATAATATATGCTCCTTGGGAATTATCATTCCATTTCTACGGTTGAAACCAAACAGCCACAGCTAGTGACTGTTTGTGGTTTCTAGAATCAACTCTTAGAATACATCTACTCGAAATGGATTAAACATGGGTCATTAAATGTCCCCATTGAACATCACCCAACCATTAGGTATATGGTCTATAATGGCTACTATAAGGTGATGTCCAATATTCCCAAAATGGGACATTTACCAACCCCTGAAATATATGCTTGAAAGATCTCTAAACCCCCAGCGATCCATTAAACCACCAACCAGAATCATCATTGGTGTTTTGTGATGTTACCCATATCCCCATGAGCTTTTTGATGGTTAAATTCCCCTGATGATTTGATGCCACCATGCCAACCCGCGATATAAATCACTCCTGGTTGCTGGTTGAGCCTACCCCTCTGAAAAATATGCGAGTTCGTCAGTTGGGATGATGAAATTCCCAACTGAATGGAAAGTCAGTCAAAATCAAAAAGTTCCAAACCACCAACCAGACTCCTTCTTTGTCCGTTGCTGAAACGGACCCGCCCGCGGAATCCGGCGAGTAATGGTGAGCTGCTCGAGTGAAGATGCCAAAAAATGAGGGATGATATGACCAATGACCAACGTAACATGTCCCCAAATGAGTTCTCTAATATGATCTAACATCATTCAAAATGGTTTAAGCAACAAGAAAGGAAATCTAACTAATCATTAATCAACGTGGGGACACAACCAAAATCAAATGACACAAATAGACATTGAATGTGTATCACCATGGCAACACTAATTAGTACCGATGCACTGTCGCTGACAAAATATCATTCAGCCTGACTCTATGAGATACAACTTAATTGCCATGTTCACTCACATCTGCAACTGTTGCGTGCGGATGTGCAAGGCAAATTGCAACCAATAACTGTCCATCGGGCAGAACCAGTTCAAGATCTTGAATATTGACATCCAATTCATGCGCAATGAGTTTGCATGCATTCAAGGCCATGTCAGACCTCCTTGTAGACACACGTATTGCCTCATTTCCTGCCAAATTCGTGCATACCAATGTCACGCTATCACCATCATGAACAAATTCCAGTTGCAAAGCACGAGATTCCAAAAGTAACTTCCTGCCGCCAATGTAGCAACTTCCGGCTTCCAGCGATGGAATATTGCACTGTCCTTCATCGTTCCTTCCACAAACAACAACCTGGCCATCACTTCTGAAAAGTAGTGTATGCAGTCCACCGGCAAGAACATCAGTGTATGACATTCCATCCTCCAAAAGTGGAATATTGCATTGTCCTTCATCATTTTGTCCAACAGCAACAGCAATGCCATCACTTCGAAGGAGCACCGAATGACCAGATCCTGCAGAAACCTGAGTGTAAGACATTCCTTGGCCCAAGAGTGGTATACTGCACTGCCCGCGAATGTTGCTTCCCCGAGCCAAAGCAAAACCATCACTTCGGAGCAACACTGTATGAAACTCGCCTGCGGAAACTTGAGTGTAGAACAGTCCGGCATGCAAACGAGGGAGATTGCACTCCCCGCTTGTGTTCCTTCCACAAGCAACAACATTGCCGTCACTTTTCAGCAACACAGTGTGAAAATATCCGGCAGAAATCTGGATGAATGATGTTCCATCATCTAATGGTGGAATTTTACATTGTCCAAACATGTTCAATCCAAAAGCGACAGCATTGCCATCATTCTGGAGAAGCACTGTATGACTACAACCGGCAGAGACCTGGGTGTACGAGATTCCCTGTTCCAAAGGCGGGATGTTGCACTGTCTAAGGAAATTCGATCCACAAGCAACAGCATCACCATCATTGCGTAGAAGCACTGTGTGGAAAGTACCTGCAGAAACCTGGATGTATGACATAGCCTGCTCCAAGCGCGGGATGTTGCATTGCCCACTGTCATTGCGTCCGCAAGCAACAGCATTGCCATCACTTCTTAGAAGCACTGTATGCAGCACCACGTCCATTGATCATCAACTTGGAATATCACACTCTTGGGCCGAGACCTTAGGATTTTAGAAAGTAATTTGTTACATAGCTATTGAAAATGGCCCAGTCGAAATAGTTGATTTACCCAGCTATAAAATGGTGAATCTTTCCACTTAGTTTTTTGTTCATGTAGAAACCAGGCCAGGTAACCTTTTGTTGCCAACAGCCACAAGATCCATGCAGTGCTGGCTGCCATCCCTTTTTGAGGCACCTCAAGTCAACACCAACTTTCTGGCCATGTTTAAACATCCCCCAATTGGAAGGTGGCAGCCAGGCTTTCTCACATAAAATGTTGATTCCTTTCTGCTGGTTGCTGGTTGGTTGAGCCTAGCCTTCTGAAAAATCATGGCGACTTCAAGTCAGTTGGGATGTTCTTCCATGACCCCAACTGAATGGAAAGTCAGTCAAAATTCCATGGTTCCAAAGCACCAACCAGATCATATGATCGATTTCCCGAGGTTAAATATGGTGAATTCCCACGGCTAAAATGGTGACTTGAATGAAATATGGTTGAATGATGTTGAAACCACCAACCAGCTATGTGTTTTTTTTCACTGTTTCTCAGGAAATCCCATGATTGGAAGCCACAGGTCACCAGTCGGCCTCGCATGAGCTTCCTGTTCCTCTCCTTCGTCCTGCCGAAGCCGTTTTGTAAACAATGGTGGTTGATCGGTTGATCCACCTAAAGGTCCCATGTGGCTCTGGATCAAAAGCCTGTACCCCTAGTGACCCTAGTGAACACCAAATAACTTGTAAATGGATGCCTACCTTGGAAAAATTGGTGTTGGTCAGTCCATACCCATCTGCATATTATGGCATATTTGCTCACAGGACGAGAGAATTACGGATTAAGTCAAAAAAAATCTCACACCCTCGCAGGAGAATACCATACTGGTATATACTGATATGATGATAAAGAGCATACTTGATTCACGCAATAGAATAAATGGCCGTTTAAATGGATCTTCACCATCCAAAATATGGTATTTTCTATGGTATAATAGGTTGAGATTAGGTTTTCATCCATCTCCATGTTCAATCCCAATGTTTGGGTTCAAAGTTCCAGGAAAATCGCCCTGCTTACCCACCCGCAGTCGGGGCCTTCTGCAAAGCATCGGCCAGCAGCGCCAATTCCGACTGACTTGGCGGGTCGTGACCTGCGACCGTGGTTGGATGATAGTAGTTATATAGGTAGTTTACTATATAAGTTGGTTTACAACAAGTTAATTGGATGCATATCATTTTGGATGGGTTTATCCGTTTATCCGCCTTATAACTTGTAACAGCAGCCGGGTAGCACTTACTGTAGGAATAGATGCATGATCTGTGAATGTCAATCTGCTTGGGACGTCAAGGAAGATCACTCCAAGTTGATACTCATCTGGTTGGTGGTTAAAACACAATCTGGAAAATGATGGAGTTCGTCAATGGTTGGTGGATGACATCCCATATATGAAATGGAAAATAAAATTCATGTTTGAAACCACCAACCACTCATGTATCAGCTATGAATGAATATAATTACATTGGGAGGTTCCTGGAAACAGGCGCATAATTCAACATGTGTAGTAGTGAATGGGAAAACCAGGGATTTTGTAAAATACCCCAATTTGTCAGAAAACAGCCACATCACTGTATCCCCTCGGACCCATTCTAGCTGAATACCCCCACCAGTTATGTGTGTTATATTCCCACCATATCTTTAAGTCGTCCCCTTGCGGCGATCATTTCCTTGTCGTGGAAAAAAAACCGATGTTTACTCTCTGGTAAACTAACAGTTTGCTATGGAAAATCACTATTTTTAATGGGTAAATCCACTATTTCTATGGCCATTTTCAATAGCTATGTTAGTTTACCAGAGGGTACCTGGTTGGTGGTTGAGCCACCCCTCTGAAAAATGATGGAGTTCGTCAGTTGGGATGATGACATTCCCAACTGAATGGAACAATAAAACATGTTCCAAACCGCTACTATTGATATTCTTGACAATACGGCGCTACGAAAAACTCTCCGCTCTAATCAAACGTGGATTCATAGAAAATTCCTGACCCACATGGAGGTTTCTAGCTGGGAACATCATCTATATAAATCCGAGATTTTTCAGCAAGCCACGTTTGAGTACCAGAAGGTATATCTCATTGTTGTCCCATTATTCACCATAGATTGGCGGTAAACCATAGTTATTTTGATGGTTGAAATTGTGAAAACCCATGATGGCTAGATCCCCAAACATATTGTTTTAACCAACATGGGAACATTACAATCACAATATCTCAGTAAGTAACATTCCATTATATCCCACTATATTACCATGTTACCACCATTCTTGTTGTTGTTTCATTCCAATATTCCACAACATATACATACATATTAATATATATATATACATATAGAGAGTGTTCCATTGTGTATATATATATATACATAGAGAGAGAGACATGTTGTTCCCATTACTAGTACATATATTCCCAGTATGTTCCCATTATGCCATCCTTTCTCTTGACTGGATTAATCACTAAACGCCTTGGATCTGCGCCGCAACGAAGGCATTGAGCCGCTCCGAGAGGCACGTGACCTGCAGCAATAACCAACAACATGGTGATTTAATGGGGATTATGTGGATTTGACCATGAACATATGGAATTTAAGGCGCACAAATATGGGTATATACAGCAAAAATGAAGATTCGAAGACATGGATTGAACCAACACTTCCTTGTTGGCAAAAGAGCAAAAGGGTCAATCAAGAATGTCATGGTTTTTAAGTAGCTTTGGCCGGTTTGGTATACCATCCATCATCATTTACCTATTGCTAAGCGGGAGTGAAGCCCTCGATCAACTAGCCAATGGGCCAGGCCTGTGTCTGCAGGTACTGCAAGCCTTCCTGAAGCTGTGCCGCAAGTCGTCCAGGGAATGTCTTGGGACATGAGTTTGACAAAAAAACTTCATGGGGATGCTGTGAGTTTGTCCAACTAGGGGGTTATGTATCGAAGTTATGGCAATTTCAACGGAAAGAAGGATGGTAATCATGATAGTCATCTGAGATAATCCCAGGAAATTGGATGCTATGTTCAAAAAAGCCCAGAATCGTGTGAGGATCCTCCATGACAACTCGGGATGAGGACCGGCCATACTGTCAAGATTAGCGGTTTCTGGTCTTTCGGATGTTTTTACAACCCTCAAAAAGATGGAAAAGTAATTTCCAGCTAGCATTTAGTAACATTTGCTGGGTTACATAGCAACTACTTAGCAATTGGTAACCCATTAATTGGTAAAGAAGTATATGTTGTTATGGGGAATAAATATATCTACATTACATTGATGGTCAATAAGTATAAAATCCTATACAATTCTATAAAGTCCTATAAAACCCTATATTATTCTATACTATAGTATCATTGGTAACCCCAGTTTCCTCACCATGGCTTAGGAATCTCCAACGAAGCCTTGTGAGGATCCAGCCGCGTGCGAGGCTTGCCGCACCTCAGGGATGAGGATCTCTGGAAGTTACCCTCTGGTAATGACTAACAGTTTGCGAACTAGAGAATGGCCCACTGCTGTTGATTTAAGTTATTTACCTATTAAAAGTGATGATTGAAAAAATAATTTTCATAACATATTGGCTTCATATTGGGCTGACAATGCTGGACGATGGTGAATCATGGTTCAATGATTAATACCCTCTGGTAATAACTGTTACAGGTTGCGAACTGGAAGCCATGCAGTTCGTTCGTTGATTTAAGCTCATTAAATTTTAGTGGTGATTTAAGCCATCCGTTTCTTGGTGATGTTTCCCAGAGGATCATATTGCTGGTCATCTCTGGTGAATTCACAGCATCAACGAGTTATCACATGGCCATGCTCAAGAGCTATATGATATGGCTATATCAATGTAAGGGAATATCCCCACAAAATATGGCCTTATATGGTACAGTACCTCCATTTTAGGATCCCGGAATTCCCATTGACTTTATGGTAAATTACCAGAGGCTAATCCTCCGACGTGCTGCGGGATCTGCGGGTGAAGGAAAGCCCCGAAGCCCCATTCACTGAAAACCGTCATCTTCAGCACGTTGGAGCCATATTCTCTGAATCTTCTACTGGTTGGTGGTTGGTTTCAACCCCTCTGAAAAATATGAGTCAGTTGGGATGATTTTTCCATTCCCAACTGAATGGAAAGTCAGTCAAAATTCCATGGTTCCAAACCACCAACCAGTTATAATTGTGTTGTTTTGGAGATTTGCTGATAGGGGAACCCCACAAGATGAAACATGGCCCCTCTACAGATTCCGATTTCCTGAGGTCCTGATGGAACCGGGTGATCTAAGCGAGCAATGGTCGATACGCCATTTATATATATATATAGATACATACATATGTACAAATATAGATATAGATATAGATATATGTATAGGTATAGATATAGATATACGTAGATATAGATATACATAATACGTATATATATATTGCACAGTACATACATTATATATACATCATTCTATATCAAAATATTCTATCTGTATATTATGTAATGATTGTACGTATATGTATATACACAAGACTAGATACAAGAGTTACTCCCAGAATGTAACTGGAGGAACTCTCGTCTAAGCTCTCGACCTGGTCATTTTGCGGGTGCATATGTTGTGAGTTGGTGGTGAGTCGTCATCGGAAATCACCCGGCGAGCAATTGGCACGAAATCTGAAATAAATCAACAAAAACGTGGAGTTAATCAACAAAATTGTGGATGAATCTGTCAATTTTAACAAACTAAATCAAACTACCAAACGGTGATTTTGGGGCTGGCTTCATCGCTTCCCAGAAGGTGTTTTTTTGCATCCCCGCAAATGTCTCTGGTCTGAGGCTACGGCTTTTGGCAGAATTTGGAGTCTTGCGCGTAGATGTCGCCACAATAAGGGCACTCAGTCGCGAAAACCTCGTGGATGTCGATCTGGGGATGGGTCAAGTCGACCACAAAATGGAACCCTCTGGTTATGTCAAAATAACTCTTGAAAATTGCCATGGAAATAGTGAATTTTCCCATTAAACATGGTGATTTTCCATAGTTCTGTTAGTTTACCAGAGGGTACCAAGTACCATGGTGCCCTCTGGTAACTGATAGAGTTTTGGAAAATAATCACTATAGAGATGATTTATCCATGACAAATGGTGGTTTTCCACATAAAAATGTTAGTTTACTGGAGAGTATCCCAAGTCTGAAAATTTGTCAGTGTTTTTCTGGGTCTTAAAATTTTCCTGGTTAGAACAAAACGGTATCATGTCCACTATACGATGCACAATGTTGCACTGTTGGTTGTATGTGTTTTTTCTCAAAACTAATAACAAAATATGGTACAATAATTCATTAATCAACTACTAAAAACACCCAAGAAAAATGGTGTTAATAATTTCTTACCTGGTGCCATGTCGTGCCGGGCAGATCGGGTGCAGGGCTCCCCCACCGGTTCATTGCCATTGGCCACACCTTCAAATCGCTCCTGCGCAAGTCTTGGGGGATCATCCCACGATGAAGAGAGGAGTAGGAAGTATGGTCATAACTTAAAACACTTGAAACATGTTATAATATAACAGTGATAACATGTCATAACCCATTCTCTTGTGGGTTTTGTATGTCATATTTCCTGAAATAGGGATGGGCTACCCCATTTCATCCTCCATTTTAGATTGGTTTTTGTTGAACCATCCAGCTATGGGGTACCACCATTTATGGAAACGCCCATTTATGCCATGGGGCAATCCACGAAGAAAGGATTCACCATCAAAGCTAGGCGAAAAATGGTCACTCTACACTCCACACTCTACACTCCACACACTACACTCCACACTCTACACTTCACACTCTACACTCCACACTCCACACTTTACACTCCACACTTTACACTCCACACTCCACACTTTACACTCCACACTTTACACCCCACACCTTGCACTCTACACTCCACAATCCCCACCTCACACTCTACACACTACATTCCACACTCAACACTCCACTTTCTTCACACCCCACACTTTGCACTCCACCCTCTTCCGTATTCCGCAGTCTACAGTGCACTGGTAGGGTAACAGGGGAAAAATGTACAAGACTGTTCAAATAATTTGTTTCACAAAAGCGTTTTACGTGACTGCCGTGACTGCATTCGGGTTCGTGGGCTGCATCTTGTTTCATGTGGGTTTGTCTGAGAACAGAATATGCATAGGTACCCCACTCCATTCTGTAGAACGTCGCTTCCAATTTTTTTTAGATTGTCGTTTTTAGTGTGGGTCAATCCACCATGTTCAGATTTCAGAAACACCATATTAATCTAGCAAAATCTTACCCATATTCCAAGGCTGTTCATATTCCATGCCCAAATAGCTCCGGAAATTTGGAAAATAATGAACGACCTTTGATGATGAGAATAAGGTTGTGTGACCCTTGTCAGGCGCTCCCTTGTCACGTGCTATCATGTCCAGTCGCACATGTTTAACCCCGCTGAGAACCTTCTCAAGCAATGATTTCTTGAATAAACATAATCATAAAGTCTTGTTTCTCTCATCAATCATCAGCTTCTCTCTATAGGATCTGTTAAAACCATTGGATAAGCTGTTCAGCTTATTTTTTGACGCGTTTGGCTGGCGGCTCAGCTTCCGCATCTTTAAACGGGCCAAGTCTGGATTACGCTGTTCTTCCTCGAACCCAAATGGTACCATATTTCCACTTAATACAGTTACATTGAGTAGGATGCCACCCCTGGAGTACGATGCCCCCCCCGTATGCGTTGCCGTTCCTGCATGTGGGCTTCTCAGGCATATGTTAATATCATTTTTGATCAACTCGAGGCTGCAAATTCCATTCCACATACCCACAAGGCATCACACTCTATCGCGCACGAATGCGCACGACTAAGACAACAATCGAGAATTTCCATAGCCTCCACGGGTCAAAAGTATCAAAATTTCATGGAATGCGATTGTATGCGCGACTGTTCAAAACGCTGGAAAAACAACAATTTCCCCCATATTCCATATTATCAGATTCCAGAGCATTTTACCTCCGAAGAGGGAAAAAAAATAAAACAAGCTCTTCAGGTCAATTTTTCGAAAAAAAATGTTTTTGGCTGTCTGCGCAAGTTTTTCTGGTGTACGATCCCTTTTGTGGAGTACGATGATCTGTGAGTAGGTGTGTGGAGTGCGATGGGGTCCTCTGGGGTGCGATGACACCCCTCGAGTGCGATGCGACATGAGTATGCGCGGCCGGAAATCCCCTGAGAGAAGGATTCTGGGCCACAATTCCCCAAATTCAACAGAGTGGGCGGATGCTGGTTGTTGTAATTTAACAGGATTTCAGCCCACAACAAACAAGTCAAACAATCTGTTGAAACCCTCGCCTTCTTCAGTCTCCAAAATGGGAAACTCACTTATCAGGACACGCTTTAGTTCTTCCAGGCTCCATCGCATTTCAGGAACAACACAAGGCATCGACATGGTGCCAAACAATTTCCAAATTGAGCTGAAAGGTCTTCCCATCGCAACCAGTCAATTCACAGGTGTGAAACATGTTACACACAGGGAAACAGGTTGGGAAAACAGTGGGTCCAAAGAGACAGGTCTGGAGTACGATGGATTCATAGTATATGTACATTTTCTGAATTTGGGTAACTTGGAGCTAGAATTAAACCATATTACCCTCTGGTAAACTAACATAACTATGGGAAATCACCATTTTCAATGGGAAAATCCACTATAAATGGTCATTTTCAATAGCTATTTTGACAGAACCAGAGGGTGTTTACCCTTATAAACCCACTATGAACCCATTAAAAACCCGTGGGAATTTGGCCCCAAACACTTGTCACGTGGAATTCGTGGAGCACATATTGTTACATATCCCATAGGATCCATGGTGCTGCTATATATGGTAACATGGATCCCATATTTTACCATCAATATACCATTAAAAATGTTAGCATTAATATACCAGCACCAGCCGGATCCGTCATGGGATATGTGGAGATATTGACTTGATAGAACGGGATATATATATACATGGATATCATATGATATAATGATATAATGTCAACCAGGGATTGATAGTGGTGATATATCCAACCATAATCAGGATATATCAGGATATGGTGGAACATTTCATGGCATTTCTTGGGATGTGTATATTAGAAATATCATGAAATATCTGGCTGGTTGGTGGTTTCAACCCCTCTGAAAAATATGAAAGTCAGTTGGGATGATTATCCCATATATGATGGAAAATAAAAAATGTTTGAAAGCACCAACCAGCTGGCCAATATAAGCCTGTTGCTTGGTTGTTAACGGTTCAACCACCGGCCCCGGCGCAACAAGTCACTGTTCAGAACGCGCCTTGAGATTCGCCAGATCCTTCTCCAGCTGTCCGACCGCATCGCGGGTGGCAACCGACAACGCCGAGGTGGCCTGGTAGCGCGGCTGTTGATGACTGTGGTGAAAGGACTTTACTATATCAATGGTGATGTAACATGATGTAACCAAGAAAAATTAGATGTTAATGGGATTTATAGCTGAATTATGTTAGCTAAGTTGGTTTATAAGTCCAATAACATAATAACTGGGATTTATGGGAGATATACCTATACTTAATGGGGGTTGCAAACCAACTTATAACTGGCGGGGCACCACCTTGTACCAATGGTGTGTCTGAAAATATTAGAGAAATCTTATATAGTGTCAAAAAGGTTGGTGGTGAAAATGCTAAAACAAAACAATACATAGTCATCTCAAACAATCATCTCAAGTATAGTTGAAAAACAATAAATGAGTTTAAATCACATTTATGATCGTTTCTAGCAAAACATGTGGTAGTACAATTTACTACCAATGGTAAATGGTATTCTCCATCACATTGTAAACCTGAAAGGTGATTAATGGTCTCTACCATTCAGACTCAGGGGTGTTTCCCTTTTTTACGTAAGTATATGGTACCATCCGAAAAAAACAGCTGTATATCGGATATACCCAGCTTCTGAATATTGGTGTTTTGACCTCTTACCAAGTGGGATGTACCCTCTGGTAAACTAACATAACTATGGAAAATCACCATGCTATTAATGGGAAAACTCACTATTTCTATGGCCATTTTCAATAGCTATTTTGACAGAACCAGACGGCCGGAACACATATCACAAAGCACAAAAAACACACTTGTCCGAAGGTCCAAAAGTTTTTCATTACAGCAGCCAGTGGAAAGCAGGCCATTTCGGGTACCCGAAATGGTAAACAAACAAAAAGCTATTGAAAATGGATGAAAATGGCACCTTTATAGTTGATTTCCCTATTAAAAAATGGTGATTTTCCAGTTCGCAAACGGATAGTTTACATGTAGAGTTTCTGTTTGAGGCCGATTTTTTCTCCAAAAACCTGGGACCATGGAAAGCATGGAAAGCATGGAAAGCAACAGCTGATCTGTGACGCTGCGCAAATGGAACTGTCAACACAATATGCATTGTATCATAGAGTGGTGATGATGATGATGATGATGATGTGCATCTATCTACATCACAGCCAATGATATACATCATGTGCTGTACACATATATATATATATATTAGAGAGTGACAGATACAGATATATCATCGACCACCTATATTATATATACACATACAGTATGTATATATATATATATATTATTATGTATGCAATTGTATGCATAAATTGTGTAGGTACAAATTCATCATGTGCAACATATAACAATTTCCATCCCTAAAAATTGATAAATATGCTGGATCCCCCCAAAAAAGAAACCACCCAACCTCGATCTTTTCAATGGAGGCCTGGCCACTGGCAGCTGAACCCTCTTTTTTTTGCATAGACCCTGCCATCAGTAGGGGGTTTGGTTAGTTTGGAGGATTCCTCTTTAAACAAATCTTCAGGGTTTGTGTTAGTTTGGAGGATGGTACAAGTTGAGGCCCCTTATGAGTTGGAAAAAAGTTGGTTTCATAAACATCAACCATAGTTGACATAGTAAACCAACTTAGCTGAGGAAAACCTGGGGCTCCAGTTTCTGGAAATGCCAGCCAAGATGTTGGCAAATCACAACCACTGAGCTTCGGAATCCCACACAGGAACCCCAGTGGTTGCTATAGTTGGTTAACATTGGTTAAGCCATTCACATGTGTCATGGTTATGTTTTATGTAAGGTCATTTTATGTATACTGGAAACGCTGACCGGCCATCGGTTTGCAGTGAGTCAGTCTTAGGCAGCACATTTAGGGAAGGACCTTCACAACCATGGTTTGTTCACTGGAGGCTACGTGAGGCTACGTCAACCCCATTTTTTCCCAAAACTATGAAAGTCAGCTGGATATTCTCACTTCATGTCTATAGATTGAGCAAAAATAGACCTTTTTGAAAGCATCCACCACCTTGGATATGTTGAACACCATTGAGCTTCATCACAAGAGCTGCTGACACTGCTGACGCTGTATTTTTCTTCGATGCCACTGCGGTGTCTCAGCAGCTTTTGTCTCCCACATATCCTTGGTCCGCCCCGTGGATGCTTGGAATGTCATCAACCTGTGAGGCTACACTGGCGGAAGAGTAGCCTAAGCACACTTCAAAAACCCCGGCTGGGAGAGCTTGAAGCGACTTAGTCACACTAGGGAAACAGGATTTTGAACATGTGTCGATTGTAGATATTGGAGGCTCAGTGATTCTAACCCATCTGAAGACTAGATGAATTGTGCTGTTTGAGACGCCGTAATTCGCATCCAAGCATTCATGTGGGTCCCTTGAGCACCTAAAACATGTTCATGGAATGTTGCTGATTCTTCCTTCATTGCATGACCAGAACAAAGCCTCAGGGCTCTCAGTCTGAAGACTTCTTTTGGACGCAATCTTTTTTGGATGGAACATGGTGGATAACTGTTTCGGTATTTCGCACTTCCGGATGAAGTACCCAAGTAATTTCCAAACAAGCTGCCGGCTTGTAAGCCCATAGATTTGCGAAGCTTTGTCACCTCAGCACCGATACAGCTCGCCAGCTAACATGTGGAATGGCCATGACATATCCACGGGCAGGCCGACAGGCTGCTATGTTGATGTGAATGGTTCTCCTTCTATTGCCATCTTTGCAACTACGTGCTAGAATTCTGTCCTATACGGCCTATACGGCCTATACGGTATCTGTGTTTTTCACTGTAAGGTTTTCAAACAAAAAACCTAGTGGAACATAACACTTTTCACTAACACTTTTCAAATGTTATAAGTTTCAGTTTATGCTCCTGCCAAGACACTACCAAGTTTTGAGCTTTGATGCGGTTTCCCAGCACCACAATGTCAGCACCTGCAGCTGAGCATGGAAGGTGCCGTGTCTGATGACTGGTTCCGTCTTGGTGTGCCACATGTCCACTTTTGATAGTCAGTCATATTTTCCATTATTTTCCCAAGTCAATGGTCAATCATGTGCATACGACATCTTATAACCAAAGAACTACCTCATACCCAAGTTGGGGGGACCTTGTTTCTACATGGAGCTTTCCTGAAATGGGCTACCCCCATTTCTCTACTTTTTTCTAGGATCCACCAAAAACCATCCACTGGGCTACCTCCATGACTATGGAAACCCCAAAACATTGTCCCCATCGCCTGCGTGGCGCGCCGCCACCTCCTCGGCCGTGCAGGAAATCATCACCCGCAGCGGCGGCGGCAAACGGCGCGCGGCGGCGGCGCGCTGCATCGCCTCCAGCAGGTCGTAGCCGTTCATGGCGTTACGTTCCTGGCCGTTGGGCAGGGCCCAACGGGGCCCAACGGGGCCTAAAAAGGGTAAGAATTGGTTCAGGGGCCCGTAAATGGGGTTAGTAAACTAGCATTTGTAAATGGGGCCAACTTAGCAGAGTTAGGAACCAGGGTTATGAAATGTTGTTCAGCATATGGTTCATATGATCCCAGAAATCCATGCGATCAAGATGTATATGATTGTACAGTGTACATCAACTTTGGGATTCTGGCCTGGTATATCATGCAATTAGATGCAATTATATAGATCCCATTCTCTTCCCAGTATGGTTGGTTTCATTCCCCTTTGTCTTAGCCTGTCACTTGCAGCTCACAGTTTTTTCAGCCACCAACTGGAGATCTTGGCCAACAATGAGTAACAAGCAGCGTCGTTATCCAACAAACATCTGCTTGAGTGGCCTCCAATATATGGTGATTTAACAAAAAAAGTGGTACAATGGAGATATATGTATATACAGTGTGTGCATACAATGGGATACAACGGAATACTAGCAGGATATCAGCGGGAATACAATGGAATATCAGCGGAATATTCATCAAACATGGCAAAGTCCAGTCCCAGGATGTCCCAGGCGCCTTGCGCCCATTGCCTTGCATCATGGACGTCATGATGCACAGCACCTCCTGCGGCTTTCGCAGGTACTGCTGCAGCAGCGCCTCGATTTGCCGTGGAGGCCGTTGGAGCAGGCTTCTGAGAAACCCGGCCTGGTAAACATAGAAAAAGCTATTGAACATGGCCCAGTCGAAATAGTGGATTTTCCCATGAAGGGCATGGTGATCTTAAGCTCCCCCGTCCTGCCTGCAAAATTTTGGAAATCCCCGTTTTTTCCATGTAGGTTCTGCTGGAGAAAACATAGGAAAACCATGGGGAAAATCACAGAACATATGAAATCATAGGAGAATCCTCCACAAATTGGAGCTTTATAGCTGGGAAAAACCATGAAAAACATCTACAAGTGGGGGATTTGCCATTTCCACGTTTTTTTTTACCGGAAACGTAAGCTCCACAGTTCGAACGTTGGTATCATGGCTGTATCATGGTTTATCCAACATGGGATATACCCTCTGGTAAACTAACAAAAAACTATGGAAAATAACCATGCTATTAATGGGAAAATCCACTATTTCGACTGGGTCATTTTCAATAGCTATGTAACAAATTACCAGAGGGTAACAAACTCCAGGATAAAATGGCCAGGGCTACCCAACATGTTCAAACAAACTCGTACACTGAAATGTTGGATACATCTTTTTTTGATGTTTGATCCTACTGCCAACCTTGTATGTCTACTGGTTATTGCTCACTTACCGGGATGCACACCACATACTGGCTTGGTCTCATCCAACTTGATCATGACACAATCTCCAAGAACGGACTCTCCGAACATGACCCATTTGACCACCCAACCACCTGCTTGGTGGTTGAGCCTACCCCTCTGAAAAATATGAAAGTCAGTTGGGATGATTATTCCCAGTATATGGAAAAATAAAAAATGTTCCAAACCACCAACCAGACTACAAATAAGAGCTCATCAATGCTCATCAAGCATCTGTTGAGATGTCCCATATGTATCGATATGTTAGGTACGCGGTTTATCACCCATTGATGGATATCCAAGTGGGTGAAGTACTATGGTTGCTACCCACTTCGTACTTGGGATCTCAGTACACATTGGACGCCTTGTATTATTAATTCTGCCAGCAATACATTCCAGCATACAGGCATTATTGTCGATTATATAAATGCCAATTCTATCGGTTGCTTTTGATTATATTCAAAACAAACATACAACCAGTACTTGGATTTACTTGAGGCCCCCAAAAGAATAAGCCGTATTTCCTATGTATTCCCCAAACCAGTGTAAATTTTCCAATGGAAAAAGCAAAGAATCACGTTAAACAAAGCCAGGATTACAGTGAAACTCCATTAAATCATTAAATCCCACTAGATCCCCATTGTCTTCACTTAAAATCCCCCATGTTTTTTTCCAATGTACGCTCTGGTAATTTAACATAGCGAACTGGAAAATATCCATTTTAATAGGTAAATCAACTATTCTATGGGCCATTTTCCATAGCAAACTATTAAATTACTAAAGGGTAAAATCCCATTAAATCCCATTAAATCCCATTAAATCCCATTAAATCCCATTAAATCCATGTATAACTGGGCCATGAGGCTTGGCAAATACCCAAAGCCTAGACCCAACCATTGGCCCAACCCTGCCAGCTGCCTCAGGTTCTTGGAAGGCTTGGACCTGCATCCCGGAGCCGCGCAAGACGTCACAGCTGCGCAAGATCTCCGGGTCGCTGTCACACCACAGCACTGTACCTTGGAGGTCCTTGGTCGCACATGAACAAGAGGAGTTTGGAACAAAAATAATGATTTTGATGGTGACTTAACAGATTTTGATGGTGACTTAATAGATATTTATGGTGAGTTAATAGATGTTTATGGTAACTTAACTTAATAGATTTTTATGGTGACTTAATAGATTTTTATGGTGACTTGAAGGGGTTTAATGGTGATTTGATGGGGACCACCTTGAAGAAAATGATGCACAACAGGGTAAAGCTATCACAGTTCGATCAACTATTTATTCTAGGGAAACCATGGGGTTTTCCCCACGTTTTGGGTATCAAATATCCAGGGGAATATATATATATATATATATATGTAATATGGCAAATGGATATGATATGATATGATTTGATATGATTATATGATATGATATGATATGATATGATATGATATATGCCAAGTGCTTTTGCCTTGATGCTTGTTCTTGTTATGTAAGTGTAATTATCTTTGCCTTTTGACTCACAAGTGTTTCAGTTTGATGATTTATTGCGTTCTTCCAATTCACTTCACATGTACAAAAATATTTCAGAGCCCTTGAGGCCATCCTGAAAAATCTTGAGACTTTGAGGTCATCGTGAAAGGGCACGAAACCACATCTTTGTGGCCCTTCCCTACGAAAGTGATCACAGGCTACAGGTGGCCCTTGACCCTGCCTCCTACGGGATTGTCCAAAGATGGTGATCTCATCAATATCCTCGTCATGTCAAGCAATCGTCCTGTATGGATCTGCATGGTATGATTGGAAGACAATATTCTATACTTGAAACCACCAACTCACCAACTAGGTTGCCAGATGTTACCAGGTTTTCGAAAAACATGTTCCCTTTATTGTCTTCAAGTGCCAGGTGCAAGTGAAATTCCGCCCATTCGATAAGCTTGAATGGTCTTAAATGGAGTACATCCCTTTGGATTGATCCATATCCAGATCCCAAAAAATCTGGATCCCGGTTGAAAGAATTTTCTGGCTAGTAAACATCATGTGGCAAACAATTACAGAAATACTTTGTTTTTTAACTATCAAAAAAAAACATCCAGTTGGTTGCCCCTATACTAACCATTACCAGCACTGAAGAGCTACACCCGTACCAACACCCAGATCACCGTACCACAGTCATCCAGGCTCTGAAGCGCCAGCGTTGCCAACGCCGATGCGATCAGGCTCTTTTCTCCTCCATGATCCATGGGAAGATCTGAAGGGAGAAGAGGACTTACTGGTGCTAAGTCCGTGGGGTGGCTGGATGGGTTGCTGGTTGCTGGGATGATGAAATTGATAGTTGGCCAGTGGATCATTGCCGAAAATTCCCTACGTAAAACGCACCAGTAAGAGGAAAACTACCGGAAAATCCTACGTTTCATGGTGCCCTCCCACAGATGGGGAAGGTATGGGAAGGTAACATGTCCCATGGATTTTCCAGCAAAACCAAGCCACAATTTTCATGGAGTGACTCCGAGTCCCACTTGTTTTCAAGGATATGAAAGGGAAAAACAGCTTTTGGAACCCCCACTATATCATTCAATGGCCATTTCAGGAACCTAAATTGGAGGTACCCTCTGGTAATTTAACGTAGCTATTGAAAATGACCATTAATAGTGGATTTTCCCATTAATAGCATGGTGATTTTCCATAGCTATGTTAGTTTACCAGAGGGTACCTACCATATTATATTGAATAAGGCCTTTTTTATCATGGGGAGACACACTGGCGCCCCCACGTGGCGCCATCGGCTCCTGATCGCTTCCATCTTCTCGCGCATCGTCACCAGCCGTTCTTCCACTTCCTGCTGCACCGCCGATCCTGGAGAGATCAACGATGGCCAAAATTCGGTGATTTGATCATCAAACTTGGGGATGTAACTGGGAAAAAAACAGGGATTTCCATAATATTCCATAATGATACTTTAGATCCATCAAACTTGGGGATGTAAGTGGGAAAAAAAACCAGGGATTTCCATGCCATAATACTTTATGAGATGCTGGAAATGAAGTACTTGGTGGTGACTAATCTATCTAGTACGTGGCTGATATCTGCGTATATACCCATCATTAGCTATTTAAGGGCTTATCAAATTTCACGAGCTCCTGGGATTTTGTGATATTTTTAGGGAAGATTTTTTCTATCAAGGTCAAGATGCAATATTTGGTGCAGTGTACGCGCACAAGGATCGCAGTCCCTTGCGTTTGAGGCCACGCCCAACGATGGCCGAAGTTGACCTTTTTCAACTCTGACGGGTCAAAACTCTGCGCGCCGGTGAAATTTCTTAAACTACACGATTCGGAATAGAATGTAGGTTATCTGCTATCTTCTGGTTGGTGGTTTTACAGTAACCATCTTGAAAAATGATGGAGTTCGTCAATGGGAAGGATGACATCCTATATATATTATGTAAAATAAAAAAATGTTTGAAACCAACAACCAGTCTTTAGATGTGTCTACCCAAAAATCGCGTCGGACAACCAAGGTGGCTGGTAGTTATGGCTGTTCACCCGACCGTTCCAATGGTTTCCCGTATCAAACCCCACGTCTAGAAGTTGTTCCTGTTGCAAATTAGGATCACTCATTGCCATGCTTCCCACCTCATTTTGGAGCTACCATCAAGGCTAACTTATGCTAATTTCATACGTATTATTTTGTGATCCTAATCTAAAACCATCTAACTACTCAGCCAATGTGTACCATTAGAACCATTTCACCACACCACATCATCATCAAAATACCAAGACTAAGAATGAAATCATGTCCAACTACCCTTCACCAGCTTTAGCTGCTACTGATACTGTATATCTACATTCACTGCTGGTTGAGATTCATTTATCTTGTAGAAAACTCCCCATCAATCAGTCAACGTCCCTTCAGCACAAGATCTGCAACACGTGCACGTAACACACAAGAACTGAAATCGCGAAAATTCATAAATGACATGAGAAATCCGCATCTACATTAGCCAAAAAACGTCACTAATGTTAGTAAAGCAATGATAAACCACCCATATTCTGATGGTTTTTATGCACCCAATGTATGGTCAGTCGGGATGGTCGAGTCTATTGGCCTAACATCTATAGATTTATCATCATCCCCCTATTAAACACCCCCCATCAACCATGGTTTAGTGGCGGATCTATTTGTGTCAAGACAATGGGGGGATTTGAATATAACGGGGGGTGGGAAGCATCATCATCAATCTAATTGCAATAGTAACATGTTTCATGAAAGTGTATTATTTGCCAGTAACATATTATGTACTAACATTTCTATTTGGATTGATTTCTGACATTTTCATCATCAATCTACATGGGGAAAAACATAGCGCCTCGTGACCCAACCCATAAAACCGGTCTCTGTCAGCTCCTACTCTCAGACGCATCCGCAAGGCTCTTGTGCGCCGTTGTGCAGTCGCGCCCTAAGGCCCGGTTGGTGCGTTGTGCTTCGGATTTCACCAGGTGACTTACCTCCCTTCCCCTATTACTAAACGGTCCCCCTCACACCCCCAAATAATAAACACCTGGAGGACTTTTTAGTATTAGGGGGGTATTTAAAAATTTAGTATTAGGGTGCGAAGCTTCCCCTTAA
The DNA here is from genome assembly GCA_947184155.2 of Cladocopium goreaui. NCBI lineage: Eukaryota > Dinophyceae > Suessiales > Symbiodiniaceae > Cladocopium > Cladocopium goreaui. The sequence goes on along the minus strand of CAMXCT020002247.1, from coordinate 387,094 downwards.
TACCAAATTAAAAACCCTATTATAAAAAACGATTTTTTCTATTTCAAAATCGATTAGATTTCCTTTTAAATCTAATTAACATATTGCCAAAAAATGGACTTCAAAATCGATTAGATTTCCTTTTAAAATCTAATTGAAATATTGCCAAAAATTGGATTTCGAAGCTGTCTCCCCTAATATTAAAGTAAAAACATGTAAAAACCTTAATATTTTGTTTTTCAACCTTAAAAGACGGACCCTAATAAAGAAACACCCCGGGGTTGACTAGTTTTTATTATTAGGGGGTGAAACCCTGAAATGGGAGCTTCATTTTGAAATTTGTGTTCGAAAGGGGATCAATTAAAAATCAAAGTGGCCACTCTGAAGTTTCCTCAAATTTAACGCGGACCCTGGTTTTTAGTACTTGGGGTACGTTTAGTAAAAGGGGGTGGGAATTCATGGGGATGTCATGGGATTTAACCAGCCACAATTGTGATTTCAGCAGTAGAACTAGGGGGGAGTTCATCAAACGCTTGGCTTTTTAGGAAACTCGATTTCAGGTTCAGTCACAATTCCGAGGCAAATACAAACCCTCTGGAATTCTTACCCAATGGAAAACCACCATGTTTGCGGAAATCATCTGTTGTTGCCATATGTGCTACATGATGTTAGTTGGATGCCCATGAAAAATCTTTGCGTTGCAAGTCATGTCAATCAAGGCTTGATAAATCCCCCGTTCACTACGTAGTCCCCCGTCCCCAACATCGTGACAATTCCAGTTTCAGTAACAATGGCAACCCGTATGTCTATAGTTATAAGTTGAGGCTGTATCTTGGATTCACACAAGGGAGGTCAGACATGGTCAAAGGCGACTCCCTGCAAAGTCCCCTTTGCAATATTATTGAAAACAACAAATCACAGTCTTAGCAAACCCGGGTATGCCTTGTATCAGTCTTAGATCATCAGTTCTGTTTGTTAAGACATGTTACACAACCATTTTTGTTGTTGCATTGGTTCACGCGGCAATTGTTGTTGATGGACAAAAAAACACAATTTTTATACATGAACACATTTTTTTGCTGGTCCAAACCACCAATTTCATGGATAATAACTAACCTTTTCGTTCGGCAAGACCACAATTGTTAATGCTTATACAATGTGGTAAACTCAATCTACCTCCAAATTTGGAAGATCCATACAATCCATTTCTGGTCAGTAAGTTTTGGGGTTTCACATGGTTTACCTCATCACCCTCGGTATCCCTCGGTCCATAACGACCAAGCCCAGGTGCTACACACACTGCGCTGAGCAGCGGCGCGGCCGCTAGCTGCAGACGTGCGGGGCGCTGTGGTGGCTGTGGCGCGAGCGCGACTGCCCTGGTAGCAGTGGGTGTAGCCGGAAAAGAGATGGGGGTTTACCATGAGTCAACCAACAAAAATAATCTATAATGGGTATAACATGGGAGTATCATGGAGATACAATAGAGATGTATTGGAGATATAATGGAGATATGATGAAGATATGATTAGAATAGAATGGGAACATAATGTAACATAATGGGGTATATATGGGTGTATATGGGTATATATGGGTATATTTGGGTATATATGGATATATATATATATATATTAATATATATATATATATATCTATATAACCAGGAATAAGAGATAGGGAAACATCAAGTATAATATCAAAAGCAGCTATCGACTTGGTCGATTTTTTGAATCTACCAAGATACCACACATGATGGCTGATCTGGTGGATAGTTGACACATCTTACCCTCTGGTAAACTAACATAGCGAACTGGAAAATCACCAGCTTTAATACGTACATCATCTATAAATGGTCCATGTTCATCCATTTTCCATAGCTAATTATGTTAGTTCCAGAAAATTAGCTATCTGAGCTATGGAAAATGGATGAACATGGACCATTTAGAGGGCAATACACACAATGCCATCTGAGTGTCATCTGAAACTCCTGGGATTCCAATTTCAACCCGCCTCCAACTCGCGTGCCCCAGCTGGTCACACCCCGGCAGTGGAAAAGTTCCAAACATGGCCATGGCACCGCCGGTATGCAAACAGTCAAGGTATCCACGCAGCTATCACTGGATTGGTTTTGTTGGGAAAATCTTAACCGGAAACCATGGTTTTTACCATCAAATATAGGGCTTTCCTGTAAATTTTCCCATCATCCAATTCCTACCCTCTGGTAAACTAACATAACTATGGAAAATCACCATTTTTAATGGACAAAACCACTATTTCTATGGCCATTTTCAATAGCTATGTTTGACATAACCAGAGGCTACATTGAAGGTACCTGAGCCCTGAGAGCTCTGAAAAATTGGAGGATATGATCCACTGGCGAACTATCAATTTCATCATCCCAGCAACCAGCCACCCTACGTTTAGCAGTTTAGCACCAGTAAGAAGATACATCTTCAAAACGCTGATGTATGGCCTGATATGATACAGTAGTTTCATGTAGTTTCTCCTTACCTGAGTTGAGGCTGTTGAACAATGATCACCTCCAATCTTAGGCACCCCGCCACGCAGCATCCCCCGGCACGCAAGGATGTTTATGATGATTTAATAAGGAAACATATATTGCATGCATTTAGGGGCTTAAATTAATATGCAAAGAAGATGTGATTACAACCGGAAAACTAATAAGAATCTCTGATGTTTTTGGGGTGGTTTTAAAAGCATGTAGGCAACTATGCTACAAGAGGCCCGCCCCTACTCCCTATTGGCGTTTCTTTTGGGGCAAACAGCAAATTCGGGATGTCATACTAAGTACTTGTCTTTGTCACGTAACCAAATATACCAATCATAATCCCTGATGTTTTTTGGGATGGCTCTAAAAGCAATTAGGCAAAGGATGGCACACCGTGCATTGGTGGCACATGGTTCTAGAGGGAAACCACTCACGCCGGGGTCTCGTCGCAGAGATTACAAAGACGGTGCCAGATGCAATTTGCCAGTCCCAAAGAATGCTTTTAGGCTTTAGGGTGGTTCCGGGTGTAATTTGGCGGAAATGATCCTCATGCTGCTGATTTCTTCTAAATGCATCTAGACCTGTGCGTCGGCACGCGCGGGCGGTACGCACAGCACGCGCGTCTAAGCCTCCAATCGGAAAGCACCCAGATCTCCTGGTGGGCACCTGGTGTATCAACATGGAGATTTCCCCCGCAGTGTATGACATTTTCGCACTTGGGAAGTGGCCATGTTCCAACTGGGAACTTCCCAAACTGCTGAAAACCAACTGGGTTCCTTGTCACCATTGGGTACCAATGAGCCGACCAAATTGGAGTACTGAGGGACTATAACATGCATTTTTTTAGGGGAGTTCATCATTTTGATCCAGGCCATACTGTACCCATTCAATGTTGTGGCCCTGACGTTTAAGCTGCAACGTGTCACCTGTTGTGGTTTCTTCGATGTTTTTCGTTTCTTAGATTCAGATTGTTTACTGTAAATCATGTACGGGAAAAGTAACTTGAACATTGCAACGTACGTGTTGTCATCTTTTGTTAGATGAAACTTCCTTAGGCACAGCTCCCTTGTAGCACTCTGTCCGTTTTGTTTTCCACATGTTTCCTGGCTGAACCAGAACAGCTGCGTATCAAAATTGGGACCAATGAGACTCATAGTCCTGGCAAAGGCTGACTTTAGATCATTTAGATATCCCTTTTCACCATTGGAAACTTGATATGTCGGATTTGTTGAACCACAAAAACTCATAATTACTCATATACTCCAGATTCCTCTACTTGTGGCTAACAAATAAAATCCCAAAAACCAACCCAGCGGTGGCACCAGCATCAGGCACCAGTGATCCCCACTGATCCCCACTGACCATTCCGCTGATAGGGCTAAACTGGGCAAACGTTTACACCGAACCATGTGGAGTCTATCGACCATTTCTAGATCATTTTCCTATTGAAACCTTCATTTATAGATGAGTCTTCCATGAAAACCTCCATTTCTAGATCATGGTTCCTGATTTGTTCTACAAAAACCAGGTTTTTTCCCATCTTTTTTCCCTCCCAAAATGTTCCCCCCGCAACAACGTCCCTCCCAACGTCCCTCTCCGAACCGTTCCGACCTCTTCAGTGCTGTTGCGCCAAGCTGTGAGCTGCACCTCTGGGGGGGCCGTCATCAAATGAGCTCCATTTTAGGGACATCATCCATGAATTTTACAGGATTTTGATCCACTTAAAGAAAATGGGATAAACATGGATAAACTCCGTTTTTATGAAGGGATTACCAGAGGGATAAATGGATATAAAATGGATATCAATGGATAAATTACGATTGATGATGATGATTCCAGCATTTATTTCTTGGGGATGATCCAGCTAGGACCCAGGACTATCCAGAACTCGGGCAATGGGAACATGTTCTAATCAGAAATTATCCATTACCATGTTTGATTACCAAAAGGTAACAACCATGTAAAAGCATTGTGCAGCTTGCATGCACTCGTGGGAACATGATTTTTTGGGGATACCAGCGCGTTTCGAACCGGTGTAGTTCCATGCGATCATGCGTGTACAGGTTGCACATGCAGAGAGTTGGTGATATTGATACACGTTGACAAATATCGGCGTAAATAACATGTATGTGAAAATTTCTAGATACTATATTGTTGCATAGATATACCCAGTCATTTAACACAGCCATGGACAATGGCCCATAGAAATAGATTGTTTGCCTATCAGTAGCATGGTGATTTTCCAGTTCGCTATGTTAGTCATAACCAGACACCATACAGTATATGGGCCCGTAGGCGCTACGTTCCGTTCAAGGGCCTTGCAACTGGCGTCTGCTGTTTCCATTCACAGGTGAGATACGAAACAGAACTAACATGAACTAACCAGAGGACAAGCATCTGGAAAATCTTGGAAAATTCGATGTAAGAACCTCAATCCAATTCTAATGATTCTCCCAATTTCAACCATATATTCAGAATATATGTATGTATATATATATATATCGAGATATGAATACAAGTATATTTACATATATCTAAGAACAACTCTTAAAAACAACTGTTGCCGGGGAAAAACTTAAGCCCCGTCTCGAAAAATGTTTGGCTCGCTCGTCGGGATCATCATCCCATGGCTATGGCTATGGATCATCAATGGCAAGGATTATCCCATATAATTAGTATGGAAAATAAGAATTGTTCCAAACCATCCAAGCAGATTACCATATGGCAGTGTGTCAAAACCAATACTACCCCTGTAGTTCACATCAAAATAGCTGGGATGCAAATGGATGTGAATAACCCCCTAAATAGCTGGTATTAATAGGTATTGATCCATAGCCATATATACGTAAATCCTGATTCTGACTCCCAGTTTTGGACTATATTCAATATCCAATGACTATGACTAGCAAAAACATCATTGGTGACCCATTGTATCCCCATGTTAGACTGGTTGGTGGTATACCTACCCCTCTGAAACATATGAAAGTCACGTGGGATGATTATTCCATATTATTCCCATATATTATGGAAAATAGAATTCATGTTTGAAACCACCAACCAGCTGAAATTTCTGGCTACATTTGAGTTGTTTTCCTCTTCCTAACCTCAGGACCTTCATTCCTAACCTTGTATCCCCATGTTAGATGGTTGAATCTCAATATTTTTCTTGTCCCAATAGCAATTTTATCGGACCATTGGCTTACCACCGTGCTATCCATGGGAAGTTCTCACAGAGACCGCACCTTCGTCTCAGCCAACTCCGCCTGCAGAGGTTTCAATGTGTGAATCCAAAGAATATTATGCTTAGATATGAAATGTATATAATATAAGTATCCATATCTATCTATATACATATATATCTTTGTATGTAATTCAAGAAGTAAATGTGTATTCAAAAAATGAACACATACATATAGGACTACGTGTGTATATATATATAAATGAGCAAATATTATGTATATGTACACACACATATATAATCATATAATTATATATATGTATGTATATATTATTATTTTCATACATATTATATATTCATATACGTACACATACCCATTTTTATACCGGGTTAACCTTCAAGTTTCGTTTAGGCTCCTCCACTGGTGAAATTGGGGATGGTTTATCATTGGATTGACCAGATAGATAGACATACTGGTGCGAAACGCAGGGAATTTTCGGGAATGATCCATTTCATCACTAGTAATAATCACCCCAGCAACCCCCAGCAACCTATCCATTCCCTACGTTTAGCACCAGTAAGTAGAAATATACAAAAATAGAAAAACATAGAAAAACATAGAAAGGATTGATCGATAGATGGATAGATGGATGGATAGATATATTAATAGAATTGATAGAGTTGATAGATGGATTGATGGATTGATAGAACTGACAAATGAATAGTTGAATTGATAGAATTGATAGATGGATAGATGGATGGATAGATGGATCGATGGGTAGATGGATGGATGGATAGACAAGACAAAACAAAATAGGTTCTGTTTGATACTAACCAGCAATCAGAAAGAGTTGTTCAGAAAATCGCATCCAGTTCCAACACCTCTCCTTTACATCAATTTTAAGAATGCAAATTTTAGTGGCATCCCAACATATTTTGGTTCCAATTCCTCCAGGATGGTCACTATCGGTTCAATCCCAAGAGGTGCTGGTTGTACGGCTTGGAAACGCGGCTTGGAAACTCATGATAGCCCTGATAGCAATCAAGTCAACATGGAATATTCTGGGTAAATTACAATAATTCACTCAGTAACCTGAATTCTTGGGCCATGGCTGGGGATGATTTCCCTCAAACAAACCATGACACCCTTAGCTCCGAACCATCTAAAAATGTCCCATCAACGATGATGTCGGTAAAAATCGTATCCACCAGTGGATAAATCATCACCATATAACCATTGATGAGGATAATCACCCTTATCATACCCTCTGGTAAACTAACATAGCTATGGAAAATCACCATTTTTAATGGGTAAATCAACTATAAATGGCCATTTCCAATAGCTACGTTAAATTGCCAAAGGGTAGCTACCATGAATAATTGGTTGTAGTTGTTAGCTCTTGGTGTTGGTCATAGTTCTTCGTTATAGTTATAGTTCTTCGGTATGTATATAGTTGTTGGTTGTAGTTACGGCCCTTACTAGTTTTAATTCAGTTGTAACCCCGTTCATTGAATGATAACCCCATTTATATTTAAAAAAAACTGGTAAAGGGCTTTAAGTGTAGTTGTATCATATTCACTCAATTATTTAATAGGTATGTATATATAGGTAACTCATCCATAAATGTACCATTTTCCAGTTCGCAATATTAAATAACCAGAGGGTATTCTCCACCCAATTCTTCCATATATTACCATATTTCATTACCATGTCACCATGTCCATTTTTACATATTACTGTCAGTATTACATCATATTACCATATGATTACTGGTTGGTGGCTTTAAAATTTTAACCATCTTGAAAAATATTAGTCAATGGGAAGGATTATCCCTTACAATTATTATGGAAAATAAGAATTGTTCCAAAGCACCAACCAGATTACCATATGGCAGTGTGTCAAAACCTTGTACCCCTGGTGAACATCAAAATAGCTGGTAAATGGATGTTTAAAAATGGTATAAATAGGTATTGATCCATAGCCATATTACCATCCATTTTCCATCCACCCAATGCCACCTCCAACGTCTTGACCTTCCGCTGAACTTCCTGCGCCTCGTAGCGGCCACGCACCTCCTCGGCCTGATCGTTAAAAAACTGGGGAAATCCTGCCCCAATGGATGGGAAAATCAGCGGAAGGTATGGGAAAGTGTGGGAACACATAGGAAAATGGAGATGGAAATGTAGTGTATCCATTTCCATATCTGATATATCTATATTTCATATCCATTTCCATCAATATCATATTTTCAACTGGGATGACTGTTAAGTTTGTCTGACATATAGATATGGCTTTGTCTGAAAATGGGGTATACCATTGAAATCACCATTTCAGAAGGGGAATATGGTGATGAATCATCGACTTAATGGATCTTTGAAATATATAAAATTCCCAAATGGGGTCGAAATATATAATAATTATAATAATGAAATATTAAATCCATTTATGAATATATACTGTATATATGTATATGTTTAATGGAGATGCATACCAATAACTGTATATGTTCAAAAGTATAGCGGATCTTGATCTCCATGGCGAATAGTTTCAACTATAAATAGCTTTGGTTTATCAACATGAAAATGAGAGATCCTCAATTGGTTTAAGGAAGCTCCAACTATATCAATGCTGGTTGGTGGTATACCTACCCCTCTGAAAAATATGCGAGTTCGTCAGTTGGGATGACGACATTCCCAACTGAATGGAAAGTCATAAAATTCCATGGTTCCAAACCACCAATCAGAATGGATATCAATAGAGACATTTCCAGCCGCGTTTGAAAAAGGGAGGGGAAGTGGAGAACTGTCTGTGGATACCCAGCTGAAAAAAGGCCAAATTTCCAGCGATTTTACCTATGTTGTGTGAACAACCGTAAGATATGTGCGCAAAACACGGTTGTAATTACAAGTTCATACGGTCAGTAATTAAGTTATGTCACTACTAGAACAAAACATGTTTTTTATTTTCCCTGGGTTTTAGTGTTTGACACATACATATCATACCAAAATACAACATACAAATGTGGCGGCACAACGGGTGTATAAGTATTGTATGACAACAAGTGGAGCATCAAAATAATAAACTAAACTACAAGGAAACAAAACAAGACTCTGTACAAACCAGAATAAAATTCATGAGTAAACTATTTATCTTGTCTTTATTGGTTCCTCGTGATAGAAGTCATTCAGAATATTCCCTTATAATCTCATAGAAGACAGCGTAGCCGCTAAACGCTAAACCGACATGGCTGCCAAGGATTTCAGGAAGCACAGCAGGGTGCTCCGAGGCACCACCCCTGGATTGGCCATCAATCCCAATGCACTGTTGGTTTAGATCACGATATTGTCTGGGTAGTGGTTTCAACCCCTCTGAAAAATATTAGTCAATGGGAAGGATTATCCCATATACTATGGAAATACTATGGAAAATAAAACATGTTTGAAACCACCAACCAGTATTGTGTTAGCTGAAAACTCTCATACATGGTCTTTTTCTTTGACAATAAATAAAATAATTACAGTTTTTGCAAAGATTCCCTGCAAAATAAAATATGCTCCGGCCTGTTCTGTACGTATTTATGCATTTCCAGATATTACAGAATATTACAGATTGTTTCGCCATCAAGAAGACCAACAAAACAGTCAAATGGGGTTCTACAGCCATTTCACCACCAGTTACATGCCATTTCACCATTTAACCAGCACCAGTTGCTTTACCCCTATTGATGTATGCAAATAAATCACCATATGTTGCCGGCAAATTCACTATGTTGCATACAAGCTGGTGCCCCATAGTTAGCTAAGTTGGTTTATAACTCCCATAACTATGGTTTATGGCAGATATAACTATAGTTAATGGGGGTTATAAACCAATTTATAACTGGGGGGCACCATCCTGTAGTTTAATGGCCATTTCCCCTACACTTTTCCATTTCGCCTAGTGGCCGCCTGTTTGTTCCACCGCTTCGGTGCCTCGTCTTTCAGGGCGGCAACTTCCAGCTGGTGCCGCAGCTCCTGGTCGACGGGTAATCATGATTCACCATTAATCATTGACCTTAACACCATTATTTCATCATCATTGACCATGAATAATTATATAACCTTGGTCATTATTAACCATTATTACAAGGTGGTGCCCCAGTTCGGAATCGCTAAGTTGGTGGTTTATAACTCCCATTTCACTATGGTTTATGGTAGATAGAACTATAGTATTCATGGGGTTTATAAACCAACTTATAACTGGGGGGCACCATCCTGTAACCATTATATAACCATTATCAACCACTCTTCACCATGACTAATACAGAGAAAACCTCGTTAGACTTTTTTTGTTGGGCCCGTCTCCTTCAGACCCAGCACTTCTGCTCGAAGCTCCTGGGGCGTCACGTCACGTCGGTGCAATGGGGGTTAGTTTCATGGCAATTTTCATGGATATTTTTATAGGCAAATGTGGGGATGATGGGATGATTATCAAACATATTCCAACAATAATCCAATTAATGGGCTGATTTGGGAAATCTTGAATCAGAAAATCATGGTTTTCACCATCCAAAATTGGGAGTCTCCTGTACATGTTCATCCAATTTTGAGAGTAGAACCATGGTGATTTCACCCCCACAAGTTAGGATATACTGTAGCCCCTGACTATGGTTATTGTTACCTTATGTTACCTTGTAGGTGAGACTGCACCCCAAAGTATGGACGTAGACACAGCACAAGACCCAGTTTTTAAGAAAACTGCACATAGCATAATGAAAGTAGACTGAGATCATCCTGAATGCTTGATATCACCCACTAGAATAGCTTAGCACCCCGACAACAAGATTGCTGAAAACAACAAAAAACAAGGAATGTCATTGGTGTGTGGAACATGAGGAATCCCGGGAAAAGTCCTTTGCACTCAAGAACAATTATTGCACAAAGACACCACATTGAGACCCGGGAACACAACCCTTGGTGATGTTTCCAAACCATCATCAAGAAACATAGGGATTTGGCCAGCTAAATCTTCGGATATCTGCAAGAAACCAATTCCCTTCCGACGGAACAAGCTACAGAAACCCGACTGTATTGAATCATATTGAATCTATACATTTGGGAGCAAGAAAAGGGCCCCGAGCTCATGATGATTGAGGATGTGATTAACCAGGTACAAACATGGCCCCCCGGAGAACCACAACTGAGTTTAACCCTAGTGAAATGGTACAGTATTTGAGATATTATTTGTCTATGGGTCAACATGAAAAAAACATTTAAAAAAAACACATGTCTGGGCCGCAGATTTCGATCATGTCATGTTTAGAATCTGCCCAACGAAATTTTGGTGACCCAATTTGGATTTTGGTGACCCAATTTTGACATATTTTCACCACCCATTTGCACCAGGTAGTCCCAGTGATTTCGAGAAAAAAAAGGCGCCTCCTGCGCTTTCAACACCTCCAACTTTGGAGCTTCGGGCGGAGAGGCGACCTCAAAAGGGGAGCGTTTTTTGCCGGGGCCCACGGTCATCCAGGGTCCAAGTGGATTTGGATTTGGTCGCTTGGATTCATTTCATCCGTTGGAAAGGTGGGTGAAGATCTCTGGAAACGATTTCACTGAGGCAAGTGCGATTGGTGGAAAGAAAACCTTCACCAGTTGATATTTGATCCAGATCCATGCTCACCCCAAACCGCTAGGATCAAAATCTTGAGTTTCTATGGAAAAAATCATTCCAAGTCTTCCCCAAAGATTTTCACATATTTCCTAGTGACATGGATCAAGGAAACGAAACTGGTCCATCCAAACGTATTCGAAAAAGACCCCAAGAGGTCAGGAGTCAGACCAGGCGTCCTTGAAAACATCCCACGAAACTGCGAAGTGTTTTCGGTCAAAATCACATCTTGAATTTACCCTCTGGTTATGTCAAAATAGCTATTGAAAATCACCATTTCTAGTGGATTTTCCCATTGAAAATGGTGATTTTCCATAGTTATGTTAGTTTACCAGAGGGTATGGTGATGCATTCTTGGTGGTTCAGAGAGTCGAAGCCCATTCTTGGACTCGGACAGTCACGGGCGCGCCATAAGCGCTGTTCAACTGGCAGAAGACTTCCCGGAGCCTTTGCCTCACAAGTTGGACTTGGGGCCTGGGAGAAAACGAGAAAAAATGGTGGATCCTCCGCTTGTGGCAATTTTAATGGGAAACATAGTCTTTAATATTCTTTAACCCATCAATTTGGCTTGGAGGTACTCTTATGTTTAGACAAACTCATTTGCTTCAGGGGCCAAAAACATCAAAGCCCTCTAGATTCCCCCACTTCTCGGGAAAACATAAAACACCTCAAGCAAACTCGGCTAGTGTAAGGTTGTGTCCTTGGGAACATTAACCAAAACATATTATCTGTTTTACATCTTACCCAGACCAGAATTACGCATAATTACTATGAGGATTAA
>CAMXCT020002247.1:367500-370000 GCA_947184155.2 Cladocopium goreaui | reverse complement strand
CCTACATCCAATTATATATATATATCCAATGGGTCAATGACTCATTCCCATTAAATCCCATTGTACATATACATATATATATATACATATATATATATACATATATATATATACATATATATACATATATATATACATATATATATATACATATATATATGTATACATATATATATATACATATATATATACATATATATATATACATATATATATACATACATATATACATATATATATATATACACATATACATATATGTGATACAGTATCATACAATATCCATCAAATCATTAATATATATATATACACATACACACCCAAATTTGATCATTCTTTTCTTTAAAATCATCATATTCCCATGACCTATCGGCCTATCGCCTTTCGTGCAGATCCAGGATCCACCACCTGATTCAGGTAGGCATTCACCGGGACCGCCGAAGCATAGACCACCCCCACCCGATGCCGGCCCTCAAACAAGGACCTGGCGGGATGGCGATGGCGAGAAAGACCGTTAAATCTGTGGAAAAATCATCTTCAAACAAACACAATAGATGTTTTTTTTCTGGGTTAAACGGTTAAAGAAAGGAATATATATATATATATATATAAATGCACATGATTCACATGATTTAATCGTTTTTTTGTTGATTCTTTTTTGGGGTTAAAGAAGGGATACAAACACTAATGTGATTTCATCATGCGACTCTGGAAGAAACTCGTGAGATCTCCCTCACATAGCTATGAAAAAAACACCATCTTTCATGGCTAAATCAAGAAAATCCTCGAACTATCAATTACCAGGGAGTAACGCTAAATGTCGTCAAAGAGGCAGAATTGTCCTTTCACCGCATCTCTGATGGCGGCAAACTTGCCTTGCACTCCGGTTCTTTCCACTGTCACAAGGATCAAACTCACAGGAAGTCGACTGCGTTCTGCACAATCCAACAAAGCCTGCAAGTTCTTCTCACTCCTTTCGACGTGAGAACAGATGATGATGTGAATTGGAACCTTAGACTGACTGCACCGATGATGCAAAGATGTCAAAGTCTCCAAATGGCGGTGTGGCAGAAAACCGTCGTCGATGCGATCCACTTTGAACTTGGAGTGTCGATCAACGTCCAAAACCTGCATGGCCCTCAAGCCGTGAGATGTCACCCGTGGCCCTCACCGATGAATGTACAGTGTCCAGGAATTGCGTCATGTGGCCTACGATCCCCCTTTCAGGTCTCACTATGGGTTCAGGGTAAAACATGTAAAACCTTAGTACCCTGAGAAAACGAACATGAACAGCTTGCCCTAAGGTCTTCAAAGTGTTCATCTAGACAGCTTCTGGCAGCTCTCAGGGCTGAGCAGCCACGAGAAGCCACAAGGGCTACTTTAAAAAGGGGCTGATGAATCGCCTGATTCTGCATACAATTCATCAACCAATAAGTCAGGTGCAAATCTTTCAATGCGCGATTTTTTTGCGTTGCTGTTTTCCAAAAGGAAACCTGTTGGGATAGGCTTCGGTCGCCATGATTTTTCAACATGCTGCAGATGATCCCACCGCACGAGATGTGCCTTGCGTGCGGGTGGAAATCCGAAAACGGTCCACAGCTGGACAAAGAAATCCCATCATTTTGATGCAGAGTTTCAATCAACTGATTTCCAGTGTTATTGTCATTGGATTGTGTTTTCCAATGTTTTCCTGTGTATGTTACAACGTCTCCAGTTGTTTTCAAGTCCTTACAGCATTTTGCTCGTCAACTTGGAATATGTCATTTTAATTTTGCTGTGGATCGAAAGGCTCCACGTATTGCTCAAATTTATATACATATTCCAAGTTGAAGACAATATCCCCTATGTTGGATATTTTTGTTTGAGGTCTTCTTGGAGGATCATGTCAGTAAGCGGCGATCGGATATGTCCCTTTTCGCTGGATTCTCCCATCTGATTGGTGGTATACCTACCCCTCTGAAAAATATGAGTTCGTCAGTTAGGGTTATGAAATTCCCAACTGAATGGAAAATAATAAAATTCCATGGTTCCAAAGCGCCGACCAGATCATATGATCGATTTCCCAAGGTTAAATATGGTGAATTCCCATGGTTAAAATCGTGACTTGAATGAAATATGGCTGAATGATGTTGAATAGAAATGGTAGTTCACTAACCCCAGAAACACTCACCACAACTCTTGATGATGATCTTGAGCTCCATGGGGAAGAGGCGATTCAGTTCCCGGCCTCTTGTCAGGCGTCACCCCCTGCGCCAGGAGATCGTCCATGATCAAGGGCCGTAGAGTATGCAACCTGTCAGGGGAGCTGGGGACGATGGGCAGCTAACATAGTTGCTTATGTACAAATATATATATATACATACATAGTTATATATGTTTATACATACATTTAGATAGATAGATAGATAGATAGATAGACAGATAGACAGACAGACAGACAGATAGATTAGATAGATTAGAAATATTAGATAGATAGAGAGATAGATAGATACATAGATCG
>CAMXCT020002247.1:0-362500 GCA_947184155.2 Cladocopium goreaui | reverse complement strand
CCCAACGGAAATACATGGATTTGACCCACAAAAGCCTCTAAAACGATTCAACAAATCACTGCAAATCTCATAGGCACAGCCACAATCGCTACGACCCCCCGGAAAAGCTTCGCCCAATGGTATGGACTCAAAAGCAAAGAATCGCTACGACTTTGACCCTTGACTGTAACTGGTGATTTAATGGTGATTTAATGGTTTAACAATAGGTTAACAGTGGTGAATAATGGGATGATATGGGAATTACCATCTGATTATGACTAACAGTTCGCCATGGTATAGACAACCCATTGAAATAGATGGTTTACCTATTAATAGCATGGTGATTTTCCATGGCTATGTTGGTCATAACCAGATGGTATCACATGAAAATTGATTAAGAGTGATTAGTAAGTATGAATATTGATGAATAATGATGAATCGTGATTTATATCATGTGGTAAACCCTGGCTGCCATAAACCTACCATGGTTCATACAACGCATTTGTGGTCATGTTGGGATGGTTTATAGCATGTGTTTACCATATAATACTATATCCATCTATTTCCATATATACTCATATATATATGATTATATCACCTATAATTTTTGTTTTTGCACAGAAAATTGATTAAACACCTTAGGATTTGTTTGACACACCCAAAAATTACACACAATTGTCTCACAGATTCGTGACAAAGAAACATACAATGACCTTCAGTAAGCCTAAGAGATGGCCGGTTCGAACAAGGAAACAAATTTTCCAAACCACATATTTTGTCCAATTGAGCAATGTCTAACATTTATTGGACATTCCCAACATAATGCTTGATAAAATGAAAATTCCCATTTCATGGATTATGATCAACTCTCAATTTGAGGTGTTGAAATTTGTGAAAAAGGGTAGTTTACCCCGCTAGTCACCGACCAACCATCATTTATCCGGTATATCCATGTATATCCCCCATATTTTGGTGGCTAAATCCTATTTGAAGGTGATGTTCCCACCAGAAATCCTTCAAGGATGGATGATTTTCCCACCAAAACTTACGACGAAATCGTCGGTCAATGATCATTTGATTCTCAATCACCATCAGTTATTTCAATTATATCACTTATAAAAAATATCATTAATTACATCAAGAGTTGTACCAGTTCTATCATTTATATCAGTTTCACCCTTATTTGTTGTTTGTTTCTCATTTATCGTTGTTTTTTCCCCATTAAAAAAAACATGTTTTTCCCGGCACCATGCCTTGATGTCCAGCGCTGCGGCGGCATTCAGACCACCTGGACCCATGGAGATGTGCCATCCATAGATGGGATGGTGATATTGAACCACTGAAAATGCTGATTTTAACGGCTACAAACCGGGATTTCAGGGGATGTTCATGGATTAACCCTCTAATCGTTTAAGAGTTTGCTACGGAAACCATGGACCATGTATGTATGTTTAACCTATTGAACATGGTGATTTTCCATATCTATGTTAGGTTGCCAAAGAGGATATGGAACTCCAGCAATCTCCAAAAGTTGCTAAAAGTTGGAAAACTGGAAAAAATCATCGAACAACCCTGGAAGCACAACTGGCAGCATGCTTTCGGGGTTTGCTGTCATGGCATACATATTTTCATCCTACCATCTCACGAAACTTGGTCTTGACCCTGTTTCGCGTCTGCGACATGCCATTGAACTGTGAAGGGTCGATCCACGGATCTGTGCAGTGGAGGCGTCCCATCTCGGACCCCAAACAAGGCCATTGGATGAAGTTGTTAGGATTCAGCCAGACAAATACAAATAACTAAGCAAATATATATATATATAATAGTAGTTTTTATGCTTAATCCAATTGAATCCAATAATTATGTAAATGGACATACTTTTAAAACTATGATCCCATGTACTTTGATCCCATGTGCATAGTACTGTGCATGTATCTGTAATAGTTGCTGTCCTGGCTCAGGGGCCGGCAGTTGCGGCGAGCCATCTGCTTCTTGGCGCCAACAGCCGACTTGGGCCCAAGTTGGGCCAAGTTGGGCCCTTTGGGGGGCAGCCCGGGGCCAAGTTGGGCCCAACCCGAGCTAATTTTGCGGCCCAATGCGACTTTGATGGGGGTTCGTGTGAGGCCATGTTGCACACATTGGGCTTGTCTTGGGCCCAACTTTGGTGCCAGATGCTCCCACAGGACCAAGTTGCGCATGCTAAGCCCAACTTGCGCCCAAACGTGCCCAAGTTGCGCCATGTTGGACCCCCAGTTGGGCTCAAGTTGGGCCCAAGTTTGAGCCAACTGGCCCAAGTGACCTCCTGTTCGGCCCAACTTAAGGCCAAGGACGGCCAAGTTTGACCCATTCGGCTTTTGGTTGGGCCAAGTAGGCCCGCTTCTTTCCTCTCTGTCCTGTTCTCTGGGTGCAGGCGGTTCTCGTCGCGAAGCGACGAGAATTAATCAAATGAATTAAATCAATTAAATTAATTAAACTAAATTAAATTAATACGATTAACCAAATGAATTAAATCAGTTGAATTGGTTTAATTAATTAAACGAAATAGATTAATGATATTAATCAAACTAATCAAACAAAATAAGTTAATTTAGTGAATGAAATTAATTAGATTACTTGGATATAATTGGATTAATCAAATTGATTAGAGCAATTAAACTAAATAAATTAATTAAAGGACTTAGATTAATCAGATTATCCATTTAAGTCAGTTAATTAAATTAACTAAACTAAAAGAAAGGAAAACGGAGGGGAGCAACAAAGTAGTACCTGAAGGTCTCTTGATCATGTATATATATATATATGCATACATGCCAATTTATCACCAGTGTTCTTGGTTAAACCACTATGTTCTCCATGTATCTCCATGTCATAATTCATGGACCATAGCTTTATAACTATCATCCCAAAAAATAAGAAATATGCTGGGATCTCCCAAATATAACAAAAAAATAATCGGAAACTATCATACCCCCTGGTAAACTAACATAACTATGCAAAATCACCATTTTTTGGGGGTAAATCAACTATAAATGGGAACATTTCAATAGCTATGTTAGTTTACCGGAGGGTAATTATCACGATATGATCACCATTTTCCCCTTGTTCCACGCGGCCTCGTTCCCTCTGTCATCATCCCCTCTCATCCCCACCTGTGCGCTGCGCATTCTGCGCATTGTCCAGCAAGAACTGCGCCGCGGCGGGGTGCAGGGCCAGCTGACCCCTCGGACCACCTGCGAAAAGCGCAGGAAGCTCTGCGGAAAATCGGAAATTTAACCATTCAAATATAGGGATTTCATAGGTTATTGATGGGATTTTATGGGAATACTTTATGACCAACTACAACAAAAAGATGGATTGAACTGTTTTAACAAGTCAGCAGCCTAAAATTGGAGTGCAGCCACCAAAATGTGGTGGATTTAATCAATAGTAGCATCATATAACCAACCAACACGGGAAGTAAACCATCAAACCTCGTACTCTGAAAAGGGTTAGTTCACTTAAAGGAGTTGGAACTATCCACTTCATATCTGGAGTGTACCGTGGTGGACCACCATACGTCGGGCAATGAGTTTGCTTGTTTCAAATGGTGATTACAGAGATGTAACAGAATCATCTGGGCAAATCACATGTTCCAAACCTGACCTTAATTTTGAGGGTCTCATTATGTGCCCAGGTATGGCCATTCAACATGAAACTATCCGTTTTCAAGATGTAAATCATCCAGAATCTACTAAAATGCTGGGTTCTATTATTGCCATGTTTGTTTTGACTGAGAGTACATGCTAGATGAACCAATACATCAGATTTATCCGGGACACAAATTTTTGCACCACAGACCTGGAAGTTATCCCAACCAAAAAGTCACGAGATTTGAGACCTTGGAAAGTCACCAGATTTGACAACATAAAAAACATGCATAAACAATCATACCCTCTGGTGAACTAACATAGCAATGGAAAATCACCATTTTTCATGGGAAAATCCACTATAAATGGCCATTTTCCATTGCTATGTTAGTTCACCAAAGGGTAAACATCATAAACACCAAGCACGCAAACAAAAAAAAAAACATGCATAGCAGCCCAAAAAATCCATGGCTGGGTGTTGGTTTCCAAAAAGTCCATATGCACAGGAACAGGAACTGTGGATGATATATCCTATGATGTTCCCATATCATATCCCCATGAAACTGGTGGTGATGAAAATTGTAATGCTTCACAAAGCTGAAAACTGAAACCGTCATTTGGGGATGATTGTGTGTGGTAGTCATCAGGGCTAGGATTTTCTAATTGTGACGTGATTCTCTAATTTATCCAGCCTTGTCATGTCCCCAAAAAATGGTTGGTAGGAATTTTCTGATCAAAAATAGTACATGACGTCATGACGTAGTCAACACATGGCACATGTCAACTAGTAGACCCAATATTTGATTCACAGGGATAGGTTGGAGATAAATCGCTAGATTCCACATACTTGAAAGATCATCCCACGAATCGTAAGTGCTGTAATAATCCTGGTGATCGTAAGTCCCCCAAATGGACTATCCCATTTATAAATGGAGGCTTCCTGAAATAGGGCTACTCCCAAATCATCCATTTTAGTAGGTTTTTCCATGACAAAACCATCCATTGGGGGTACCCCCATGACTATGGAAAGCCCCACTTGGCAGCTTGGAGGCGACCCCGGGCACCTGTGTTGTCGTACTTGTAGTCCTTGCCATTTTTCAAAAATGGCCACAGCCAGCATGAATTGGATGGAAGGGACAATCTATACGAAGCATCAGGATTTATCATGAGATATCAGAGTTTCCTGAAAATGTGCCCTTAGACCAACCCTTTGATAGTAGGTTCTCCAATTTTCTGGTCAATTGCATTTTGGGATGGATTGTCTACGTATAAGATCACGAATGGGAACCACCAAATTGGGGAGAAATAAATGTATCGATCTAAAATCTATGTATTTTCATCTATACTATATAAGTCTATGTATTATATATAGATCTATATTCTCAGAATAGTACAGAGACTAAAAAATCAGCCCTGAAACAGCCAATTCCCGTGTTGTCCTCCACGTCATAGACGATGTCTTCATGGAGAGGCGAGGGGTATTCGGCACCATTCAGTTGCGAGGGCAGCACGAAGAGAGCCCCGTCGTTCTCCTAGCGATTTCACCCGTCGGGAAGACTCCCAGACTTCGGGGAACCAACGATGGATACCCTCTGGTTATGTCAAAATAGCTATTGAAAATGGCCATTTATAGTGGATTTACCTACTATAGATGGTGATTTTCCATAGCTATGTTAAATTACCAGAGGGTACAACGATGGATACTGACTACCTAACAAAAACCTACAAAAACAACTGAACGGGGAAAGAACAGGTACATTTTCAACTTGGTGCAACAAAAACCCATCAAAAACACTGCTGCCCTGCAGGAAGACCTCCATGTTCTAATGTAAGATCTATGTGTTGGATCATGTTGGTATGTGATTTGTCAAACCCTGCCCAAGCAAAAAAGGTGACAAACTCAACAATCAACCTGAACTGAGTAGGGTTTCAAATGACCCTCAAATGGTAGAACTCTGGTCTATTCTTGGATTTACTCTACGTAGCACACGATATATCTTGCACACAAGGTTCGCAGCAAAGTCAATCAGACTCTTTTTGAGGTGTCAATCAAAACATCAAAAAGGCATCTGGTGTCAAGGGAAAATGAATGCTCAACATGTTCACAGATACGCTAAGAACATTGAAATATTGAATCTGTGTCCCGATAAAGATCTATCTTTCTGCATGTTCCCGCCATCCAATCACCAAGTAGACCCAAAACTTTCATGGCTTCAACGCCCCTGAGAATATGGGGTAGTCCACGGGGAATCCTCGTCCGGTGTGTTGGATGCAAAAAAAAACAGCAATTCTTGCGGCTTTCACAAGTAGTAACTGTAATAGTGTTCATGTTCAAATCAGCTAACATACTGCTTCACTCTTTAAAACTTTTACCCTCTGGTTATGACTCACATAGCCATGGAAGCCATGGCCCATAGAAATAGATATTTACCTATTAATAGCATGGGGATTTTCCATGGCGAACTGGGTCAGTTCACCCTGGCGAACCCGGTAGTAGTTTTTTCCATCAAATTTGAGCTAGGATGTAATGAGATTGATGGAGCTTCATCACGTAATATGCTATGAAAATGTATGACACATAGGTACCTTGATTCAACTTGATACATGTTTGTTTGCCATTGTTTGCCTGAAAATATGGCAACCGGTAGCAAAAAAAACACAGATGTTTCCGTGTTTTTACTATATCATATTGCAATATGTTTGGGAAATTCCCCATATAGAGGTACCACATCCAAATCATTAATTGGTGATGATATTTACATATGTTTACCCAGTATATCAATGTATACAATCAAAAAGCCTCCCTATTCTATTCCCATAGAAATTCCCATTACAACATGCTTCCTGAATACCTTAACCATTAGTCTTAGTGGTTAATGGATGATCATCCCCAACTATGGATGATGATCATCCCCAACTATGGATGATGATCATCCCCAACTATGGATGATGATCATCCCCAACTATGGATGATGATCATCCCCAACTATGGATGATGATCATCCCCAACTATGGATGATGATCATCCCCAACTATGGATGACGATCATCCCCAACTATGGATGACGATCATCCCCAACTATGGATGATGATCATCCCCAACTATGGATGATGATCATCCCCAACTATGGATGATGATCATCCCCAACTATGGATGATGATCATCCCCAACTATGGATGATGATCATCCCCAACTATGGATGATGATCATCCCCAGCTATGGATGATGATCATCCCCAGCTATGGATGATGATCATCCCCAACTATGGATGATGATCATCCCCAACTATGGATGATGATCATCCCCAACTATGGATGATGATCATCCCCAACTATGGATGATGATCATCCCCAACTATGGATGATGATCATCCCCAACTATGGATGATGATCATCCCCAACTATGGATGATGATCATCCCCAACTATGGATGATGATCATCCCCAACTATGGATGATGATCATCCCCAACTATGGATGATGATCATCCCCAACTATGGATGATGATCATCCCCAACTATGGATGATGATCATCCCCAACTATGGATGATGATCATCCCCAACTATGGATGATGATCATCCCCAACTATGGATGATGATCATCCCCAACTATGGATGATGATCATCCCCAACTATGGATGATGATCATCCCCAACTATGGATGATGATCATCCCCAACTATGGATGATGATCATCCCCAACTATGGATGATGATCATCCCCAACTATGGATGATGATCATCCCCAACTATGGATGATGATCATCCCCAACTATGCCCAACTAGAGATGCCTTGGACAACGAAAAAAAAAACCTGGGCTGAGATCAACGTCACCTGGCGCTGGAGTTCCGTCATGATCTCGGAGGAGACGATGCCTGGCGAGACGATGCCACGGTGGAGTTCACCCAGAAAAAATGGGGAGAAAATGGTAAACTAACATAGCTACTGGAAATGGCCATTTATAGTGGATTTTCCCATTAAACATGGTGATTTTCCATTGCTATGTTAGTTTACCAGAGGGTAACAAACTGGAGCTTCCCCATTTTTTTTTGGAAATGTGGAAGGTGATTAATAAAAAACAATTAAAATGATGGAGAAAAAAAGGGTTATCCAAGAACAGACCGACGAATTTTTTAGGAACATCTGCAAGGAAACCATGGGTATTAGCCCCGAAAATGAAATGTTGCCCCAAAATCAAAACTAGGATTTACCCAAATAGAAACGCATTTGTTGGGGTGGGAAACACATTCTTTGGGTGGGCCACTGGGGGGCACAAAAAAAGCCACGGACATGGCATCTGGCTAAATTCATAATCCTGGATACTTCGATAGCCTTTATGGTTCAAAAAGTTTTGGTGATAGTTAGAAGTCTCTTGGAAAACAAGATACCCAAGATACTTGGATACTTAAGATACTTAGATACCCTTCTCGGATACTTGGATACTTAGAAGTCTCTTTGAAAAACAATGGTACAACACATTTTTCACCACCTATGGCTCAAAAATAACCCACTCTACCCAAGTTTTACCCAACAAAACTTGGGAACCCCTTAATGGTGTCTTTAGTTTTTTTGGGGGAACCACTTTTTCAGTCACTGGAATTTTCATGGATCCATCCCACAAGCCAGGTCTTCGTTGATTTATCGAACTTCATGCTGATGTTCCAGTTCGCAAAGTCTGGTTGATCATGGTTTATCACATCTAATTAGATGAATGGGCCACAAATCCGACTGTTCAATCACCAGAGGGTCAATTCTGCCAAGAAACTCAAATTCTTCAGATTGGAAAAATCATCACCGGACGGCCAATGCAAGGGCCTAGAGGCAGCTGGGTCCGGATTGGGTGAAACACACCGAAGCCACAACTCATCAAGTTTTCAAGGAAAACCTATATAGGAATCTATAGGAAACCATTTTTGGGCGAACCACAACTGATTGAAGACGATCGATTTTTTTTGTTTGGTACAGAAAGGAATCCAATTCTTCGAAGGTCAACTGTTTGAGCCCCAAACAAATGTGATATGACAGGAAACCACTGGGATCTTGCGGTTTTGCCATCTGTCTCTTCAGTTTCCTCTGGTAAACAAGCTTGAAACAGCCGTCAAACGGTCAAATGAGCAGAATGGAGCTTGGCTGCGAGAATCTATACAGAAGCCGGAAAAGGATATCTTCTGGTTATTTAACGTGGAAACAGGTAAATCATCATAAAACATCTATGAATGGTTCATTTTCCATAGCTATGTTAAATATCTAAAGGGTAACATCTTATAATACATAATTAATTTGAAACTCTTTCGAACCGGTGACCGCTGAGTGAAAAATCCACAACATGGGTAGAAGAAGACCCAATTCAATTCCATGTGGGGTACATACTGGAACAACAAATTCTATATGATTACAGTACCTAGATGTTGAAATATTACAAATAGTACATGTAGTTCATCCAGCACATCTATTACATATCGTACATATATCACATATATTCGCTCAGAGACTCCCCAAACTGTGGACCAGATGACCGGAGTGCGCTGAACGCAGTGGGATGACGATGGCCCATATAGTGCCATGGAGGGCCCGTCTGGCCACCAAGGACTATGGACGATGGTTATATGCGTTGTTTATATCCATTAAAATATTGCCAGTAACATCGATGATAAATACAAGCAGGCAAATCAAAATAGATAAATGATGAGTTTTGTGTGTATATATATAATTATATATATATATATTAATCTTCCGGAGGGTACATATGGTACATTCATCGGATACTCAGCTGGTCGAATCGCTTAAAAAAAAAAAACGCTACATCTCCCCACTCGTTTGCCGAGGCGCTTGTCTTGTATCCGTTTGCAACTGAATCTTCCAATCCTTTGGTCTTTGACACTGAGCCATCCATTGCGAGGCTCCTCGGCAGTCGAAGCCAGCCTTTTAGCATGAAAGAAATACCAAGGCCTTGTTGATATACATATATACATATATACATATATACATATATACATATATACATATATACATATATACATATATACATATATACATATATACATATATACATATATACATATATACTTTCAAAGCAATGATGTTCAGTGCATGCCTGTTCGAGATCATCAGCTACGTGCATCTCTGCAGCTCAAGGGTGGGCTCAGGCATTGCCCAGCGGAGGGTGGGACATTTTGAGCTTCGCTGTCAGCCATAAAAAGGTGCTACGATTGGTGTTTGTGCAGGGCACATAGGTGTTTACAGATCAGGGATCTTTCAACTACATCTCAGTGTGGATCTTCCTTCAGTTGTTGGATAGAGAGGGATTTGGGTATCTCTCAAGGATCGGCCTCCCTACCAATCTTGAGATTGGTAGCGGAGCGCCTGGTCGACCGCTCCAGCAGGGACCTAGCTCCAAGATCTTTGAGGACAAGGACAAGGAGGTGAACTCTGTTTGGACATGAGTGAGACATCAGGCGGGGATGCCGCCTCCTATGTTCCAAAGGAACTTGCAAGCCTGGTTCCGAGTTTTGATCCGTCAACAGATAATGTGGACATCTGGACAAGCAAGGTTGAACTTCTTTTGACCACGTGGCCTCCTTCCAAGTTGAATGAGTTAGCAACAAGACTGATTTTGGGATGCAAGGGCACGGCATACCAGAAACTACAGCTGCTCCGACATGAGGTCCTTACAAATGATGAAAAAGGGATTCAACGTTTGGTGGAAGTAGTTGGGGGGACTTGGGGACAAGTGCCAATTGAGAAGAAGTTTGAACTGGCGGAACGTGCACTGTTTCGCAGCATCCAGAAAGCCGATGAGAGTTCTGATTCATATCTTTCGAGATGTGATGTGATCTGGACAGAACTGCTGTCCCGTAAAATGTCACTCAGTGAACTGCAAGCATACATCGTTCTTCGAGGGAGCAAATTGCCTCCTGAGGACAAGAAACGGGTGATTGTAGAATCCAAAGATGCTTCAGATAGCTCCTTGACCATGAAGAACGTGACAGCAGCCATTCGACTCCTTGGGTCAGGTTTTTTTCAAGATTACACTGGAATCCGAAGAGACAAAGTCGGAAAGACGTATGATCACACTGCTTTGCATATGGATGATGAACCTGAGCATGAACAGGAAGCCTTCGTCCTGCAAGATGATCTGTGTGAAGATGACATTCTTGAAACACTGGCCGCTGAGAATGATGAAGATGCGATTCTTGTGATGCAATTTGAAGATTCGATTTCAGAAACGATCCAATCCGATTCAGAGTTAGCTGCATACTACTCCAATTACCAAGAGGCCAGACGCCGCTTGAGTGAAAGGGTGAAGGTTCGTGGCTTTTGGCCAATCAATCGCCGCTCTGATAAGTGTTTTGGAAAGAAAGGAAAAGGCAAAGGCAAATCGCCTTTCTCTGGTCCAGGTTCTTTGGCACGACGCATTGCAAATTCGTTTTGCCGAATCTGTATGCAGAAGGGTCACTGGAAGAATGAATGTCCACAGCGTGCCGGTGGAAATTCAAGCAGTTCCAACTCCAATCCAGCTGCCAATGTTGCCCCGACCTCTGTGGTCATTGCCGAAGAAGTGCCTGAGGAGATTGCCCATTTCACCATCGTGGATGATCAGGACCCACAAGCCGAACAAGCCTGTTTTGGGGTAATGACTTCTCAAGGGGGTAACCGTAGGACCGGGGATAATCGGGGTAAGATAATGATGGATAAACTTCAGTTTGCTGAACGTTTTCACCTTCAGTGGAAACGCCACGACAGGACCAAGAAATCATCTGAAGCCCGAGTGCCCATCCGATCCGAGTTAGAGCAACAGTCTCTGACACCTGCGCCTGCCTGCCCCGAGTCAGAGCATATGTCTCTGAAGCCATTGCATCCGTCCGAAGCTGCCGTAGACACCCAGATCTGCGACGTTCATTTTGCAACAGCAGGAACTGTAGGAATAGTTGATCTTGGAGCTTCTCAAACTGTGATAGGTGATGCCCAAGTTAAAGAACTGATTCAGAACCTGCCTGAAAGGATCCAAAGCCAAATTCAAAGGACCACTTGCAATTTGACGTTCAGGTTCGGGAACCAGCAGACTCTCACCAGTAGACATGCCTTGTTGCTGCCGCTGGGTCATGCCAAGTTTCGCATAGCAATTGTTCCAGGTAAAACTCCATTTTTGCTGTCAAGTTCGTTTCAAAGGGATCAAAGCGGTAATTAACACTGATACTGGGGTTTTGTGGAGCAAATCATTGAACAAAGAATTGATGGTATCCCAGTCAAGCAAAAATTTGTTCCTCATGGACATCAGTCAACTATGGCAAGGACCCAATGAAGAACCAACAGTACAGAAATCTAGTGCGACTGGATTTACTTGTCTTCAGGTGCCAATCCAAAACACAGTCAGCAGTCTGATGCCAGAGTCGTCCGAGAGTGCAAGTCCAGGGTTGTCACCAGAGAAGGTCAATCAGGTCACAGGTGAAGATTCATGTCAGGAAATTCAAGATCCCGCAGGGTCCATGACAGAGAGTGCAAACAATCGCAATCACATGACCATGCATGGTAGGCCTCATGATGCTCCTCACAGTTTTTCACAACCAAGCAGTAGCCTGTGTGAAGCCGACGCTCAGCACATAAGTGACGTTCACCATGTCCAGCGTGGCCACCAAGTTGACTCAGTATCGCGAGGGGCAGAAGAAGACCGAGTCCAAGGACGAGCTGGGACGCATCCGGGAGATGACCCTGGAGCAATTGGCCAAAGAACGCATTGCGTTCGGCAAGGCCAAGATGGGACAGACGTTTCCCGAAGTGTTCGGGGACCAATCATGGACCGACTGGTTCATTCGAGCTTACGAGAAAAGCCCGAAGCCTCAGCACCAGATGTATGTCCAGTACGTCCTGAAGCGTCTGGATCACGAGATCGCCCAGGATATGAACAAGAACCAGACCAAGAAATCCGAGAAGATGAAGGAGTGCCGAGCCACCGCCTCGGCCGACTCCGATGTGTGGGATCAGATCTCAGAACTGGATCCAGTGGAGACCTTCTTCGAAATGCCAGCTCCGGCCAAGATTCAACAGGTGGAGGAACAAGTGGGAAATCTCTCCATGGAGAACAAGCAGTTGGCGAGTCGCATCACGAACATGGAGATGGCCATGCAGGAGGTTCTCATGCATGTACGTCAACTGAGTGTGAAAGCCGAGCTGTAGAGAGTGCCTGTTCTGCTGATGTTCACGTGCATGATCGCGATGTGGACTTGGATTTTGATTTCACTCCTAATCAAGGGCACAATAGTTTCAAAGCCCGGATTCAACGTGATGTCCGAAAGTTTTCCAAAGAACTGCATGACATTGTCATCCAGGTCCGATCCAAGCCAAGATGTCAGCAGCCGAGACTTGATTTGCTAGAAGTCATGTGTTCTGGGGAGAGTGAACTCACCAAACAAATGCAGAGGCTTGGAGGAAAGGCACAAAGGTTTGGTCGTTTGCAAGGTGATCTCAACACAGTGGAAGGCCGTAGGCGACTTTTCACCATCTTAGCCACCCAGCAACCAAAACATGTATGGGTAAGTCCTGAATGTGGTCCATGGTGTCAATGGAGTCAATTCAACATGAATAGGTCTCTTGAAGGGTGGGAACAAGTGATGAACAAACGAGAGCAACAGCTTTGGCAGATTTCCTTGGCAGTGGTTTTGTATCGTTTTCAGAAAGAACATCATAACCATTTTGACTTGGAACAACCTCGTGGATCAGCACTCATGAAGACACCGGGAATGCACGAGATTCTCCAAGGGACTCTCTGGAATGAGTTTGACATGTGTAAGGTGGGGGATCTCCGAGATCCACAGACTCATGATCCGATCCGCAAAAGGATGGCTGTTTGCTCCACATCCGTGGACATGCATGTTGCGCTGCATGGCAAGATGTGCAATGGTGAACACCACCATCGGAACATCGCTGGAAACACAAAGATCCATGGTGTCACAGTGAAGTTGTCACAGTTCACCGAACTCTATCCCCAAAAATTTGCAAAGCAGGTTGCCAAGATCATGCTCCATGACCAAGGTCAGCGATGTTATGCCATGGTTGGTGAGACAATCGACGATCATCCCACCAAACGCCGTCGATTGGGGAGTAAATTGAGCCCTCAAGCCGTTGCCGAAAGATTTGCTGAGCCTCCGGAAGCCACCATCACCTGGTTGTCGGCAATGAAAGTTGCTGATCGCACTGCACCACGGGTTGGAACTCAAGTTGTCGAAGCCGGCGAATTGTTTGAACAAGTTCAAAGTTTGTGTCCTCAACATCATGTTCGCCACATTGTGTTGTGTCGAGGTACAGATCGATACGTGGGACCCAACAGAGCCATTCCACCAGGGTTTGCTCCTTTACGTAGGCAAGTTTGTATCAAGCGCCGATCTGAAGATCTTCATGTTGATGACTGGGAGGCCTGGGAAAACCTTTCTCAAAGGGGTCTTCGTAGGAAGGGGCAATCAGCCCGGGTCAGCATGACAGTGTTTGCATCAGTCAAAGAACCTGAGGTGCCAAGTTCAGCTGTGCCCGTTCACACGGGTGATGGTAGTGTTTCCCCGAGCAGTCACCGGCGACCGCTGGAGACAAAAGGTGCAAGCCAACCACCTGCTGCCAAGCGTATGCATCATAATCCAACTGGGAATGGACCAGAGACAGCCAGTACCACACCAAGACCACAAAACCTTGATGCCACTCCCAATGCCGACATCAACCTGAAGCCTCACCATAATAACCCTGAATTGAATAACCATAACCTCCACCCCATAAGTAATCCTGATGACAATGGTAGAAATAATTCTGAAGTTTCCCATGAGTCCAGTGAAAGAACGGCAGAAACTGAGACATCAGAGGTTCCCCATCAAATCGTTGATTTAGCCAGCCAAAAGCATGGACCAGAATTTTTACAACTTGACCGTGATGAGCAGAGTTGGCTTTTGAAATTGCACCGCAATCTTGGCCACCCTGGTCATGCAAAGCTGACGGAATTTTGCCGACAGTTGCAGTGTCCTGAAAGGATTCTCAAAGCCATTCGAGACATCCAATGTTCCGTATGTCAGGAGAGCAGGGGTCCAGTCATTTCTCGACCAAGTGCGATTCATGAGCCATGCGATTTTGGGGATGTTGTTTCTATGGATGGTATCACGTGGACGAATTCCCAAGGAAGTCAATTTCACTTTTATCATTTTCTAGATCAAAGCACCATGTTCAACACTGCCGTTGTATCGCCAGGTCATACAACTGATCATGCCTGCAGAGCCCTGTTGACAGGATGGTTCAATTGGGCTGGACCTCCAAATCTCCTGTGCGTAGATGCTGCAACGGAGTTGAACTCAGATGAATTCAGCTCCTTTCTCCAGAGACACAGCGTGAAATGCCGAACCTGTGCTGCCGAAGCCCATTGGCAAAATGCACGTACAGAGCGTCATGGCGGCATCTTGCAGTTGATGTTAAACAAGGTTGACCTGGAACAACCGATCACCACCTATGAACAAATGTCAGCAGCTCTTAGCCATGTAACCAGTACAAAGAATCAATGGAGCCGACACCGGGGTTTTCCTCCAGAAATGTTGGTTTTTGGAAAAGGGGTGCGGGTACCAGGATCAGTGACCTCTGATCCAACTGTTGCCGCACATGCTGCTGCTCTGTCAAATCAACCTGACGGAATGCGCTTTCGACAGGATCTGGCCCTCCGAGAATCCGCAAGAAAGGCATTTGCCATGGTGGATAATGACCAGACTCTCAGAAGGGCCATTGTCCAGCGGAGCAGGCCACATAGAGGGTTCTATGAAAAGGGTGAGTGGGTCATGATGTGGAAGAAGAAAGGTGAGGCAGAAGGATCATGGATAGGGCCACTACAAGTAATCATCCAAGAAGGTCAAAACACTGTTTGGGTAACACGCCATCACAAACTGTACCGAATTGCACCAGAACACCTCAGAAGCTTGACGGCCATGGAAGAACACCGATATCAACCCAGTTCCACGGCAATTGAATCCAGAGATCAATCATCAATCAGGCCTGCCCATGGTGGAGTTCAATTTCATGACATGATGCCTCCTCAACCCGTAGATGACTCACAGGGCCAGAACCATGCCATTCCAAGTGCCTCAATGCCGGAAGTAGAGCCAAGCGTGACCTTGCAAGCTCCGATGTCAAGTAGCCCTTCGGGACAAAATGTTCCTGAGTCACCTCATGACCAACCTGACACCGAACCTGAAATTGTCTCAATTCCATCAGAAAACCCAAATGACAATTCCAACAATACAACCACTGAAAATACACCAGCTTTTGAAATCCCAGTGCCTGAAACATCAGATGAGGAAGATGGTTTATATGCCCAAGAATATCCAATCTATACTCTTCATGAAGAACAAGCTTTCCGTTTTGAAGTTGACATCAATCAAAAAGATATCAATCAGTGGAAGGAAGAAGTCCGTCCATCTGAAATGGCTTTCTTGGTATCAGCTGCGAAACGCCAGCGCAGTGAAGTGAGAATCTCAAATCTTAGTCCTGCAGAAAAACAAATGTTTGCAGAAGCTAAGACAAAAGAAGTCGAGAGCTGGCTTTCCACTGAGACAGTCTCAAGGGTGTTGCGTCACCAGATTCCCAAAGAAAGCATACTTCGATGTCGATGGATACTCACTTGGAAAGAAGCCGATGAAACCAATGCGGAAACCAAGTCGACATCCATGCACCCAAGTCGTAAGGCCAAAGCACGATTGGTGGTGTTGGGTTTCGAAGATCCAATGGT
Organism: Cladocopium goreaui; assembly: GCA_947184155.2. Classification (NCBI taxonomy): domain Eukaryota; class Dinophyceae; order Suessiales; family Symbiodiniaceae; genus Cladocopium; species Cladocopium goreaui. Next base: position 346,153 of record CAMXCT020002247.1, on the reverse strand, counting down.
AGATCAGATTCCACGGGATAGCCCTACGATGTCAAAGTTGTCACGTGTTTTGATACTTCAACATGCTGCCAGTTTGGGTTGGGACATTCACAGTTTTGACATCAAGACGGCGTTCCTGAGGGGTACTGAACAGCAATCACGATTGTTGGGCATGGAACCACCTGAGGAGATGAGGACAAAAATGAAACTGAAACAGAATGAGATTGTGCAGTTGCTTAAAGGAGCTTATGGCCGAGTTGATGCTCCCTTTCTTTGGTTTCAAGAACTCAAACAAAGCCTCGAGTCCTTAGGATTTGTTTCTGCACCGTTTGATCCATGCTGTTTTGTGCTTAGGAATGAGAACCAGCAACCCGAGGGAATCCTTGGCATACATGTTGATGATGGTTTGTGCTGTGGATCCTCCAAATTTCATGCAAAACTCTTAGAACTTGAAAGAAAATATCCGTTTGGTAGCAAGAAAAGGAGAGATTTCACGTTCACAGGGTTGAAAATTTCTCAGAAACTGGATCAATCTATTTGGGTTAGTCAAGAACAGTATGTCAAAGATATACATCCAATTAAGATTGCCAAAGAACGAAAATTGACTCCGACGGCACCTGTCACTGAAGAAGAGCGTCAGGGACTGAGAGCACTTGTGGGATCACTACAGTATGCCGCAGTCAACACAAGACCGGATATTGCGTCCAGGCTCGGATGGTTACAATCACAAATCAACAAAGCAACCATTGCCACTCTCAGTGAAGGTAACAAGATACTTCATGAGACCAAAGTCCATTCAGATGTAACTATCAAATTCCAACCTATTCCCGTTAACGACATTCGATTTGTAGCATTTTCCGACGCTTCATTCGCATCCAGCAAAAATCCTGACTCACATCAAGGAATGATGATCATGGCCAGCCATAAAAAGATTGCTGAGAACCAAAGCTGCCCAGTGAATCCTCTCATATGGCATTCGAAGAAGATACAAAAGGTTGTAGTCAGTACGTTGTCTGCTGAGGCTATGTCATTGGCCGGTGCAGTAGACAGTTTGACATGGCTGCGTCTTTACTGGGCCTGGTTGCGTGACGGCAATTGCAAGTGGCAGTTGGCGGATGAAACATTACTGCGGTTGCCTCCGGCGTTTGCAGCGATTCCTCCAACAGATGATTCCACTGATTCACAACCACCTTTATCACTTCAGAATGTACTTTCAAAACTACCCGAAAAGACTCAATCTATTATCACCACAGATTGCAAATCACTTTTTGACTTGATCAGTAGACATGCCCCACCCAGTTGCGGTGAATTCAGAACTCAATTACAAGCAAAACTGATTAAGGAACACCTTCGAAATGGAATCCAAATCAGATGGGTACCATCACAAGCACAGTTGGCAGATGCTCTGACAAAGATCATGGATGCTGCGGTATTGCGTGAATGCCTGGCCCGTGGTCGTTACAGCCTACATGACGAAAACCAGATCCTCCGTGCCCGTTCCGACTCGAGAGCCCGAATGCAGTGGCTTCGCAATTTGTCTCAGGATTCTACAACAGGGGATTCATTGATAGGAAAAGCCAAGACGTCCTAACTGGAATCAAGTTGACTGACAACAGTGTTTTCATTGTACGCCAGATGGGAAAGAATCTTGAAGACTCAGCGTGAGGAACCGCTGTATCTCGAACAATTTTATAGATAGAAGGAATTTCAAAGCAATGATGTTCAGTGCATGCCTGTTCGAGATCATCAGCTACGTGCATCTCTGCAGCTCAAGGGTGGGCTCAGGCATTGCCCAGCGGAGGGTGGGACATTTTGAGCTTCGCTGTCAGCCATAAAAAGGTGCTACGATTGGTGTTTGTGCAGGGCACATAGGTGTTTACAGATCAGGGATCTTTCAACTACATCTCAGTGTGGATCTTCCTTCAGTCGTTGGATAGAGAGGGATTTGGGTATCTCTCAAGGATCGGCCTCCCTACCAATCTTGAGAATATACATATATACATATATACATATATACATATATACATATATACATATATACATATATACATATATACATATACATATATACATATTCATATATACACATACGATCACATACATATATCACTATATATATATGTATTCATATATTCATATATCATGAGGGTTTCGAAACATTGACCTTCTTCAAGAGTTTGAAGACCACAAACATGAGACCTCATTACGGTGTGATGAAAACTTTTATCTGCAGAAGTCCGGCGAAAGAAGTGAGATATCAGAAGTAGGCTGGGAGGCCGTTGGTATGGGACATCGGACTGAACAATCAACAAGCCATGAAGAATCAGGGGACCTGCAGTGCTGGCTACGTTTTTTTTGGGATAACTATGGGATAACTATATGGGATAACTAGATAACTATGATATGGGATCATCAAAAAAGGGGACTTACCAATGAGGGCGCTAAGAACCAGTGACTAACCGGGAAAATTCCAGCAGATGCGAAAAGGCTACAGGCAAGCAACTTTCACATCGCAATGTGAACAAAATAACCGTGTCCCAAGTAGCTGTGACCCTTGCGGCCTTTTCTGTCTGCCAATATGTACAGTATATGTATAGATTATACACATTGACATATGTAGAGAGAGAAAGAGAGAGAGAGAGAGCGAAACGCACAACATCGTGTTCATTCTTCGTATTCAAGTATCCAAATGACCGAACTTTAAGGCATACTCACCTCACATCTAATTACCCCCGAATAGTAACATATGAAACCTTAAATATAGATAGCCAGATAGGTCTTCATAACTTTCCTGTTGGTAATCGTCATTTCTGTCGAATTGTACCGGGTTTCAGCAGGAATATCCCATTTTTGTTCCAGGCCCTCCAGGCTGTAAATCCAGGCATCGAAGGCATATGGGCCATGAGAACCGTTCAAGGTCCACGTACCTTCCCTCTTCAGGAGGTCCTGACCACAGGATGTTGGAGAGATCAATTTTTACGCCATGGAGGATTGTCCATGGATTGAACGGAAAGAATATGTTGGGATTTACAAGCCAACTAAGTTAAGGATGTGTTTTATGAGGTGTTTGTTCTTGTAAATGTTCCCGAACATCGAATTCTGTCAAACAAACATTTACTCAATGAGTAACTCGGATCAACATCATGACATCTTGTAATTGTTGCTGGAGAACCCCACAGCCTGCTTTCATATATCGGGAGGTGCCAAATTTTCATAAAAACGGTAAAAATGGCACGCAGATATGACTTGAAGATGACCCCACATAGCCTGAGGAGATGATGAATGAGGATTGCACCACTGCTGAATGGATAACTTCAGCATAAACCTTCAGCATTTTCATTGCGGCCTTGATGGCCTTGGACCAAGGTGAAACAGTGAAATCTTGACTCGTGGCCATGAATTGCCATCATCCCAGCTGGGGTCTGGGGTCAATCCCTTTTCAAACGAATAGTCTTGGGGCTCATCATCCCAGGACTGGTTGGCGACTGAAACTGCGAAGAAAATGAAGATCCGCTCCTGGATTTACCTTTTAAAAAAACCAGCTGGTTGGTGGTTGAGCCTACCCCTCTGAAAAATGATGGAGTGAAAGTCAGTTGGGATGATGACATTCCCAATATATGGAAAAATAAAACATGTTCCAAACCACCAACCAGCCAGGTATGGCACTTTGAGTTCCGTTGCCACTTGTGAGTGAGAAACGGAGAACTATAGACTCTATAGACTTTGGCAAATTGCTGAATGCACCCGCAGAGATAGTGAGTGGATAGCATCCGTGTGGACATGGCGCACTGTCATTTGGATGGTGAATATACCAAGAATGACCAGCATGTTGTGGCTTCCAGTCTTTTAGATTTTTTCTAAACAGGAAAACGATGGAAAAACCATCTCTGGTCAAGTCATGTACGGAAAACGTGATCCTGATATACAATACAACACTACGCCACTAGGAAAAGGGCCATTTCTTGGTGTCTCACGTTAGTTGCCAGAGGTGTAGCCCCCAACGTTTACCTAGTTTACCTGTGCAAATGATGACACTTTCCAAATTCAGACATACTCTCCTGTAACCAAACATGGTTTGCTGGAAACTCCTCCATTTTTTTCGACCATTTCTCCGAAATCTCGTAGTTCAGGGATTTCCCAGCCGTTTGCTGAAACCAGAGGTGACGTCAGCGAAAATGCCCCACGAATCGATGCAACCGAAAAAACCTCCGCTAGCCTTGGTTTGTTGATCCCCTGCCAAAAGCTTACCTTTCTATGGGCATATGTGTAATATATATATATATATATATGTATATAATGTATATATATATATGATATATATATATATATATTATATGTATATATAATATGTATATATGTATATATACCCTCTGGTAGTTTGTTACATAGCTATTGAACATGACCATAGAAATAGTTGATTTACCCACTAATGGCATGGTGATTTTCAACAACTATGTTAGTTTACCAGAGGGTGTATATATATATATATATCTGTGGGTATATATATATAAATATATCTGTGGGTGTGTGTATATATATATATGGTAAACCCATCTACCAAAATGCTCGAAATATCGAAATATCTCTCTGGCGACAACGTCATCGCCTTCCCAATGTCTTGATCTTCAAAGCTCGGCGCCTTCGCTATGCTTCGCTGGGTGGTTCGTCAGCAGTCTTGGTCATGGGGATCATCTTGGGGATGAAAAAAATGTGGTAAACTCAATAAACCATCAAGTCATCATCATTTTTATGGGTGGTATGTTTACAATCCCCAGGCATGGTAGGTTTATGGAATTGGGTTTCCCACAGAAAAAACATGTACCAAAAGTCCTTGGATGTGGGTTCCATACGGTCGATTATCACTGGCGGTGCTGCTTGTCACCCAGCGACATTTACCAACTTCCAGAATCAACATGGATCAACACAGGGTGGTTTCCCCCCGTTAGAAGTTGGTTTACACACCTCATGAAAACTATTGATGTAATAAATCACATGTAATCACCATAACCCTTAATTAGATATGTTCGTTGTAGATAGTTGTAGACAAACTAAGCTAAATATGGAGCACTACCTAGTCTGGTTGGTGGTTGACCTACCCCTCTGAAAAATCATGGAGTTCGTCAGATTGGGATCATTATTCCCAACTGAATAGTAAGTCAGTCAAAATTCCATGGTTCCAGTCAGCACCAACCAGTGATTATTAACCATTATTAACCATGATTAACCATGATTAACCACTATTAACCATCATTAACCATCATTAACCATCATTAACCATCATGGTTCCAAAGCACCAACCAGATATGCCATGTTTTTTGGCTACTTACCGAGGTATGTCGCGGTCACAAACCATTTTTGGACGGACTGGTGACCCGATCAACTCGACAGCAACCAACCAACGTCCCGGCGACCGTAAACGTTTACAGTAAATCACTATTTTTAATAGGTAAATCCACTATTTCTATGGCCATGTTCAATAGCTATGTAACAAATTACCAGATGATATATAGACAACACACTATCATACCCTATCCACTTACTGTAAATCACTATTTTTAATTTTAATAGGTAATTCAACTATAAAATTACCAGAGGGTATAAATCAATGTCATTGATGGCTAGAGTTAACCCATTCTGCCATCTGCGGCCACAGTGCCATCTCTGCCGGCAACCGAAGAGTCAAGTGAGGTCCAATCTTACAAGTTGGCACCCCAGTTTTCGATCTAAGTTGGTATGGTATATAAGTCCAATAACTATGCACCAATAAAAAAAATTATGGTGATAAAAAATCAGTTAATGTTTATAAGTTTCCATAACTATGGTTTATAAGTCCAATAACTACGGTTTATGCTACAAATACCTACAGATACCCTCTGGTAATTTAACATAGCTATTGAAAATGGACCATAGAAATAGTGGATTTTCCCATTGAAAATGGGTGGATCTTTCCATAGCTATTTTGACATAACCAGAGGGTAATGGAGATGATAAACCAACATCACAGGTCCGGGTCAGCCGACCAGGTCATCCCCATGGGGATGGTCCGACGAATCCCCGCGGATTCGATGATGTGCCGATGCTTATCTGTGAAGCCCCGAGGAATCTATAATACACAAAAAACCGAAAGGTCATTCAGAAGGAAAACCATGTAATATATATATGTATATATACATATTTATATAGGTTGATATTCAGATTGTTTTTTTTGGTTTCAAAAGTCTACAGTTCTCTTTGGGGCGCGGTCACAACTAGCCACCTGCAAGAACTCCAAGCGTGACTCCATCTGCTGCTTGTGCTCTTGCAACTCCTGCCGCGCCGCTCCATTCAGTCAGAAAACACTCGTTTTACGTTACGAAAAGCAACAAATAAACAAAAAAAAGTGCCAAAAAATGGATGAACTGACATTTTTAGTAATTTATTTATAATAAATCCATATAAATCCTATAGTGAACTGATATTATCCAAGAGGTGAACACCCAGGTTTATACACCCAAAATGATCTCAATCCACAAAAGGACACTGGAAGCTTGCGGGATGAAAGCCCCATTGGGTGTCCAAATTTCATCAGTTGATTCCAGTATCTCCATCTCCATCCTTCTCATGAGCATGCCTGAAATTCAGAAGTGCTTCCTATGGGCTACGGTGAAAAAAAACACATCGTATCCCTCAATGGATTGGCGTAAGGGAAAATCTTTGCCGGAAAGAAAGATGTTCCATTAAAAAGATCCTGGGGGGTTAGTATCAGCCTGAATTAGTATAACCCATATAGATCCACATAGTTTTTCTATAACCCTGAGATGAATTTTCTACTGGGTTTCCGATTTCATTTGTCCCTTAAACCAATCCATTGAATCCCAGAGATGGCTGGTCAAGTCATCGAGGACCCACGGGATGGTTTTTCAAAACCCTGAGACACAGCCACAATCATAGTGCTGATTATATGTGTATCTCTATATTATATATATATATTAATTTACATAATTATATATATTTATATTTATATATATATCCAATTGGATCCTTATCGATTCGGTTTGGTTTTTAGGGGGGTGTACCATATATATACCTCTGCACTTCTGGACCCTTCCGACCTTTTTCGCCAAAAAAAAAACACCCAGCTGGGCCTGCTGAAACTTCAACCACTTCTCCTCCTCGGCCTGCGCGTGTCCCGGAAGGGGTCTTCAACATGACCTATTGATATATTTGTTTTACAGTAAGTGGATAGGCTTTTGTCTAGAAAAACCATCTGGTAATTTAACATAGCTATGGAAAATAGACACCGAAAATTTGCTGATTTTCCATAGGTATGTTGGATTACCTTAAAGTTGCCTTAAAGAGTACTTTTTTTAATTAGGAACCGCCAAAACGATAGAGCAGTAAAATCCTGCTAAAATGATGATACATGACTGTTTCAAGTTCTAGCTTATGTAGGCAAATTATACATGGCCAGAAAAAGATCAGGGAACTGGGTAATGCAACTGGTGAAGGGTGGGTTGAAAACCTAACACTTGGTCATAAACATGTACTATATTGTCTGTATGTGCATAATCATATATATATACATACATACATATCCTATTTTTTCTAAGATCTCGAAAATCAGGCATGTATGTTCCGGTTGAGCTCGCAATTCCTAGCAATTCTTGGAACTGGTTGTTTCAAAAAAAGCAGGACAGCCCAATAGTACAGCCAAAAAGGCAAGTTATATAAGGGGACTGATCAGCTAGGGCCGGTAAACGTTTACAAAAAACTATGGAACATCACCATGTTCAATTGGTAAATCCACGAACTAAATCACCAGTTTCAATAGCTATGTAACAGTCACTACCAGAGGGTAAGCAGTAACCCTGTGGTGATGTTTCGCGCATTGAGTGAGCTTGCAACAAGTGAGTGGTGCTTGGTGCGTCCATTTCCTCCGGCTCAATCCTGTCGGTCATGTCAGGGGTTGGGTTGCATGTCCTATTTTTTCACATCACCCAAACATTGGGGATAGATTTTCTCCACCAGATACCGTGTTTTAGTGATGTTCAAAATGTTCAACATCCCCAAGAAAAATGGGACATTTACCAAACCCTGCATGTTCTGCCTCGTTTTCAAAATCGCACCTTTCACTGCGATACTGCAATCATCCATCCCACTTGATTGACGGTGAGCAAACTGCTGCTTAGTTGACATCCCATTCCTCAAAAAAAAAATACGCAGAGACCCTGTGGTTTGCCCGGACTGCAATATTGAGGATGCCTTGTTGTTGAACATGATAAGATAGATTGCAGAAAATACAGCATATACGTAGTGTTTTCTGGTTTAGGATTCAAACTGTTCAGGGTTTAGGGTTTTCGGGTTTTAGAGTTTAGGGTTTTAGGGTTTGCCGTTTTAGGATTTAGAATTTAGGGTTTAGGTTTCGTCGTCTGGGAAATACCAGAACACTGGCCCTGCGCTGGTATTTGAGCATGTTAAAGGATAATGTTTGAACACAGTTCTAATCTTCCGGGCAAACCATAGGGTCTTGCTGTATACATAGTCTAAATTCGCATCCCTGGTTGTATCAACAACCTCGATTTCTACGTTGATATTAAGATGTCACACGTTAGAGGTAATAAAAAAGAACTTTAAAAAAAAACAGTTGAATAATTGAATATAGTTGAATTCTACTCCATGTCCTTGATACTTTTCGTACAAGGTGGTGCCCCCCCAGTTATAAGTTGGTTTCTAACCATATCAATGAAGCCAAGTGATCTGAGTTATTTGAACCAACTTCGCGAACTATAAAATCTCCTAAGATCCCGTGGTTTTCCGTGGTTTTCCCCTAGAAATCCTTGGGTTTTCCCCGTAAAATCCGTAAAATCCCTTGGTTCAACCGACATCCAGCCATCGCTGGAGGCCTTGCCCTGAGCTTCGATGCGATCCAGGCGCTTCTCTATGTCCAGACCTGTCGGTGCCACTTAACTTGATGTTGTTATTGTCTAGTTCCACTGGCACCATATCTTGATGGTTAAATACCCTCTGGTAATATATATATATACATACATACACTTAATTCTGTATGTATGTATGTATGTATGTATTTATTCGTGTATGTGTGTATGTATGTATGTATTTATGTATTTATTTATTTATTTATTGATTTATTGATTTATTGATTTATTGATTTATGTGTGTGTATGTATATATATATATATTGAAATATACGTATGTATATATGAGCAGGGAGGGGGGGTGGGGTTCTGGGGACCGGTCTCATATATAATCATATATAGATACCCTCAGGTAATTTAACATAGCGAAGTGGAAAATCACCATGTTTAATAGGTAAATAATCTACAAATGGCTAATTTTCAATAGCTATGTCAAATCACAAGAGGGAAAATTCATATGAATTTACCATGGTTGGTGTAAATAATTTATCAACATATGCAATCACAGTGATGTTGTTCTTGTAGTTCATATGGTAGGTTCACATGGAGATAATATCCTGATATGGGCCACGGTCAATATTTGGTATATAGCTCCAAGTCATCAATTTTTAAAAGAGTGTATTATCGTTTTTCAGGTTTTGGTACATAAGTAAATGTTATCGTTTTTTGAAGAGTGTATTATCGTTTTCCAAGCCCCAGCTCAATTTCCAAAAAATAGAGACCGCTCGAATACTACTCTCCATTAACCTAAATTTTGGCTGTAGCTCATATGTTAGTTGTACTACCGGGAATACACGCAAAACTGTGGTAAAATCTTATGGTAAAATTTCATACGTAACTTGACCCCAGTATACCCCAGTCATATCGTAAAATCATTGATAACAATATATGATCAAGTTACCTATGAATTTACCATAAAATGACTAGGGGAATAAACATTCATTAACCAGCTATTTTAGGGGACCTAGGGTGCCAGGGTTTTGACTCATGGCCGTGTATTGATCATGAACAAATGTCAATAACTAATATTAAATAATGATGGTGATAATGATAATAGGTATTGACTGGATGATGAATAATGAATTGTGAATAATGAATACTGACAACAACAAAAGATAGCAAACATAATATCTAATGATCAATGATGAAAATAAATCGTAGCAAACAATTGTAATATCTTCACTGGATTTCAATGGAATGGACTTCATGAAAGGGGGGTCGGTCGAAATCTAAGACCCTGGAACGCAGATTTTAATCATGTTTATCATGAATCTTAATCATCCATTCTTGGGGGTACCCAAGTTTGACCCATATCATTGTATTCGCATTGATATGGAATCCCTATTTCTTCATGGTCATCATTTCTCCAAATGTTTGATTTTCCCATCTTCTTCCCTATGTTTCCCATATTTTTCTTGATTTTCCCTATGCTTCCCATATATTGAGAACCCCAATGGACATTCCGCGTCTGGTACAACATGGACCGCGCCTTTCACGCCATCGTCTCGCTCTTGGAGCTGAAATCTCTTCTCCCAGCGACTCTCCAACCTATCTCCCAGCGACGGGATGTGACCATCAAAATCCGGTTGAAACATCACAAGACAAATATCTATTGAATAGGATTATAAAAAACACCAACAGTATGACAATGAATATACCAAATGAATGGATGTAATACTCAAACAGCCCAAACAGCCCAAATTTATATGGGTTTAACATGATTTAACATGATTTAACATGATTTAACATGATTTAACCCCCCAAACATGATGTCTATCGCCAAAAATAGATGCATTGAATCACCACAAAGATCTGGATCTAACTTGATCAACTCACTGTGGGCATTTCGTCGGCGGGATCCGACTTATCTACGCAAAATAGAGATATTTCAGCTGATAGAAGCAAGAAAACTAACACATATTATATATATATTATGTTATAGTATGTTATAGTTATATTCTATTCTATTATATTATATTATATTATATCTTAACCCCGCCTAAACTGGCAAGTGGGGTGGACTGATCCTGACATTTTTTCAGCCCAGCTTTCATGTTGGATTTTGAAAAGCTTACCTTGTGAATCTTCACATGTGCGCTATTCTAGGCTCCAACAAGAGCATAAAGGCACTACAAATCTACAATGTGTTTAGGTATACACAGGATGAACGTCTTGGGCGGTCCACTACTCAGAAATGCTCAATGCACCCGGTGCTCTGTTAGGTACTGAGCCAAAGCAAGTGATCCTTCTCTACGATTTCAATTGTGGTTGACAAACATGTCAACCCAAATGGATTGAACGGAAGACCCTCCTCCAACCTCAAAATAAAACCAGAGGGGACGCTCGCTGATTTTCAGGTCGGTCTCTGTTGCATGATATGATATGCCTTACATTGGGCATCTGGATTTCACAATCATACTGTGTAATCAACTCGTTTTCTATCTTTTGGAGGCTGATGGGCAGTTACCCATGGTCTGTCAGGTATTAAGATCATGTTAAAAATAGATACCCTCTGGTAAACTAACATAGCTATGAAAAATCACCATTTTCAATGGGAAAATCCACTATAAATGGCAATTTTCCATAGCTTTGTATGTTTACCAGAGGGTAATCATGGCAGATATGGGTGAACATCAAAGATCATCGAATTTCGGTTTATTTTCAGGATTTTCGGGCAGAATGCGGAACCCTTCGTAACGTCAAGAGGCTTCTCGAGTTCAACCTGGCCAGAAACGAATGGGAGATTTGAGGTGTTGTCATATGAGTTTATATGGTTCTATACCATGGGGTACAAACCACAAAAATGACTGGGAACCACACAAAATTCATACAACAAATATTCACATCTGTTGTAAGAACACAGTAAACACAGTAAACATCTGTTTCCAACATTTTCCAACTATGAAACCATCCGTGTTCGTTGAAGCATCCAATGTTGGTGGTAAACGAGACTGGTTTGTCTCGTCTGCAGGGGTAAGCCGCAAGTCTCGACACAACGCCAGTGTGACATTCAGGAAATGCTAGCCGTATGGGGGTTTCCCAAAATGGGTGTACCCCAAGTCACCATGGCTTTCAATAGTAAAATGATCTAATCTTGGATGATTTGTGGTACCCACAAATCAAGGAACCCATTTAATATGGGAATGATTCAAATTTCCCCAAACCAATCCAAACAACATCATTTTAAACCTGCTATTCTTGACAAAAAACCATCCAAACAGCCCTACAATTTTTGCTGATTACAGCTCTGTTTCGAACGAATTTCGGTGGGTCAAAATTCAAGCCCCAGGCAAGTGCGCAAGTGCTAGGCTGGTCACTTAAAAAGTGCCCATATTGGACCCATCCTGAGATTGCGAAAAATGATAAGATCATCTTTAATCTATCAATGTTCATCTTCAACTGGTGGGTTTAGGAGCAATACCATAGATTTACAAATCCATAGATTTCCTGGTCAGCATCCGGATAGACCATGGGAAGACACTGATACACATAGCAACATTGGGATACCCCAAGAAGCGTATGTTTATGGGTAAGAGGGATATAGTACTGTTTCGATAGGAAAAAAATGTGTTTGGACATATCTTATGTATACATATATATACTTGATTACATAAGATATATAATACCAGTATGACCAACAATATGAAAACACGGGATATATTGGGTCTAGAGATAGACTTCTGATGAACTAATTTTAAATAATATTGAATCGTATTGAATCATGCTAAAACATGTTCGCCCCAACCGGGACGTTGCTCCACACTTGCAATCGTCATGATCATCGTCATCATCATCATCATCACCACCACCATCATCATCATTACCACCATCATCATCATCATCACATTATCACATCATCACATCATGATCATCACCGCATTAAAATTTGCCACCCCCTCTGAACAATATGTTGATTGGGGTAATAACATCAACCTTATCTTCATAGCCACCTGAAGTCAGACCCGTCGCAACCTCAGGGTTGCTTCCATCACTTAAATCCCCGTTTAAATCCCCATCATTCAAATCATGATAAAGTCTCTGAAAAATCTGATTGAGCATCACGTCATCATCTTAAAACTCGTCAAACATCATCTTTAAGCCATCTGGTTGGTAGTTTCAACCCCTCTGAAAAATGATGGAGTTCGTCAATGGGAAGGATGACATCCCATATATGACATGGAAAAATAAAAAAAATCATGTTCCAAACCACCAATCAGATATATATATATATATAATATATATATATGCCATGGTTTTTCATGGCTTAAGCCGCGCCTGGGTCTCGGAGCTCGACCAAGTCTCGCGACCTATGGTCTCCAGCTTGGCCAAGCGCAGCGTCAGCTCGGAGCCGAGCTCCTGCGCATAGTTATTTTATTAACTACCCTCTGGTAAACATGGAGATTTAACCACTATTTTTATGGTGATTTAATGGTTAACAATGGTGAATAATGGGATGATATGGGGTTGTTTTTTAACTATCATGATTTAATGGTGATATTTCATGGGATTTAGTGGTGATTTAATAGACTTGAATGGTGATTTAATGGAGATATACCCTCTGGTAAACATACAAAGTTTGCTATTGAAAATGACCCAGTCGAAATAGTTGATTTACCCATTAATAGCATAGTGATTTTCAATAGCTATGTTAGTTTACCAGAGGCTATCCAATAATTCATCATGAAAGAGTTAATGATATAATGTCAACGTAGGATCAATAAACCCAACCCCCCCCCACAAGGTCAGATGGACCTTGTAAGGTCTTTCCTATAGTATCCCCCCTAAAAACAACGCCGCCTTGGAAGGGGTTGATGGGGCACATGGGCTCATGGGGGGTACCCTTTGGGAGCTATCGAAACTGATGATTTTTATAAAGAATTTAATTAGAATTCGATCATTTGGGGAATAGTTTTTTTAAAAACAAATCAATGATCAGCAGTGATGGATTCTGGTGTTCATGAGGTTTCAACTTGAGTATAGAATAAGGAAACCATTTGAAAATAAAGATAGTTGGAAAATAAAACAAAATGGGATTTCAGCGCTGGTGGTTGATTAATCATCCCAGGCCGAAAAGTTTATTAATCCAGGGGGACCACCTGTTTTTAAATGACATTTTTTGGGGGGGGGCAGTGGTGGTTGATTAATAAGGAAGGATTAATTCATCCTACCTTGACATTATATGATATAGTTATCTAATATTTCATATTAGTTAGTATTGTTCATATAAATAATATAATTTATTTATAGTTAATATAGTTATCTAATATGTATGAAAACATGTATCTAATATGTATCTGTATCAATATTGTTATGTTTAATATAGATATCTACAGGTAAATATAGTTAGATGCTGTAGGTATAACTTAAAAGTAAATGATTCTAACTATAGATGTTGACTATTAAGGTAAATGATTTAGGATCTAGTTGTGAACATCTTTAGTTAAGTCATTAGATGATTTAGTCATGTAGTAATAAATTAGTCATGTTCGGTATCTATAAGATGAACGACTGACTTTTAGATATAACTATAGGTATTTACAGGGAACTTTAAGTTTTTAGGGTTATAAATTTTCTGACTATGTAGGAAGTATGTGGGATGTTTAAATATGTTGCCTAGAGTTAACTGTAATATCATGTCAGCTTCCTAGTTCAATGACATAGGTTAGGACATTATATATTTAGGAATTATATATATATACATATATTCCCCCGGGAGGGGGGGCGCAGCTATGACCTGGCATGGCTGCGCGGGAATTAACCCGATATCCGGTTGCACGACTCCGGATGATATATACCTCCCTGGTCGGGGGGTGCTTCAGCCACCCCACGACTATGTCATGGCGCTCAGCGCGAACCTGGAACCTCCAGGCCTGTGGTGTTTACTTTGGCGCCTCGCCATACAGTTTTGGTTGGCGGCTGCTGCAGACGTGGCAGTCGCAACCCGCCAAACGGCGGGAGTTTTGTGGAGCTGAGCGCTTGGCCCAGCTTGTGTGAGGCAGGTGAGCTCGGTTCTTGCTATTGGATGATGAGGCGCTTCCATGGCATGGCACGCTGCGTGCGCTTGACGGCTGCTCTTCTTCAGGCCGTCTACCGCAGCTGCCTCTTTGCCTCGGTTGAGCACATCTTTCACTGGCTACCACTGGTTCACTTCAATGCGTGATGGGCGAGGGCCCGTCACCCAATTGAGTGCAGATGGTGCTAGACCATCCGTTAATGTACCCACGCCTTGAAGAGAGGCAACTTCTGCTGTGGCGGAAGTATGGTTTGGCGATGCCTGTGCGCTGTACCTAGTACAGCATGTTGGTGGATCAGTTGCTCACACTGATCATGACCTGGCCTTTGGCTACGTCGAGTTCCTTAGAAATCTCTCGCGCTCTGGCGCCCCGAAAGCTGCCTCCAGCCACTCACCCCGGTGGGCCCAGGCTGTGGCAGCGTTACAAACGCCCAACAACAACAACAACAACAACAACAACAACAACATATACATATATTTAAGCATAAGGTGCTGTTTTCAAACATCATATATTATAATCTGTCTAACAGTATACCATGATAATAAAAATCAATTTAAAAAATAGTGCTAGGTGATGCTACTAATCAACAACAAAAACAAAATATTATATGATAGGTAGTAATCGTAATAAACCTATATATTACTCGAGAATCAGAATCCATTTTTTGATCATACCACAATCAGTCTGATAATCGTCATCTCATAATCCAAATCGCGGCTCCGATAGAGCAGTCAAAGTGGGAAACACGAAAAATACGGCATCTTTCGGGAGATGGTCATATTCCATAATTGCCCTCTGGTTATTTAACATAGCCATGGAAAATCACCATTTTTGATAGGTAACCAATCTATAAATGGGCTATTTTCCATGGCTATGTTAAATAACCAGAGGGTATATATAATTGCCCTATGACCATGGGTTTACATGACATTATCTATGATAATTATATAATGATCCTATCCATTTGTTTATCATCTTGTAATGAAATACTATACATGATTCGGTTTACCCTGCAGGTATGAAATTGATGAATGATTCTGACAATTATCATCCCCAAAATCCTCCAAATTCCAAAAATTATATATCATCCCATCATTCTGAGAATTACCCTCTGGTAAACTAACATAGCAATGGAAAATCACCATTTTTAATGGGAAAATCCACTATAAATGGCAATTTTCCATAGCTATTTGGACATAACCAGAGGGTATCATCCCATAATCCAAGGCGCCATAGCAGCTCCAAAAAAGATAGAAAAGTGGGAAACCCTAATTCAACATGTCTTCTCAACATCCCCTAATTCATACCCTCTGGTTATGTCAAAATAGCTATTGAAAATGGCCAGTTATAGTGGATTCACCCATTAAAAATGGTGATTTTCCATAGTTATGTTAGTTTACACCAGAGGGTAATCCATAAATATCATCTCATAATCCACGGCTCCTCATGTTATAATGATAAATATCCCATGAATAATGATCCAAAAATCTCTAATTATTCACTAATGATATAGGTATACATGGTTATGTCCTCATTACCCATAGTCCATCCAGTACTGGATTAAATAGTCCATTGATATTTATACATATTTATACCAGTAAAAGATTAGTGATAATGTACCATTTATCTGTCATCATGAATTTCTCATTATCATTATTATCATTATACAATATACCATTATCATGTATATCATCTCATATCATTATGTTCTATCATCACAATTTGTTACCATATATCCATAATATACATTAATAATGATTATTCATATTAACCCATTAAATTCACCATAAATATGGATGTATTTAAACATCAAACCGTTATCCCATGTATACTTTCATCATCATTCTCGGTAAATTGTAATATTTCACTAACCTGAATTGTTGGGCCATTTGGGGATGATTTCTCTTATTAAACATGATTCATCCCATGTATAATTTCATCATTATGACATATATGGTTGCCATTATGTTATTTTCCACATATGTTCCATTATCATTGTCCCATATAGGTATCCCATTATTTTCCATTGTCACTGGGTTGGTGGTATACCTACCCCTCTGAAAATATGAAAGTCATTTGGGATTATTCTTCCCAATATATGGAAAGTCATAAAATTCCATGGTTCCAGTCACCAGCAACCAGTGATTATTAACCATTCTTAACCATTATTAACCATCATTATCCCACTATTTTCCATTAGCATTGGTACCTCATCACCGATCCCTTTGGTTTTCGCTGACTCATCCCGTGGGCGACGTCGTTTCCGCGCTCCTTGAGATTTTCCTCGCTGCGATGTCGCAGGTCCCGCAGCTCATCTGCGAGATCCTGGAGCGAGAACTCGTTTCACGACACAGCCGGGTGCTTTGACCAAGCCGAAATGGGACATTGTTTTGAAGCGATTACCCATTGGTCCATTGGTTGTTTAACATAGCCATGGAAAATCATCACTTTAAAAAAGGTACATCATCTATAAATGGGTCATTTTCCATAGCTATGTTGAATCACCAGAGGGTATTGGGTATATGATACTGTATATTTATTGTTTTGATCAATAGTTGGGTTGCCGGTGTTTTGGAACAAGTTATCCAACTATTATTGTTTTTTAATCAACACAAAGTTGGCAAAGTATGGCAAAGTGGTAATTTGACATGATTCGAGAAAAACATGGGAAGACTATCAAGACACATCAGCAACCATGATGCTTGAATGAACAAAGTCTGGGTTTTGACTAGCAAAACACGGGGAGATTGAGGAGGAACAAATTCAGTTTACCATGTTTGGTGCAGTTTCTTTGTCTTTATTCCACAGTAACATGGAGATATATCAGACATTACCAGCTGGCAATGTACCTTTTAAAGAACACAAAAAGTATAGAGACTCGACAACTTGGGAATTTCTAGTGCTACGTTTAAGTATACTGTATACCCAGGAACAACATATTTTACCGCCCGCACACTACTGAACAAGCATCAGTGTACTTACAACAATGGATACAAATGTGATGCCCATGGGAACGCACCAGAGACTGTTGCTGTTTTCTCAACAGCAAATTAAGTTTTGGGGCACCATAATGTACCGTCACAACATGTAAGTGGTTGGTGGTTTCAACCTCTCTGAAAAATATTAGTCAGTTGGGATGGATTGTCCCATATATTATGGAAAATAAAAAATGTTCCAAACCACCAACCAGATACAGTCACAACACGTAACAACATGATAGTCATAGTGTGAAATCACAGCTCTCGGCAAACGCTTTCACCAACACATGCTGAATGATTAAGTTGCCATGCAATCATTGCAGCCATTTAGATCCACAAACATTAAAAAGGAGTTTATATAATTGGATTTTAATCACCCTTGTTGTATACCCCAAGGCTTGTGAGCCATTAAAATACCCCTATCCCATCTGATTATACTAGTTGGTTGAAAACGGTTTGCCTAATATGGGTTATTATAATCACAAATAAAAAAATGTAGTACAACTCCTTATAATATAACTGGTTGGTGGTTTCAACCCCTCTGAAAATATGAAAGTCATTTGGGATTATTCTTCCCAATATATGGAAAGTCATAAAATTCCATGGTTCCAAACCACCAAACAGTGATTATTAACCATTATTAACCATCATTAACCATCATTAACCATTATTAACCATCATTAATCATTATTAACCATCATTAACCATCATTAACCATCATTAACCATTATTAACCATCATTAATCATTATTAACCATCATTAACCATCATTAACCATCATTAACCATCATTAATCATTAACCATTATTAACCATCATTATCCCGTACTAAACCAATGTATCAACCAATCAAAGGTATCTTTTCATGGTGAAAAATTGTTGATCTGGAGCCTCGGTGGAAAATCGGTGCCACCGTCGCAGCCACCGAGCCACCGCGTCCTGTCGCAACTTCGACAGCTGCTCGGAGTCAGCGTTCGCCTGCATGGCCGGAACCCGAAACGCCCACGCCAGAGGAATGTTTTTCGACAAACCACAATAAATATTTGAGATGTATGTAACAAACAGTAATGATTGTATACATATATGATTATAAATATATATATATATATATAAATTATATATGTATATAGTTCATTATAGTTCTATGATATTCTATGTACTGGGCATATATGCAAACTACACCAATCACATTTGAAAATCTTTGCTTTGCACTGGTCCCAGTCTGGGGTATTCGACAAAAATATCACCTACTGGGGCCACCACTTCCGCTTCAATCCCGACATATCCCATGTCTGTTTTTTCCAAATACATTTGTAATTGCTCAATATTGCTCATACAATCTCTGGTAGAATTACGTAAATTTCCCTATGTTTACAATGAAACCCCAATGTTTGGTGATCAATGAATTTCTTTCCGGTGGCTAGAAATTTCTGCAGAACAATTTCCTAAAGTACAACTCCGTCCATACAATGTGGAATTACACCTTGAACCCAGAAAAATCATGTGGTTTTAGTATTTTTTCTTTTACCAAAAAATATGGTTTCCTGACCCAACTGTGTTTAGTAAACATGTTCCTTATCTCAATGTTTCTTGGGAACATCGAAAAACCGGAGACCATCCATTTTCCCATTAGCGCCTGGCCTGCTCCAGGCGCTCCAAGCGTTCCTGCACGGAGACGAGGCCTTGGTTTCTGTCACCGGGGCCATGGGAAAACAGATGGAAAAGTCACCCAGAAGATGGAAAAGCCATAGAAAAACATGGTGGAAAACACCAAAAAAACAGAAAAAACATCTCGAAAACATGGTGGAAAACGGAAAACATGGTGGAAAACACCAAAAAGAAAAGTAGCTGGTTCTTCAATAGTGACCTTTTCAGCCACAGACGAGGTCACTTAACAAAAAGGGTCACAAAAAACCACCTCATTTTCAGGGTCACTTTGAAGATGCCAATGCTCAGGGTAAGTCTGGGTTGTAGAAAAATATAACTGGAAAATGTTAATTTACTGGAGGATTGGATATTATGTTGCCATAAGAAATGAATCATAACATAGTTTATTTTCCAAGATGGTAAATTTACTTTATCCTCCAGAAAATTAACATAACTATGGAGAATAAACTATGTCTCGATCATTTCCAAATGGGAAACCCATGGATTTTCAGAGCTTTTTGTATGTTTTCTGGACCCTGGAAGTCTAAATTGGAAACATGGTAAAACCTGGGGAACACATTGAAATATATGGACATATATGGTCATATATGGAAATAATATGAAATAAGTGGTTTCAACTGCCGAAAGAACCTGATTCTGCTTGGTGGTTGCTCCTGAATGGAGGCTCGTCGAGAAATCCGTAGATCGAGCTGCTGTTGGGCATCAGCTTGCAGAGCTTTCCGAAGTCGGCCGTAACTTCTTCCCCCAGCTGCATTCGTTCCATCAGCTGTTCCAAAGCTTCATGCAATCCTGCAGATGGAACTGATCATTTTCAGGAGAATACCTGCTGGATGTTAGCGGCCCAAGCCAAACATCTCACGCTTTAATGGTGGACGGAAGTTGAAGTTAGGTTATTTAAATTTGTCCAGATGTTGTACATGTCATATGTGCCATGTTCAAGTCACATGCGATTCATGTGGTACTGTATGGACATACATGCCATGCCATGGAAATATAAATCTCCATGAAAATGGATTGATGATCATCCCCCTTGATACAGGTGCTAACCGGGCGTAGACTAATGTAAGTATGGAAAATCATATGGAAAACCTATTGACCTATTCTTGTCCTAGGACTTTACTGGTCTATTCTGTGTGGAACTTCCATATAAATCCGCTGATTGACTGATATTCTTATTGCTCCTCTCCTGTTTTTCCATGAACACAACTGTGCTGTTGCTCCACAGCAAAACATTCAGCCACTGGCCTAGAAACTAAGTGCGCCTGAGTCTCATCTTTAGCTTGGCATGAAACAAATCCCTATCAAATTGCAGCAAAACATATGTAAGAAATTCACCATTGAACTACACTTGTCCAAGGCTTAAGAACCACGGGTATATTTCCAAGGCTTAAGCATGGTTTAAACATGTTTAAACTACTACTTTTGTTGGGTTTTTCCAAGGCTGTTGAACTTCAACAGTGGCATCCGTCCAAGGTCAACACTGGCAGAAGCTTGGGACACTTCATTCGCCAACTTCGACTGCACAGCTGACCGACACTTGGGGATCAAAATGGAACCAACCAATTGATCATTGATATAGGTTAATTAATGTTAATTATAAACTGATCATTGATCTAGGTAAATTGCATTTTTTTTTCATCATCCTGAAGTCTTTGACTAGTTTGGGATACTTACAGCACCCTAATCCAAGCGTTTTGGTGCCAACACCCCAAATACAAGGTAAATTGGGCAAATTAAAAAGGCAACATGACCAATTCCCGCCCTGCTTGTGACTATCATACACCTCTAACACATTGGGGCATCCCAGAAAATTGATGTTTGAAGAAATCATCATTTCTTAACCATCCATTTGGGAGGAAGATCGATTTTACATGGTGTTTCCCATATACAAGTGTCACCCAAAATTTAAGCACCGAACTTTGTGGTCACAGTGTGCAATGGTGCCCTTCACCAATTATTTTTGGTTTCAAACCTTGAACAAATTGGGACTATAAACGATTGAAACGCCCTTTGAATAGCTAATACGAGAAGGGATAGAAGCGGCACAAATGGAAATGCAACCGTTTGACCAACACCAACGAAAATGCGGTATGTTCCAAAGGTGGGACGCCTGCAAATCTATTTGACAGTGTTTTTTCTGGTTTTGGAAACCAATTCGATTTTAATGCCCAAATTTGGGACTTAGTCTAAGCTGCGGGAAATCAAGAGGTATTTTGGACATGTTTGATCTTGATGCGAGGCTACTTGCGAATTGGCAGTAGTATGCTACTATCTGGGTAAATTATAATATTTCACTAACCTGAATTAAGGCCATTTGGGGATGATTTCCCTTACTAACCATGATTCCAGTGAGGTCGCAGTGAGGTCGTTATAATTTACCCAGTACTATGGTATACTATGGTACTATACAACAAAGATTTTTGAGCTGTCGCCAAAACAGCTGACGAACTTCACCCAGGTTTCCGGAGCCTGGCACTGGCAACATCCCGCATATGTTGTAAAACGAGTTGCCGGTTCCTGGATGCCATATATTTCCATGAGCGTTTTTCATGCTGTTTTATGACATGTGTGGATGCTATATATTTTGGTGTCCCCTACTTAGTTAAGTTAGTTAAGGTACCTGAAGAAGTAAATTCTTAGACCCACAAAAAGTACGGCACTTCTGCTGGGCAAAAGATTGCCATCAAGCGCGGCCTAGGGTGTGAATTGCGAACATAGAAAAACAAAAACTTAGGTGATATATTGATATTTGGTTGAGTGTGATTTTCTTTCGGAAAGCTGGCAGTGAAAAAAACAATAATAGCGGACAACTAGAACATTTCTTTCTTACGACGTACAGAGGCTCCTTTAATGGTGATGGTTGTCGCGCGTTGTACTTAAATATCTGAAATTTTGTTTTACTGTGTTCCACATGTTCCTACCATGGCTTGCAACTAAATTCTCGCGCTACCCAATTCTACCATTTTGGGTGGTTCTGGAATCTGTATCTCATTTGGTACAAGGTCTCGGTAAACGGTCTTTTCAAGAGATATCTCTATGCAAGGTTTCCCTGATGATCGCTCTACACGGCGGTAGCCGCGGTATCTCATAAAGGAAGGTCTGTACCAGATCAGACTCACAAGATCTCCCAAGCAGGCCATGTATGTATCACAGTTATGGACCTTGACAGTTATAAAATCCCATCACTCCTATCACTGAGGCTATATGTCACTACAAGCCCATTGACAGTTGTTAAGGGGCCATACCCTCTGGTAAACTAACATAACTATGGAAAATCACCATGTTTAATGAGTAAATCAACTATAAATGGCCATTTTCAATAGCTATGTTTGTTTACCAGAGGGTAACTGTATAATATATTCAACAGGGTGACTCGAAAAGGGGGGCACCCGTTATAACCATGCGCCTCAGCTTGACTCGTCGCTCCGTCTTCTAATCGCCTACGGGCAACAAGATCTGGGCAAGTCTTAAAAAGAAACACACATTGTGCAACTATGTACCCTCTGGTTATGTCAAAATAGCTATTGAAAATGGCCATTAATAGTGGATTTTCCCATTGAAAATGGGGATTTTCCATAGCTATGTTAGTTTACCGGAGGGTAGAAGATGTGGTATATATGTATAGACAATAATATGAACATCACATGTCTATCTATCTGCCTACCTGTCTATCTATCTATCCATCCATCCATACATCTATATGTCCATCTATCCATCCATCTATCCATCTATCCATCCTTCTATCCATTTGTCCATCGATTCATATACAATGTTATTCATATGTTACATATATATATATATGTATAAAACTATATATATAAACAAAATGAAAATTATATAATACACTATAAATGGACAACTCCCTTCACTTTTCAGACGCTCGGATTCCCGGAATCAGATCTTTAAAAAGTTACGGCTTGTTCGCCGAATCTTGGGCGACGCCGTGCCAGTTTACTCGTGTTGCGTCAGCGGAAGTTCTCTTCAAAGTA
The DNA here is from genome assembly GCA_947184155.2 of Cladocopium goreaui. Taxonomy (NCBI): domain Eukaryota; class Dinophyceae; order Suessiales; family Symbiodiniaceae; genus Cladocopium; species Cladocopium goreaui. Next base: position 322,611 of record CAMXCT020002247.1, on the reverse strand, counting down.
GACTTCGTAATTTGGTAGATATAATAATATATGGTAGATATATAATGATATATTCTATATGATATATAATAATATATTCTATATGATATATATATATAGTTCATGGGGATAGTGCAGTCCTTAGTATTGTTTAGTGGGACTTCACTTGGAGTATTCGTTAATGAAGTATACTTCTCCCCCATTCCAAGTATTGTTGATCTTACTAGTGCTAAACGAATCGGGGAATGGGATGATTATTACTAGTGATTATGGATCATTCCCGAAAATTCCCTGCTAAGCACCAGGGTAAAAAGTAGTGTTGGTTGGCAAAAATCTTGATACTTGGTAACAAAAAGTAGTTTTTTTGTTGATTTGCTAAAATGAAGTAATGTTGGTAGCAAAGTAGTGTTGGTAGTAAAGATTTTCTTTGTCTCCAAATAATGATTACTGGGGATTTCCACGATGGTGACAATTCTCCCAAATATCAAGCCCTGTAATCATAGACCACCCATCATTATCAATTATGTCAGTTATATCTAATCACTTTATTATATCATCGTTATATACAGAAATTTATATATACGTATACATAATGTCTGATGGTTAAAAACATCCTCTGGGGAATTCACCTAAAGGGTTGAGGTGTCTGATTCTATAGGTACAAAATCAGGACCCCCAAGAAAAAGATGTTCTTTTCTATATAAAATCAAGACCCCCAAGAAGAATTCAACTGTACACAATCGAGGCCTCCAAGGTTCAGTTTGTATGAAATTTTAAGTAAAAAAAGGGTCTACATTCTACACTGGGTAGGCTGGGTTGGCTACATAATCAAGACCCCCAAGCCTCACAGTGCAAAAATCGGAACAAGGGCTTGATTTTAGGGTGCATTTTAGCATGTTACAATGATTGAACCCCAAGCCTTGGCTCGAGTCTAGCATAAAATGGAAATCAATATAAAATAAGAACCCCCAACACCATATGCACCAAGCTAGCCTTAATATAAAACGTAGACCTCCAAGCTCGAGTTTGACACCCTGAGACCTCTATAGAATCACAGCCCTCCCCAGTGGAGCCCAACCACAGAGGGAAACCACTGTATAAAATGAACCTGTTTTTGGAGCTCAACCCCCTTGATTTTATACAGCTATTTCCCAGGGGGATTTAAAAACAAACATACAATGTCATTTTACCACTGAGATTCTCATTTGTCGACCATGTTCCCATCAGAAAAGAATCTCAATGTCCATGAAGTAACTGACCGCTAGGGTTCTTGACACTCTTCAACTGAGCATTTTGCACCCTTCAAGGTGGTTTTCATTCGAAGTGAGGATGGGTTCAACTGCTGTTTGTTGGTTAACGAGCCAGGTGCCTAGCAATCCCCAGTTGACATTGCTGAACCTCATTCGGATGATTATTCCTCTGGCTATTGAACGTAGCGAACTGGAAAATCACAGTGTTTACCCTCCAGGAAAGTAACATAGACCCTGCCAGATAGGGGTTGGAAGGTTAATTTCTAACAAACATGGGTTATTTTCAGGGTCTATGTTAATTTACCAGAGGGTAATAGGTAAGTCACAAATCTTCTATATAAATGTCCCATTTTTCATAGTAAGAGAACATCTGCAGGAAACCCTACCTTTTCCCATGCATTTTTCCAGGGGGTCCTGTAAATGTTCCCTCAATACAATGAGTTTTTGGAATGACCTCTGCCGCATGCCCTAATTAATGTTGGCAATGAGCTGGGCTCATCAATCCCCATCAAAATGGCCACGTCAATCATCAAACTACCCGTAACTACCAGTGACCCAGTTTTTTTTTATTCTCAAAATGGCAGCAACGTTTCAAACCATGAAGCAGCAAACTACAGTACCCTGAAAAACAGCAATGGTACTTCACTGTAAACCTATCCCAACTGTTGAGTACCTGTTTAATGATGGTTAAATCATAAAAATCGAGCTAAATCAGATCAATTCACTGACCTGGCGAGGTCGCACACCAAGCTGTTGAGTTGCTCAGGAGGACCTATACAAATTCCCACGAGATTCCCCATAAATCTTGAATTACCCTCTGGCAAACTCAAATCGCTATTGGAATCACCCATTTCTAGTTGATTTAGATATTCAAAGTGGCGATGTTCCATAGCTATGTGAGGTTACCAAAGTGTAGTGGGAAATTCGACATTTTCGAAAAATCCGCCATGCGCAACCAGCTCGGAACCTGATGGACTTCTCGTGGGCAATGACTTTGGGAGAAATCTCCTCGCAGATCCAGGGACATCCAGGGACCCAGCAGAACTTACTTGGCTTGGGGGTACTGTGGTGGCTTGGGGGCTTGGGGGCTGGCTTGGTATTTTCAAGAATTTGGGATCTAATCAACTTGAGAAAGTTTCAGAAAGGCGCAAGACTGCCAAATAATCAACAAGAAAATGGGGATATCATGAAATATACCTAACAATCCGTGTCCCTTCTAATCAACACATGGGTATGTTCATGAATGAGTAATTATAGCAATACCATCCAAAAACACTGCTGAAACGAGCAACAGCAGGTACTGGTGCAGTGACCACCTTAAGAATCGATTCAAGCAACAGAGATGGGGGCAATAGTTGCGGTGAAAAACCAACAATGTATGTCTTAACCAACCATGCCACGTTGCAAGCAAGGAAGGTAACAACACTAAAACAATATGTGTTTTTGATCAACAAGAACAGGGCATCTGAGTAAAGCCACAATATGTACTAACGACGAACTACTTTATCGAAGCACCTGCCAAAAAAAAACAGCATTTGGACAGCTGGATTTTGATCACCATTCGACGGTTATTATATCACCAACTTCTAGGACGAAAATCATCACATCGAAGTATCACAACCGACTTTAGAGACTCTGCAGGTTTAGTATGGTTGGTATATTCCTCCCCTCCATTCATCCGGAACATAAATAACAATCACCGACTCAAGATTTAGCCCGGTTTTTGTGCGCGTTGTAGCCTCTCCTTTAGCTGCACAATCAGAGAACTGAGCCCCAACTTGTCTTCTTGCGGCTCCTGTCTGATCGGGCTCGACATTCCCCTAAATTCGCTGAGTAGTTCTTGCACCAAAAAAAATGGTAGATAGTCCAAATTTGACTGGGGGTACAATAGATTGGGTTGAACTCCACCAATATCTCTCTGCGTCTATCAAATTACCACTCTGCATTTCGCACATCCGGAACCTTCAAGTCCGAACAATGGCAGCCAGACCTTCTATCGTTTCTTGGACATCCAAAGGTGGTGGGGGTACCATCTCACAACATCCCTGGAAAGGATGCCATTCATATGAGATTACCATCTGTTTATTTAACATAGCCATGGAAAATCACCATGTTTAATAGGTAAACCATCTATAAATGGGCCATTTCCCATGGCTATGTTAAATAACCAGAGGGTAACTATTCCAGTGCGTACAACATATGACACCCGAAACGACAAGAAACACCAGGGTTTTGGCTGTCTTGTTGCCTCGCAAAGCACAAGTTGACATCTATGGTGATATAGGTGTGATTTCCAAGATTTCTCAAACCCGCGATCTGCAGCATCCGGTCGTAGCATCAAATCTTTCCAGGCAACTGTAAATCAAAAGCCAAAGATGTTGGTCTATTTCTGTCTATATATTTATATATGATATCATCATAGTCATATTCTGTATATTATATTTATACATGCAGACACATATATGTATATATATAATCATATAGAGAAATATAATGAACACAAACAGTTGCAAACAATAGATATCGGATAGAGACAACATGAAAATTGATCACAGAAGATATTTCGAGAAGCTACGGATACTATAGATATCAGATACTTACATGGAGCTATAGCCGCTAGCCATGTTAAATGATATTCATCTACCATCCCTCCAACAAATCAAGCCTGTCATGAGTTGGGAGTTGCTTTCAACTATTTTCTATTCAGAACATGTTGTTTTTTTCAGGGTCCAGCTCTTAGTGTGGGGGCCCCGATGTTATATTATAATGTTGGCAACCCAAGGCCATAAACCTACCATTTGGGGATGGTTTATAACACCCATAAAATGGTGATTTGGGGGATTGTCTACTATTGAACTATTGGGTTCACCACTGTATACTACTGATTTGGAACAGATTAAACCAATAGACCAATTGGCTCCCAGTTACAGCCTAAAGATCATGGTAGTTATATCATGTACCCTCTGGATCCCTCTGGTAATTTCACATAGCTATGTTTAATGGCACAATTAAAAATGGTGATTTTCCATAGATTGCTATGTTTTACATAGCTATGTTGAAGTACCGGAGGGTAGATCCCATTTCTAATCTGGTTGGTGGTTTCAATCCCTCTGAAAAATATGCGAAAGTCAGTTGCAATGATTATTCCCAATATATATATATATATATGTAAAAAATGTATAAAAATCTTCCAAACCACCAACCAGTAATCATTAACTCCTCATTCCTTCAAGGTTTTTCACCACCCATGTTGACCCACTCATGTTCGCATCAAATCGCTGGATGCTCAGCCCTTGGTGACCCGTGTCCCTCCTGGAGCCGTTTGATCTCTGCTGTCATGACCTTCATCTGGTCCTCGGCAGCCGCTGGTCATGACTCTGACAAAAAAGAACATGGGTCAGTAACACCCGAAAAAGATAGAAACATGATGAAACAACATGAAGAGTAAATGGGAATACCAGAATACCCAATTGTGGTTCCCTAGTTGTGGTTTATATGAAAAAAAACTATGCTTCTTGGCATTATCCTAGTAGATTTTTACTGTTCTACCTGGTGGGGGATTGCTATCATCATTCAGAACGCTTGAAACAAGTTCACTTGGTGAGGATTTTCACTACTACTGACTACCATGTACGATGACGTCGTTGTTAGGTCATTATTCAAGATATATCATGGCGGATTACTGGTTTACCAAATTCATACCCTCTGGTAAACATACAAAAAACTATGGAAAATCACCATTCTTAATGTCTTAATGGGAAAATCCACTATAAATGGCCATTTTCAATAGCTATGTTAGTTTACCAAATTCATAACCGGGTGGTCAGTTTCACCACTTACAATTCCTGGGATGCAAATCAAAGCAGGAGTGATATCATGCAGATTTCACACACAAAACTGGTGATATATCCGCATATATCCGCAAAAATAGCAAAGCTCGACGAAAATGAGATGAATCAAATAGAGAATATGTATTTCAAGATATTTCAATCAACAAATGCTGGTTTCTTCAGCAACCAAACTGGGACGCAACCAATACATCTGAAAATTTGACGCATAACAACCTTAATTCCAAGCATAATTAGGCACTAAGTTAGGGGCATCATACCCTCTGGTAAACTAACATAACCATGGAAAATCACCATTTTGTATGGGTAAATCCACTATAAATGGCAATTTTCAATAGCTATTTTGGCATAACCAGAGGGTAACACATTAAACATGCTTGGGTCGCAGAATTGGTGGTACAACCAGTCCTTTTCGTGAAGCAACACTCCTTGAGATGAGGGAAAAACTGAGCCATTAAACATATCCCTATCCCATGAAATACTCGTTGGTTGAAAACAAATTCCGAATCCTATGGGTTCATAACCCCTAATAAATTACTAGTATAAGTCCCAAATTAGCCAATCAACCATGATGTTTTTCAATTATATCATGTTCTATCTCCATTTTTGATGGGTAACAATAAGTAAACAACCATCTAATTCCTTGTTTCATAACCATTATAACCAATCATCCAAGCTCTTCAACCCATGGCTCAACGACATGGACGACATCAATGCCCTGGGTCCCCCTGGGTCCCCCTGGGTCCCCCGGCCTCAAGCACTGCCAGGGCGGATGGTGCCGCAAAGTCCTGTGAAAACTCGGGGGAAGACGGAGCTCCGAGAGGTGAACACCAGCGTTGGTAAGGGAACAAATAAGGGATTATCATGGGACAACTAGGACATCCATGGATATCTAAAGTAACTCAGGGGAGGATTTTTGGGATATAATATATATATATATATACATATGTATATCTATATATATATAGTTGGAAACACTGTAGATAATGGGATTAGAATGGAATGTTCACAATCTACCAACTGGTGAATCATGTCCTCAGTATGTAGAGACCAAGCAAAATCATTGCTACGATCTGTGGCTGAGTCAACAGGGATCATCCTAAGATGTGAGATGACATGGTTAACCAACCTATGACAGGGATGCCATCAACTCATCCACCAGTCGATCAACCGCACAGACGTTGGTTGAGGATGGGATTCCCCGAAGCGTTCATGGATTGTGACAATCCCCATCCCCTTTCGTAATCATCAATCGCCAATGATCATTTATCATACATCCCAATATTCACTGCTTAAAATCCATGCAAATTATACTTGTTGGTGGTTTTTCGCCACCCCTCTGAAAAATCATGGAGTTCGTCAGTTGGGATGATGACATGACCCCAACTGAATGGAAAGTCATAAAATTCCATGGTTCCAAACCACCAACCAGTATATCTATGTTTACGTACAGTAGGTTTTGACCATGGTTTTTGACCATAAACTCCATGTAAATTATAGTTAAACATGGTCTTCACCATGGTTTTGACCATGGTTTTGACCATGGCTCACTTCACACTACACCCATTTCAGCACCTCTACTGCCACGGGTTCCATGACGCCCAAAGGGGGCTCCAGGGCCGGGCGCGAAGCCTCAGACACCATTTCTACTTGCTGTGGGTTATAACCCTGGTGAATTCAATGGGATAAGTAGGCTTAATCCACTTAACTGGGGTTATAACATGTTATAACTCACTTACTGGGATTTTTTGTCCACCAAGTAGGGGTATACCCAATTTCAAACACCCAACTGGAGATGATTTCATCCCACTTGGGAAGTAGCTTACGACCAAAAAGCGACGGGTGGACCAAACCTATGGGAGCCCCGGAGGCTTTTTTTTCTGCTTAAGAAAATGCAATATGATCTTCAGAAACACGGGTTTTTTTCAGGGGATCTAAGTTACCTACCCTCTGGTAAACTAACTTAACTATGGAAAATCACCATTTTCAATGGGAAAATCCACTATTTCTATGGTCATTTTCAATGGCTATTTTGACATAACCAGAGGGTACTCTAAATCAACTTAGCTGCGCTGATCCCATGCATTCAACTAAGTATTACTGTAGCCCCCAGCGGGATTTCCCTACGCAACAACTGACTTGAGAACCATCCAAAATTGTAATATCTAGATACTAAAAATGGACCATACTTGGTTCACCTATTTGAAGTGTATCTGAAGTGTATATATGGAGTAATCCCATAGATGGAGACTTACCAACCAGGCTTATTGACCAGATACTAAGAAGGATGATCCTTCAAACAGGGGGAAAATGATCAGAGTATCTTAAACTATGTCAAACGAACCCTATGGGAGGCTTCAAACACCAACTAGTTGCGGATTCAACTACAAGTCTGTTTTGGTGTTGTCCTTTTTTTAATTGGAAGTATCTACCTATCCTTTTCAGAAAAATGCGTCTACGGATGTCTACTGTAAAAAAACGCGCGACGTCTACATCAATATCTAGCTATTCCGCCCGTCCATCTACAGGTTATGATCTACCTATACTGGTTGGTGGTTGAGCCTACCCCTCTGAAAAATATGAGTCAGTTGGGATGATGACATTCCCAATATATGGGAAAATAAAATTCATGTTCCAACCCACCAACCAGTACATCGATGTTTATATTCACTACGAATGCCTGACCCTTCACTGGGGGGGTGTTCAACCCCACAATGAGCAGGAACAGGCCATGGACCTCGACTCTAAGTGGCCTAAGGACGACAAGTCACCACAACAAATCCTGGCAACATATTTGGACTGCTTAGAAAGAAATGAAAAAAACATATATACATATAACACACATAATTATATATATATACACATACGTATATGTTTATTTAGCCCAACAACCACAATCGGTATTCCAGTGCATTCCTGTTCTTGGGGTTGCCTCTCCTAGCTCTTGGAGCCCCCAAGATAGAAAATGATGGCAAGGAAACTCACTATAAATGGATGGTTTTTTTATGGGGGATATCAACTATAAATGGTAAACGGATTTCCGGATTCCTGACTTACAGTAAGGGACTTGGATGCTCCCAAAAAACCAAACAAATCACCTCTGAATATCAAAAAACTGGGTAAATTATGGTAAATTTTCGGGTATCTGCTACAGTATCCCCCAGTTGCGTCGATTTTTCATGGCAGGCCCATATGACTTGGGGCCACCATGTGGTCATTTCTTGTGGCCTTCCCCGTCATGGGCCAAGGATCGAAGCGGACGTCTTCCACCACTTGCTCTTGGTATTCCACCCTGGCACCGTCGATCTCAACGGCTCTGAAATGGGACCCTTAGGGGGGGCTCCAGTCAGAAGTGGATATACCCAAAGGACAAACATACAAAAAACGATGGAAATTCACCATGCTATTAATGAGTAGATCAACTATGTCTATGGCCATTTTCAATAGCTTTTTGTATGTTTGCCAGAGGGTGTATATATATATACTATGTAATTATATATATATTATAATTATATATTTCACCATCATAGTCATAGTCATGCTGTAGCATACCGTAGCATACTGCCTGCACCAGTCGTAGCATCTCAAGGAAAATTTCAGCCACGACTGCGATCTTCACCAAGGTGGAGGCTTGTCCCCAGCTCCAAACTCCACCAGCAGGGTCTAGCTTAGTTTGGAACATGGTGGCGCTAAAAATCCCAACTGGTCTGGTTTCAATGGTGATTTGATGGTTTAACAATGGGTTAACATTGGTGAATAATGGGATGATCATGGGATAACATAAGTCCAATAGCCTATAGTTTCTGGTTGGTGGTTTTGAGCCTACCCCTCTGAAAAATATGAGTTCGTCAGTTGGGATCATGACATTCCCAATATAATCCAATATATGGAAAAATAAAAGGGGGTTCCAAACCACCAGTGGTAAGTTGGTCAAATGTTAACATTTGTGTTTAGATGTTTAGTATTGTTTAGTTATCCAGCCTCACACATTAGAAAAAAAAACACATGTTGATGCTTCAAATCCAACTGATGGTTACCAAGTTGGGTTTCTCCAGAACTTGTTGAATCATTAAAAAAAGTGCAACACGCCTCACGCCTCTTGGTCAAGAGTTCCAGCTTCTCACTTTGAAGCGTGCGTTGCTGGTTGTGCTCTTGTATGGCCTCTCGAGTCAAGGACAGACCTGGTATCTTCAGATATTGGAGATGGCCCTAGTGTAAATGAAATTATAAATGAATATACATTCCGGTCGTTTTTGACGCTATGGAAACATATGGAAACCATGGCACTGTCAGATGATTTGCCAACTGAAACACGGAGAGTCATTCCATGGCTACTTGCAAGTTGATACCATGGGGCACCATGGAGCATGTGGAGGATATCATCTCCAACCCCGGATACCCTCTGGTTATGTCAAAATAGCAATTGAAAATGGCCATAAAAATAGTGAGTTTTCCCATTAAGAATGGTGATTTTCCGTAGCTATGTTAGTTTACCAGAGGGTATGTTCATTGAGATTCAGGGAGGAGTGGTAAGCCTCCCCATTCAGAACCCGTCCCAGTCCAGTGGTACATAGCGAACTGAGAAAATCGCCATTTCAATAGGCAAGTCATCTATTTTTGTGGGCCATGGCGTCCAAAGCCACGGAGAAAAAAAATCCGGAGGCTACTCGGCTACTCTTCCCAGTCGATTTTCCTGCCAACTTGAATGGATTTAACCTAAATTGGCCTCTAATAACTTGCCCAGGGGCACTCCAGCAATATCCAGCATTGGGAGTGGATTTGCCCATCTTCTATCTTTGCTGCATTTCTCAAGTGGTCATGACATGTCATGACTTTTCTGAGTGGGTCAGTGATATGCGGGCACAACTTGGCACCAAGATACATACAACACCTACGAACTGCGAATCCCCTGAACATGCTCTGCAGTATCTTCTGCAAGATGGTCCTCAGGTGTTCGAATTCCGAAGAACATACCCTGTGGTTATTTCACACAGCCATCGTAATCATCATGAAAAATACAATCCTCAAACCAACCGGCGGGTTGAGGGCCAAGGCAAGACGGGAGATGACATACAAGGTTTGCGTCTGGTTGATGCTGAAGTGTCCTCTGACTTTCTCCAGCCTCTCAGCACATGCTTCGGTGGCAATGTTGGCCACGATTGCGCAGGCCCTGGATCTCCCCTGGGCTGTTCCAACCGCACTCGCCTTGAGGTGCGCCAGGATGTCCGAATCTGAGCACGTCTCTTCGATCAGTGCCACGTAGTGTTAAAAAATTGTTCATTTGTAGATGATTTAGCAATTCAAAATTTGTTTTTTCCAGTTTGCTACGTTAAATTACCACAGTGTTTACTGTCAAACGAACCCCTGTTCTACCGAATGTTTGTCAATCCCATGATATCCCAGGTTTTCGACCATTCTGAGCTGGGTATATGAACCAGAGAACCCTCAATTGAACCGTGCACTCGACTTACTGCCCTCTCTACGAGTACCAGTTGGTGTACCCGGGAATACGTGCAATGTCTCCATTGAAAGGTTCTTAAATCCCTTCATCAGTTTCTGATTGGTGGTATACCTACCCCTCTGAAAAAATATGAGTCAGTTAGGATGATTAGTCCCAATATATGGAAAAATAAAAAATGTTCCAAACCACCAACCAGGTTTGCAATGTTCCCATTTTCTGGTTGGATATCTAACTCTTCACCAGTTGGTTCACCCTTAGATGGCTGAATCCCTATCAATGGCTGCTTTAAACATGACAAAACACCAACTTATCATTCAGAATTTCTCCTGAATTGGGTATGGGTCAATACCTTTTTGTCGCACCTTTTTGTCATCCGTCACGATGGGTCGGCTTCGGCGGGCCCACCGCTGAGCTGAACTGGCGTGTTGCCACTCAACCTACCAAAAGCGGTGCAATCCGTGCATGGAGACTGCTTCTTCCTGCGGGGTAGCGATGGATGCTACCGGCAGGGCCAGGAGTGTCGCCATTTTGGCAACTGGGCGGTCTCCAAGTTGGAGCTGCAACCAAGCATGGATCTTGTCATCGATGTCCTTGGCAAGAGTCGACATCACACCCATTGTCCAGCATCTGAAGCGCCCGTTGCTTGGGCGGTTATCTACCGCCTTAAATTCCGGCATCACCAATCGAATCATCTGTATCAAGAAACTTGCCCAGGATCGGCATGTTTGCTTGAGATCATATTCTTGGCTCTTGCTAAAAAGTTGCCAGGTGTTGTGCTTCGAGGTGGACTGGATTCCCCATTCGCCGGACATGATCTGGAAGGCAAAGAGCAGCTCATACCATGAATACCACTTCGGGGTGGCCGTGGGATCATGGATCTGCTGGAACCATGTAAGCAACTTACTAAAGCCAGGGAAACGTAAGTTGGCAGGGGCTCGGTCAGCCGCAACTAATGCTATTTGATGCCAGGAAATGAGGGGTTGATGATCGAGGGGCTTTGGCATGGCCGCTTTTGGGCCCTCAGCTACTTCTACTGATGCTCTAGCAACTCTAACCATGTGCTGATGTACATGCTTGACAGCTTGCCTCATTTGCTGGTACGCCTGACTTGCTTCCTTCTGGAGGTGCACTACTTGACATGGCAGCATTTGGAGGGCAAGTTCCGCCATCTTGTCAGCAGCATCATTAGCACTACAGGCCCACTGTAGCCATGCTAGTTCGTCATGGTAGGCTTGATGGGACTTGATATGGTGCAGGTGGCAGATGGATTCTGACGGCAGCAACGTCTGGACAATCTGCCACAAATCATGATCTGTCATCGCCGTTGTGACTGACAACCATCCACGCTGAATTGCTCTAGCTCTGCGTATGATGTGTTCACAGTCACTCCAAATCGCAAAGGTAGCTCCGTGGCACTTCATCTGTTCCAGACCAAAAAGGAGGGAGGAAACAAAGGCAAATAGTTCCGCTCTGATCACTGTCTGATGCTGGCCGGGGACTCCTCCCCATGCAACGGGAAAATGAGGCTGTTGCGGATCCCTTCCTGCAATTACTACTGCCCATGCCACTAGTCGAGTGGAGGGTTGTTTCGGGTCAACCCCTGTGCCATCACAGAAAAGATCAAAATGCTTTCTAGAGGGACAATTGGGAACAAAATGAGTGAGAGTATCCGGGATCAGGGTGAGGCTTGATCGATAGGCTCGAAGCTCATCAGGTTCGGTAGCCCACCCATGCTCTTGCAAACATTGTGGGGCATGCAGAATATACTCACGGATATTTGCTGGGATGAGGTTACGACTGCTTTCGGTATGGGAACATTCCCAATGACGATGAAACACTGAATCCGGGAGCTGGCAAAACTTGCAACTTGCTTCTTCTACTATTCCTGCATGTTGCAGTGTGTCGTGCGTATAAAATGTTCCGTTCTGTGCAACCCTTATGAATCCTAATTCATCAGAGGCAAATGTGGATTCTGGCTTCGAGAGCTCTGTGCTCACCAAGCGAAGGCCTTGGAAGCCCTTACGATGTTCCCACAATCCTCCAACCATTTGCTGCCATGCTCGGGTGAGTCGACGTCTGAGTTCTTGTACTGGCGTATCAAGAATGTGGAGAAATCCACCTTCTCCATCAGAGAAGATTCCATCTGCCTTATATGCCCAACATATGGCCTCCAGACGGGTAATCAGCACTCCCCCCGGGCTTGGTTTTCTCTTTCGAGTGGGTACTACCGCTGTGGGAGCCAATGTTGCATCTAACAATTCAGGAGGGATGTTCCTACGGAACTGTTGTACTGTGTTCCACAGCGCAAAAAACTCAGGGTCAGCTGAGGGGTGGGTCGTCAATGACAAGTGGATTTGAGGATTTGCCCCTGCTTTGGTACCTCCAATGGCTTGAAACGCTCCAGCACGAGCATCCACAAAATGAGCATTGCCTATGTGCACTGTGGATACCGAGTACATGGCCCTGGGCCACGCTACCGTGCGTAGCACCTTGAGCTTCTGATCATATGTCGCATGACTACGAGACAGCAAGTGCCACAGTGCTGGGAGGGCTTTAAACTTACTCGTGACTGTGGCATTGGTCTGCCTGGACTCAAATTGCAGGTGTGCTCCCAGGTCTCGGACAGCCTTGACAACAACCTCTTCTGCATCCCTGATTTCTTGCCTGCCTGCCGCAGTAACTGCCCATCGATATGTCTTCTTTTGATCAAGTTGAATATCAAGGAGCTTGCAGAAACCATCCAAGGATTTCAAGGCTTGGGATGTGTCTGACACTTGATTGGATTGAAGCTCAAAATTATCAACGTAAGTTGTGAAGGTGACATTGGGATGCTTCTGCTGAAGGTAAGCATGGAGCAAGGTGTTGATTAGGACCATTGCTACCACTGAAAGGCCACATAGATACATTGGGACCATGGGTCAATACCTATAGATACATTTTTAGTGGGATGAACATCCATTTACCAGCTATTTTGGGGTTCACTAGGTACCAGGGTTTTGACACACTGCCAATTCCCAATTTTCCTCCAGTTGTGCTGCTGGGCTGCTGCTTAAATGTCCATCATCCACCCGCGCCTGCCGGATCTGTGAGAGCTTCACGTCCCAGTCGCTGCGTTCCACGCGTTCGCCCAGGTCGCGGAGTTGCTCCTGGAGTGGGAGAGTGGGTCGGTGTAAGAGAATTGGATAGAAATGGTACAAGTCATAACAAGGTAGTGTCCCAGTTCGGAATCGCTAAGGTGCGTTTATCACTCCAATTTCACTATGGTTTATAGTAGATATATCGGACTACTTACTATGGTTTATAAACCAACTTATAACTGGGGGGCACAACCTTGTAGGAAACCTTGTTCTGTTGTACCCAAATGTGGCAGGATTCCACATAGGGATCAAAATGATCAAGCATAAAGTTAGAATCTTAAGCATAGATCAGTTTCCCGAAGAATGTTTCTACTGGAGACCCTCCAAAAAAGGTGGGTACAGTCAATCAACATCTATGGGATACCCACACACCATGGGGTTTAGGGCAACCATATAGGGATAGAATTCCCACATTTGTGGCCAAAAGTTGGAGCAAACCATTGCAATTTAGAGCACATAATTTTTGGACAATTCCAGAAGAAGCTAAACAAATTGATGATATGCTCGGACAATCAAAGCTACTGCAGTAATACCCATGGAACATGTCCAATGTGTAGAGAAACGCTTTTTATTCAATAATGGTAATAATGGTGGTTAGCCATTGCCAGATTAAAAAAAAACAATGGATGGTTTAATATATAGCATTTTTTTGTTGATGCGACTTCTCCAGCACATCTTTTTACCCAAATTGTCATGGTTGTTCCATGGTTTGTGACTCACAGTGGCCAGCCAACATAGCCAACCAACTATCCAAATTTAAAACAAGAGAATAAGTTTGAATTCTTGAAAAAGGAGTGTTATTGAAACAAACAATATTCCTCTGAATTGAAACTATTTTAACTTTTTTGTTGAAGGGACTCTAAAAGGTTGGTCAGACCCTGGTTCTCATTTGCATCTCACTCCATCTAATCTCACTGCAGCATGTATCAAGATGCTGACCCTGCTGAACCAAGCAAACACTCCAGGAAAGAAACAGTTGACTATTTTGGGTAGTATGGCTCAAAATTTGGCAGCACCGCCAAATGCAATGGAGTAGACCAGAAAGTGCAGTCGTAAAGGCATTAAACCAACCAGAAATTGGGGATGATTGGGGCTGAACGATGATTCAGCAACAAAAAAATGGATTTAGCCGTCAAAGAAGGTACGGGTCAAAATTCGGACGCAGACCACACATGTTGATAGATTTTGGTCATTTTTTGTGTATCAACCATCCATTTTTGGGGTCACCAATTTTGACTCATGCCTGTATGGCAACTGGTGAAGGGTGACTCCATTCCGGCACCTCGCGATTCTCAAAGCGAGTGCGCAAGGTGCGAATCTGTTCCTGCGAAAAAAACGGATCGTCACTGGGGATTTCACCAACCATCCCCGCTGAAGGGGACCCCGGGGACCCCCCAAAAACATGGTTGGCGGTTTTTTCTGGGCTTCGCAAGCACCAAGGTTACCATTTTCATAAACCATCCCAGTAACCAACCACGACTGGGGTCATTTTAACTATTTGGGCGGTATTATAATCTACTTTCTGGAATAATACATCATTTAAAACAGTTTCCAGAAACAGGTGGTAAAAACATTGAAATGCCCAAATTTATGACTGATAGGTGTTTTTTCCACATGATGTTTAGTCTTGGGGTATGCATATGGTTCTAAGTAGGACAAACCCGAGAAGTGTGGACTCATTTACCGAGCGTATCAATGGGCGATCCAAGAATCGACAATCCCCAATTATCAATGGGTCTAGCAACAAAAAAAATAACTCCAAGACTCCAAGTACCCTCTGGTAAACTAACATAGCTATGGAAAATTGCTATTTTTAATTGGTAAATCAACTATAAATGTGCCATTTTCAATAGCAAACTGTTGACATCACCAGAGGGTATATCCAATAATTCACCATAGATCTCGCAGGGTTAGCCGTGATCCTGATCAGCTCCAAAGAAGTAACTCAGCTGTTGCATTGGGATACGGAAATCTATGTGGTAGGGTCTTGTCAGTATAGGTTTAAATTGTTCTCATCATAAAAGCGAAACCAAAATTGAGTTTGGCATTACATTTACAACAATGATACAGTAAACTGTTCTGCAAATACCAATATCTCCACACAAAGACACGAAGCGCTCAAGATACCCTGTTCCCTCATAATTGAAGACTCAATCATATTTATGTACATAATATATGTTTACTTTATCATACCATCAACTAAAACATCTTATAATACGTATTGAAGCCATAGTGAGGTGCTTGTTCTTAATCCACAAATGCATTCAAGTATAGATGGAGATTGCAGAGGGGCCTCGAGGGAAGTTTGAATAACATGTTCCTTTGATATCGCTTGGCTACGCAGCTGAAACAACAATCACAGAAACCACATGAGTTCCCTATGTTTCAAAGCCTTCGTGATCCACTCCGGAGGCAATTGCAATAGCAGTTCCAACTTCTAAACCCCAATGCCAAATGACCTAGATTTCTTGCAAAGGGACATATACATAAATACAGCATATGTATATATATATATATAAGGAACTACTCGTACTTAGAATATGCCGGAATTCAATCCTGCCCCCTCATAGGAAAAAAAAGGTACATAGAATATGTTTTATTTTTAGAAGATTTTAGAAGATCCATTTTAGAAGATCCAATCCCGAAAAATTCAGCTCCACCAAAAACCCTGGGCTCCCACCATGGATCACCATGGTTTTTTCCACTGCAATCGCGAACTTAGTTCAATTTCTTCAGTTTCTTTTTACAATCTAAACATATTTCGTAGGCATTCATGTCGGTTCCCGCTAAATCTGCCAAATTCCTATGTTTTTCAATCAAAATTTAGATTTTTTGACATTGACCGTGAAAAGCGATGAAAACCAGGGGAAGGTTCATCCATTTTTGAGGAACGCCACCTAATTCCATTGGTTTTCATTGCAAAGCAGTTTTTTTTCATTGTTCTGCGACACCGGTCGTGGGGGTAACCTTAGGTGAGCTTGAAAAACTATTTTTTTTGAATACAATTCATCCTTTTTTTGAGGAACACCACCCAATTCCATTGGTTTTTATTGCAAAGTAAGTTTTTCTCATTGTTCTACGGCACCGGTCGTGGGGGTACCCTTCGGTGAGCTTAAAAAAATCATTTTTTTAATACAATACGAACAGAAATTAATCATTTCGGGGGACATCAGAAACTATATTTTTTGACACCAACCGTGAAAGACCATGAAAACCAAGGGAAGGTTCATCCATTTTTTGTGGAATACAACCTAATTCCATTGGTTTTCATTGCAACATATTTTTTTTAATCATAGTTCTACGACACCAGTCGTGGGGGTAACCTTAGGTGAGCTTGAAAAATTCATTCTTTTAATACAATATAAAAAGAAATTGATCATTTCAGGGGACCTTTTTTTTCCTGAAATGTTCTCCAGTTTAGGAACTTCAGACATCCAGGGTCGCTACTCCCCAAAGGGAATTGATCTATACCCTTATACATGGAAGAGACCCAATTCCTTGCAGAACTACATACATAGAATATAAGTCTCAAGGGGAAGATTCACCTTTTTTTTAAAGGAACACCACCCAATTCCATTGGTTTCCAGTTGCTTCAGACATCCAGGGTCGCTAGGTTGATCTATTTCATGGAAGAGACCCAATTCCTTGTACATAGAATATAAGTCTCAAGGGGAAGATTCGGAACACCACCCAATTCCATTGGTCATGGTAGGGGTAACCTTAGGTGAGCTTGAAAAACTCATTTTTTTAACAAAACAAAAATAAATTTATCATTTCGGGTGACCTGGTGTTTTTTAATGTTCCAGTTCAGGAACTTCAGACATCCAGGGTCGCTACTCCCCATTGATCTATACCCTTATACATGGAAGAGACCCAATTCCTTGCAGAACTACATACATAGAATATAAGTCTCAAGGGGAAGATTCACCTCTTTTTGAGGAACACCACCCAATTCCATTGGTGTTCATGGCAAAGTAGTTTTTTTTCATTGTTCTACGGCACCGGTCGTGGAGGTAACCTTAGGTGAGCTTGAAAAACTCATTTTTTTTAACAAAACAAAAATAAATTCATCATTTCGGGTGACCTGGTGTTTTTTTTCATGTTCCAATTCAGGAGCTTCAGACATCCAGGTTGCTACTCCAGGGAATTGATCTATACCCTTATACATGGAAGAGACCCAATTCCTTGCAGAACTACATACATAGAATATAAGTCTCAAGGGGAAGATTCACTCTTTTTTTTATAGGAACACCACCCAATTCCATTGGTTTTCATGGCAAAGTAGGTTTTTTTCATTGTTCTACGACACCGGTCGTGGGGGTAACCTTAGGTGAGCTTGAAAAACTCATTTTTTTTAACAAAACAAAAAGAAATTTATCATTTCGGGTGACCTGGTGTTTTTTTTAATGTTCCAGTTCAGGAACTTCAGACATCCAGGGTCGCTACTCCCCAAAGGGAATTGATCTATACCCTTATACATGGAAGAGACCCAATTCCTTGCAGAACTACATACATAGAATATAAGTCTCAAGGGGAAGATTCACTTTTTTTATAGGAACACCACCCAATTCCATTGGTTTTCATTGCAAAGTAGGTTTTTTTCATTGTTCTACGGCACCGGTCGTGGGGGTAACCTTAGGTGAGCTTGAAAAACTCATTTTTTAAAACAAAACAAAAATAAATTTATCATTTCGGGTGACCTGGTGCTTTTTTAATGTTCCAGTTCAAGAACTTCAGACATCCAGGTTGCTACTCCAGGGAATTGATCTATACCCTTATACATGGAAGAGACCCAATTCCTTGCAGAACTACATACATAGAATATAAGTCTCAAGGGGAAGATTCACCTTTTTTTATATAGGAACACCACCCAATTCCATTGGTTGTCATTGCAAAGTAGGTTTTTTTTACCATAGTTCTACGACACCGGTCGTGGGGGGCCCCCTTCGGTGAGCCTCAGAAACTCATTTTTTGTAATACAAGAAAAAGGTCATTTCAGGGGACCTTTTTTTCCTGAAATGTTCTCCAGTCTAGGAACTTCAGACATCCAGGGTTGCTACTCCCCAAAGGGAATTGATCTATACCCTTATACATGGAAGAGACCCAATTCCTTGCAGAACTACATACATAGAATATAAGTCTCAAGGGGAAGATTCACCTTTTTTTATATAGGAACACCACCCAATTCCATTGGTTTTCATTGCAAAGTAGTTTTTTTTTCATTGTTCTACGACACCGGTCGTGGGGGTAACCTTAGGTGAGCTTGAAAAACTCATTTTTTTAACAAAACAAAAATAAATTTATCATTTCGGGTGACCTGGTGTTTTTTTCATGTTCCAGTTCAGGAACTTCAGACATCCAGGGTCGCTACTCCCCAAAGGGAATTGATCTATACCCTTATACATGGAAGAGACCCAATTCCTTGCAGAACTACATACATAGAATATAAGTCTCAAGGGGAAGATTCACCATCTTTTTGAGGAACACCACCTAATTCCATTGGTGTTCATGGCAAAGTAGTTTTTTTTCATTGTTCTACGGCACCGGTCGTGGAGGTAACCTTAGGTGAGCTTGAAAAACTCATTTTTTTTAACAAAACAAAAATAAATTCATCATTTCGGGTGACCTGGTGTTTTTTTTCATGTTCCAATTCAGGAGCTTCAGACATCCAGGTTGCTACTCCAGGGAATTGATCTATACCCTTATACATGGAAGAGACCCAATTCCTTGCAGAACTACATACATAGAATATAAGTCTCAAGGGGAAGATTCACTCTTTTTTTTATAGGAACACCACCCAATTCCATTGGTTTTCATTGCAAAGTAGGTTTTTTTCATTGTTCTACGGCACCGGTCGTGGGGGTAACCTTAGGTGAGCTTGAAAAACTCATTTTTTAAAACAAAACAAAAATAAATTTATCATTTCGGGTGACCTGGTGCTTTTTTAATGTTCCAGTTCAAGAACTTCAGACATCCAGGTTGCTACTCCAGGGAATTGATCTATACCCTTATACATGGAAGAGACCCAATTCCTTGCAGAACTACATACATAGAATATAAGTCTCAAGGGGAAGATTCACCTTTTTTTTATATAGGAACACCACCCAATTCCATTGGTTGTCATTGCAAAGTAGGTTTTTTTTACCATAGTTCTACGACACCGGTCGTGGGGGGGCCCCTTCGGTGAGCCTCAGAAACTCATTTTTTTAATACAATATAAAACGAAATTGATCATTTCGGGGGACCTGTTTTTTTGTTGAAACGTTTTAGGAACTTCAGACATCCAGGGTTGCTGCTCCCCAAAGGGAATTACGTATATAATATATACCCTTATACATGAAAGGGACCCAGTTCCTTGCAGAATTACATACATAGAATATACGTCCCCAGTGAACATATTCATCCATTTTTCCAGGAACACCACCCAATTCCGTTGGCGTTCATTGCAACATATTATTTTTTCATAGTTCTACGACACCGGTCGTGGGGGGCCCCCTTCGTTGAGCCTCAGAAACTCATTTTTTTAATACAATATAAAACGAAATTGATCATTTCGGGGGACCTGTTTTTTTTGTTGAAACGTTTTAGGAACTTCAGACATCCAGGGTTGCTGCTCCCCAAAGGGAATTACGTATATAATATATACCCTTATACATGAAAGGGACCCAGTTCCTTGCAGAATTACATACATAGAATATAGGTCCCCAGTGAGCATATTCATCCATTTTTCCAGGAACACTACCCAATTCCGTTGGTGTTCATTGCAACATATTATTTTTTCATAGTTCTACGACACCGGTCGTGGGGGGCCCCTTCGGTGAGCCTCAGAAACTCATTTTTTTAATACAATATAAAAAGAAATTGATCATTTCGGGGGACCTGTTTTTTTGTTGAAACGTTTTAGGAACTTCAGACATCCAGGGTTGCTGCTCCCCAAAGGGAATTACGTATATAATATATAATTACCCTTATACATGACAAGGACCCAATTCCTTGCAGAATTGCATACATATAATATAGGTCCCCAGTGAAAATATTCATCCATTTTTTCAGGAACACTACCTATTTCCATTGGTGTTCATTGCAAAACAATATTTTTTCATAGTTCTACGACACCGGTCGTGGGGGGGGGCCCCTTCGGTGAGCCTCAGAAACTCATTTTTTTAATACAATATAAAACGAAATTGATCATTTCGGGGGACCTGTTTTTTTTGTTGAAACGTTTTAGGAACTTCAGACATCCAGGGTTGCTGCTCCCCAAAGGGAATTACGTATATAATATATACCCTTATACATGAAAGGGACCCAGTTCCTTGCAGAATTACATACATAGAATATACGTCCCCAGTGAACATATTCATCCATTTTTCCAGGAACACCACCCAATTCCGTTGGCGTTCATTGCAACATATTATTTTTTCATAGTTCTACGACACCGGTCGTGGGGGGGCCCCTTCGTTGAGCCTCAGAAACTCATTTTTTTAATACAATATTTAAAAAAATGATCATTTCGGGGGACCTGTTTTTTTTGTTGAAACGTTTTAGGAACTTCAGACATCCAGGGTTGCTGCTCCCCAAAGGGAATTACGTATATAATATATAATTACCCTTATACATGACAAGGACCCAATTCCTTGCAGAATTGCATACATATAATATAGGTCCCCAGTGAAAATATTCATCCATTTTTCCAGGAACACCACCCATTTCCGTTGGTGTTCATTGCAAAATAGTTTTTGTCATAGTTCTACGACATCAGTTGTGGGGGGTACCCTTCAGTGAGCTTGAATTATGTATATAAAATATATACCCTTATACATGAAAGAGTTCCAATTCCTTCCAGTACGGATGATATTCTTATAATTCAAAATATTTTAGTGGGATGAAAGTTTGACAAATGTCCATTTATGTCCATTTATGCTGCAGTATGGGTGATATTTTGATAATTCAAAAGATTTTAGTGGGATGAAATTTTGACAAATGTCCATTTATGTCCATTTATGCTGCAGTATGGGTGATATTTTGATAATTCAAAAGATTTTAGTGGGATGAAAATTTGAAAAATCTCCATTTATGTCCATTTATGCTGCTTTATGGGTGATATTTTGATAATTCAAAAGATTTTAGTGGGATGAATTTTTGACAAATGTCCATTTATGTCCATTTATGCTGCAGTATGGGTGATATTTTGATAGTTCAAAAGATTTTAGTGGTATGAAATTTTGACAAATGTCCATTTATGTCCATTTATGCTGCAGTATGGGTGATATTTTGATAATTCAAAAAAAAAATAGTGGGATGAAAATTTGAAAAATCTCCATTTATGTCCATTTATGCTGCAGTATGGGTGATATTTTCATAAAACAAAAGATTTTAGTGGGATGAAAATTTGAAAAATCTACATTTATGTCCATTTATGCTGCTTTATGGGTGAAATTTTGATAATTCAAACAAATCAAAAAAAAGCATCTTCCAGAATTGAAAAAATATTCTATGTACACCTCTGGGATATTCTATGTACACGTTTTTTTTCAATTCCTGAAGATGCCCTAAAACGTATGTTTTTTTCAATTCTATATTCTATGTACTAGTAGTTTCTTATATATATATATAATCTATATTGTAGATATTGTGTGCATGATTGTGGTTATAATCTATATTGTTGTTATAATCTATACAGAACATATGTTTAATGCATTCAATATCTATATTGTAGATAAATTGTGGTTATATTGCAAATTTGTATACTAAATATATGATCTCTCTATATATATAATCTATATTGAACATATATGTGGTTATATATACCATATATTTGTGGTTATATATACAATATATAAATGTTCATTTGTGGTTATCTACATATATATATATGATAACCACACATTTTCACATCGCGATGCAAAAAACACGTGCCATGCCGTCCTCTTGCGCAGCGTGTCGCTGGTGAATCTCGAAGTTGTCCTGTGCCGAAATCATCGGTCCAACGGAGCCTATTGGAGGTACCTACCATATATAAGACCTATTTTTCAGGGCTAAATTTCAGGGGATATCCCCCCAAAATATGGTGAATTATTGGATATACCCTGGTTATGTCAAAATAGGTATTGAAAATTGCCCATTTAGTTCGTTGATTTACCTATTAAAGATGGTGATTTTCCAGTTCACTATGTTAGTTTACCAGAGGGTACATTACATAGAAATACAACACGTTCAAAAATGGCTATCTTTGCTGCAACCATTTTTTTTAAAAGTTTGGACCGAAAGACAGAAAGTAACTACGCTATACTACGCTTGGGTTAGCAGAGAAGTGGAACATCATGATCATTCTTTATATATTGTAGATATTTGTAGATGTACAATATATATATAATATATGACCTCCACCAGGGACATCGTTCAACAGCTGACTCTCACACTGGACAACCGCTAGGCATTCCGGTGCTCATAAGGTGCTCCGCTGACAAGCCGATGCTTGGCTTTGTCCACAGGTACATGGGGGTGCAGTTCCACTTGATCAGTGGGTGTATGGCTATAATTATTATAATTGAAGCCCACACTACAGATATAGTTGTTCAACCATGTTCAATCAACTTTTTTTCAACGAAACACTTAGTTACCACGACAAAAAATGCCAAACCAAACAGCAACAACTCGTTGACAAGTTCGCTCCTTTCAGAACAGCCATCGTTCAACGTTGGTGCAGCCCCAAATGGCCGTCTTTGCGGCCAAAGCGGGGGTCATATGTCCAATCCATCTTCGGTGGGATGTTGTTCCAACGATCCAGATGAGTCGCCACGGAGATTTGATGAGAAATCCCATCGAGTGTCCCATTCCATTTGGAGTCCCAAAACAGCCGTTCCCAGCCTTGCCGCAACCTGCTTGACTGGGGCTTGACTGGGGCATATACCTTTTTTGTATCCCAGTTGTATTTTCTGATCCAGTGCTATGAGGGATAATCTCACAATCAAACTGGTTGTAATATCACATGAAACATCCCAGTAATGCGTGTTAGTGGGCAAATGTTTGTCATATAAATCATAAAAATCGTAGAAAAATCCAGCTTTTCGGGGGCCCCTAAAACCCTGAGCCCTGACCCAGTTGATATTGGGAGTATTTTTCAAGAAAAACAACCGCCAAAACCTTGGTTTGGTGATTTACATCGCTGTTGCTGCTTCATGTCCAATTTTGGCTCTGTATGCATTATAACTGTTATATCATGTTATATCTACATTTAATTATGCCTAGAGCCTCGAAAAAAAGCACCCAAGAAGTGGTCAGGGGATTGAAATTATGAGGTTTTTCAGACCCAATTCCAGCGTTCACTTCCTCAAAACCACCACCCATTGCCCGTATCGCTGTGCCCGGAATTCGGTCTCCTGGAGGGCTTCCTCGAACCTCTTTTCCAGGTCCTGCACGGACACCATGCCATGATGCAGCTCTAAAGGGGAAACCCAATGCCATAAACTGTTCCCAAGGACTTACCAGTATCATGGCTGGTAAATATCATCCCCAAATGGTGGCTTGGAATGGCAGTTTACCACATTACGCAAATGCGAACCATGGTGCTGGAATATGTACCAACATTTCCCCGAACAATTTGTCACCCAGTCATTTTTGTTTTTGCATATACCAGCACCATGGTTCGCATATGGGAGTACTAAGTACTAACACTATTGAAAATGGTCATTTATAGTGAGTTGTCCCATTGAAAATTGTGATTTTCCATAATAGTTTTTTGTATGTTTACCAGAGGGTACCAAAGATTCCTGAAATGGCCATTGATTATGGGAAATTTCTGGGGTAATGGTATTTCCCTTCAAACCCTGGAATCGGACAGCTCCTCAAGTCGTTTGGACAGCACTTCAGTGGCCTTGGAAGAATCTCGGAGGTCGGCAACCCAAACGATGCAATGTTGGGAAAGTATGGTAAAATCCAAACGATCCATAACTGGTTGGTGGTATACCTACCCTCTGAAAAATATGCGAAAGTCAGTTGGGATGATGACATGACCCCAACTGAATGGAAAGTCATAAAATTCATGTTCCAAACCACCAACCAGCATAACTATGGTTTGTGGTGGATGTAACTATAGTTAATGGGGTGTATAAACCAACAAACGTCACTGTGGGGCACCATCCTGTATGGAATTGTGGTCGACCTTTGACTGAATCTTTTTGGGAGGCTACCAGTCTTTTTGATCTATGTACTAAGACTAGCTCTTGACCAAGATCAAAAAATCCCAATGTCTTCTGTTGAAAAAAAATCCGACACAAATAGAAGCGAAGCGGATCAAGGTTACCAGGCGCGTCCTGTGCTCATGGTTTTACGGTTTTACGGTGGGTCAAACTTGGAGTACTACTCAAACCAAGTTTGATATGTCCACTAAATCTTGCATATATATATATGTATATATATGTATATATATGTATATATGTATATATGTATATATGTATATATGTATATATATATATGTATATATATATGTATATATGTATATATTCAGTATCATGTGAGTGTAATATCTCTATAAATGGAATATATAATATATATATATATAATTATATATAATTATATATGATATATTATTGTTTACGGTCATCCAAAGCATGTTGGGAATCCTTGGAGCTCATGACCATCCCGTTTCTGATCCCTCAGAACTGGCTGAGTTACAAAGTCCTCACTCGCATCACCTGGAACGAAGGGCTGGAATTTTGCGCGCCTTTTTGGACGTGTCCAAGTGCGTTTCTTGGGGCTGCGTTTCTTGAGGCTTTTTTCATGGATACAACCAACTATGGTAATAACCCCCAAAAGTTAGGACCCCAGAATAATTTTGGTGACAAAGGCCACTATGTTTGCTATTGAAACCACAGCTGCACTGCGAGGTATTTACACTTGCTGTCCCTTGTGACAAACGTGACAGTCGATGTTTGTTAAGAGTGGAATCCCGACGATTTTCGGTGGATTTGTGGCTCAGCATCTCCACTCTTTAATGAGATAGCTACCCAATATGAATGATTTGATATGGGCCATGAACAAAAAATAACTTACTGGTGCTAAACTTTCGGAATGGATGGGTTGCTGGGGGTTGCTGGGATGATGAAATTACTAGTGATGAAATGGATCATTCCCGTAAAAATTCCCTGCTATATAAGCACCAGTAAGATTGAATATATCATTAACAAAAATGAATGCGCCTATTTGGGATTCGGATCCAGTAATCCACATCAACCAAAGAACTAAAATCCTAAGCACCTTGGCCATATGGCCAATAGTTTGTTGGGCAAAGGTCAAGAATTGCCGGACAAAAAAAGAAACTGCCGGATGGTTTAGTCGGCCATTTCAGGTTATATGGCACCATGTCTCTCCATTTTACGGTGACATTCCCATTGATTTAGGTTAGGTCCAGGTCCCAATTTCGATCCATATCTGATAAAAATCAGCCGCAAATCCTTCCTAGGGCGAGTTTCCGGTGACATTTCCCAATAATTCACCAAGCTTACTGGTATGGTATCGAAGATTTGATGACTGGTTGGTGGTTAAAAAACCATCTTGAAAATATTATAAAGTCAATGGGAAGGATGACATCCCATATATGAAATTGCAAAAAACATGTTTGAAACCAACCAGATGATAATTATATAGATGGCCACAATAAACAAACCGTTTCCAGTCGGTCTTCAAATAAATCTTGGGATGATTGCAATAATCTAACAATCATCTATTAGGGTTGCTCCCCCCAGATACAAGTGGAAAACTGGGTAGACAAAGGAGGTAAAAATCACATCCATTTTCCGAAAAAACAAAAAAAATGGACTGCAGAAACCATGATGATAGCGTTTAGAGCACCATCATATTTGTTACCCTCTGGTAAATTAACATAGACCCTGGCAGATAGTGGTTGGAAGACTGGCTTCCATTAAAAATGGATGATTTTCAGGGTCTATGTTTATTTACCAGAGGGTAATAGACATGGTCAATCTTTGGTAGCTCACACAAAAATCGCCCTTTGCTATGGATATTTTCCAAGGTGGGGGATGAGCGGGTGAAATCACCCAAGCCTTTCAGTGCTAGGCTCTCCGAGGTTGGAAAATCCTGCGCGAAGTCGAGGTCCGGGAGGGGCCAAAATCTAGGAATTCAACCCATGAATGATGGATATTGGGGGATTTGTTTACCATCAAAACATATGGATTTAATATGATTTAATCAATGAGGGGTATCATGGAATATCAATGAAGTATAAACACGGGAAATTGACCTTCAAACACTATTATCATCTCCACGCGATTGCCTCAAAATGGGACATACCTGATTTATCTTGATTTTATCAAAGGTAATGATAAACTACGAGATCCTGGGAGTTCTAAATTTAGAGAGACCCATGACAAACACAGATAGCCATTCATGGAGGTGTTTTCACCTGGGTTTTCAGGCTGTATATGTTACTGCTCCTGAATCAGAATCTTTTTTCCGTAAAAGATGGGGGGTTAATTTCACACATATAGTAAACCCCAAAAAGAGAGAAAAAACATTCATCGCTACTTGAGTAAGATGTTACTTGTCTGCATCTTTTTGGTGATTACTCTCTGGTATTTTACAGTAACAAAGCCATGGAAGACATGGCCCATTTCTTTCGTTGATTACTGTTTTGAAACATTGGTGGATTTTCCATAGCTGCTGTGGATTGAAGAAATCTGGCACCAGTTGGCAACTTGCTAAAGGGGTTCCTCTGAAACACTGTTAGTTTTTTTGGGATTACTAAAGGATAAACATCCGAATAAACAATCTACCAATTCGTGATTCGGATTTCGCGTTGCCATCCACAGTCTGTTGCTGGAGCCTACCCCAGGGCTAAATATCCTCATGGAAGTTGCAGCTTCCAATCCCAAGCCCTTAATGATAAGCAGCTGGATATTTCTGACCCTTCGTGAATCAGCTCATTAATTATTTTTTAACGTGTATAATCTCTAATGGGAATTCCAGTGTTCTGCATATGATTTCCTCACCGGCGTCCGGTTGAAGATTTCTCAGATCTTTTTGTTCTGCGCATACTACAGGTTTGCAAATGGTGGTGAATATTAGCGATACTACATCCCATTGATGTGTTTACATCCCGACTGAACATGAACCAACCATTGTTTTGGGGATTTTTAGTCCACCTATGTTTCAAAACAACTGGAGGCTCATCCGTCATCCAATTCAATGGGCCCAATTCAAGTGTCGTTGCTGGTGATTGTTTGGAGCTCCGTAGATCGTCGTAGAGCGCCCGTTGAACGAGCTCACCAGCAGGCTGATCACAAAGGTTTCCCACCTACTATGGTAGTACAATCCCTCGCTTACCCTCTGGTAAACCTACAAAAAACTATGGAAAATCACTACTTTCAATGGGAAAACTCACTATAAATGGCAATTTTCAATAGCTATGTTAGTTTACCAGAGGGTAACTATCATTCTAGGTTTGTATCCCCATTCCTGTTGGTTAATAGATACTCAATGTATCCTAAATGTGTGTTGCCAATTTGCCCTTCCTATATAAGGTCCCCGTATGTACGTCAAACAAATGCATCCGTACGTTTCAACCACTTTTCACAGCCTGAAAAATGGGTCCATGTTCAACACCCCAAACCTAGGAGTTGTAGATCGTGAGTTATTCATGTCAGGTACTCACCTAGATCGGTCAGATTTTCAGACACATGAATCCAGAAATGGGACAAAACATCTTGTGAAGTGACTCAGCTGGGTGAAAAAAACAGATGTGCTGAAATGGATTGCTGTCTAAATTCATACACATTCATGGATATCATAGGGGTCTCCTTCACGACAGTTGTTGAGGAAGTGATCCAACTTAGATGTTCACATTATGTTATTAAATATCTATTTTTCGGTACCATCAAGCAATTATATGTTTTTTTGGCGATATTTTTTTTTAAGGCTAGATTCCCATTCTGTGCAGCTTCATTGCCCTTATAAAACAACATATTTCTGTAACAGTTGGGTCACTCAACTGTCACTCCTCCTATCATCGCACAGAAATCATGGGATCCACAATCAATCAAAGGGAGCCTCGGCGCCGATAAATCTTACCTGTTTTCCCCCAGCTGAATATCTTTATATTGTGGTCAATATACTGTTAATAATGGTTAATATATGGTTATTATATGTTATTATATGGTTAATGATGGTTAATAATATAATCTTTATATACTAGTTACATCTCGTTATTCATGTTATTCTAAAGAATTTCAACAAACCATCTTTTCCCATCGAGGGACATAGACCCTGTGCATGGTACATACTTCTAAACCAATTTGGGATGCACCGAATCCTGACCATCATTTGCACTGAACATCGTAGTGAGGTCGTCCCAATAGCGACATCACTACGTTGTCCGAAAATTCTGTCCTTTTTCTATCCCCAAGTTCTCAAATTGTATAAATGAATAAACATGGCATTTATACAGCAATAAACTTGGGTGATATACATAACTTAAGCCCCTCGTTCTTTCCCTCCCTTGAAACCCAATGAATATCCCCCTTGAAGCCCATGTATTGGATCTCATCTGGGGATATGGGAAGGGATCGGTTCTTCCCTGGATAACCCACAACTGGTGCATGGCCTAGCCCAGTGAGTTACAACACCTGGGATGCACTTGGAGGATCATCCCACAACATGTGATAAATTTATGCCCTGGTGATCTCAAGATTATTTGTGGCTCCATAAAAATCACTACCCTCTGGTAAACTAACATAGCTATTGAAAATTGCCATTTATAGTGGATTTACCCATTAAAAATAGTGATTTTCCATAGCTATGTTAGTTTACCAGAGGGTAAGTTCGATTACTCACCTCGATTCCCCAAGTGATACCTCAGTGACAAGTCGTGGGCTGATGCCCCGTCGGTACCGATATCCATCGTCGGCGCCTCAAGCGGTACCTTCATCTCCAACGCGGCCAAGCGCTCACAAACGTTCACGAAGCCTTCATGCACTTCCTGGCGCAGAACCAACGTGGTTTCCAACGTCTTTTTCGGGGCAGCACCACCTTGAATGGATATCATGGGGATATGATGACACTGGGGATGTTGACTGGAAAAAATGGTGTATATATATACAGATATTTGATGTCAACCAGGGATTAATAATATTTACATATCAACCATGATCGGGAGATAGTGGGATACACTTGGATACAACGGGATATATACTGGAATACCATGGCATATAAGGGGATATCTGGCTAAATGCAGTAAACCTGTGTCAAAATTTGTTGCATGACAGGGATTTCACCATTACAACATATGCTTGTCACCCATGTCGCCCATCAAAGATATGGGGATATAGATAGCATTGATAAATGATGGTTACATGGTCAACACTGGACCAATAGATCCCTGATGATCCCTGTTCTGTTTCATTCGGGAGGTACCATCTTTTGGGAGATTTTGTTTTACTCTAAATTTCACTCTTTGTGAGGGAGTGCCCCTAATCAATACACCAAGGTTTGTTAATCCGGGGTTGACATTACAGATATGTGCCATGGTCAAACCATGGAGTTTATGGGTATGGTCATTGCACCATCATTCGGGATTCTTTATAATTGGCCATAATCAATCCCTATGGACCGATGACCATTTACCAATATAGGCGGCAGTGGTTTGAAGTTTCAGGGCAGGGGCAGATCGGCAACCTGTCTATCCTCGATTTTGTTGCTGTTTTTTTTTTTGCTTGGCCCGAAATTGCTGTTTTTTTTCCCCACCTGCCAGGTGAGGGTTGTTAGATTTTATGTCAGTTGCCTCCTCCTCCTTCTCCTCCTCCGCCTCCTCCTGCCTCGTCCTCCTCTCCTCCTCCTCCTCGTCCTCCTCGTCGTCCTCGTCGTCCTCGTCGTCCTCGTCGTCCTTGCTCACCTGCGACCCGCGATCCACAGTGTTCTCTGCCGGACCTCAACCACGACCATCCACGCCCAGTGTTCCCTGCCGGACCTCAACCACGACCATCCACGCCCAATGTTCCCTGCCGGACCTCAACCACGACCATCCTCGCCCAGTGTTCCCTGCCGGACCTCAACCACGACCATCCACGCCCAGTGTTCCCTGCCGGACCTCAACCGCGAGTATCCACGCCAAGTGTTCCCTGCCGGACCTCATGTAGGAAGATATGGGACAAAGAATGTGCAGAAGAAAGTTAGAAAGAATGTCAGAAAGAATGTCAGAAGATATGCCAGAAGATATGCCAGAAGATATGCCAGATAGAAAGCCAGATAATATGCCAGAAGATATGCCAGATAGAATGCCAGATAGAATGCCAGAAGATTTGCCAGATAGAATGCCAGAAAATATGCCAGAAGATATGCCAGATAGATATGCCAGAAGATATGCCAGAAGATATGCCAGAAGATATGCCAGAAGATATGTCAGAATATATTCCAGAAGATATGTCAGATAGAATGCCAGAAGATATGTCAGAATATATGCCAGAAGATATGCCAGATAGAATGCCAGATTGAATGCCAGAAGATATGTCAGATAGTGCCAGAAGATATGCCAGATAGAATGCCAGAAGATTTGCCAGATAGAATGCCAGAAGATATGCCAGAAGATATGCCAGATCATATGCCAGAAGATATGCAAGATAGAATGCCAAATAGAATGTCAGAAGATATGTCAGATAGAATGCCAGAAGATTTGCCAGTAAGAAAATGTATAAATGTCATGGTGGGGATCACACGAAGTAAAGTAATTTGCTTGGCCCGAAAACACCCTGGAGGTCTGCCAACGCCCTGGCCAGTCACAAACACCTGTATACAAACTTGTCCGAAAGCAGGCCAACTGTGACTGGGTATGACATTCAAAATGCCCCACATCCAACCCTTAAACTGTCTCTTAATCCCCCCCTTCAGAACGATTCCAGTCATTGAGTCTGAAAAATGACCCATTTGGTTCGATGATGCTTCTCATATTGTCCAAATACAGTATTGAAGTTGGGATTGTCCATTGACATTGGACAAATTACCATCTGGTTATGACTAACATAGCCATGGAAAATCCCTTATAAATCACCATGTTTAATGGGAAAATCCTCTATAAATGGGCCATGGCTTCCATGGCTAGGACCGCAGGTGAATCCGGTGAATCCAAACCCACCTGCTGCATGGCGTTGCGTTCTCTGGCGGCCGCGGATAAGCCTTCTTCCAGCCTCAGGACCATTGTTTCATTGTTGGGGATCTTTGAAAGGAAAAAAACACCCATGTTCCAGTTTACTTAGGGTCACCTACTATACCCATATATATATAAATAAAATAAATAAATACGAATATAAATATGCAATCTATATATATATATTATATTATGGCTGGGATTGGTTGGAAATATTCTGGATACAACTGGGCTATAAGCATGATCAACATGAACCACCAGAACTGATTGCAACGCAGATCCATTTTTCGTAAGATGATGGGAATATTTTATGGGAATCGGTCAACCTGAAAATGCCTCACTGGAACGGAATTTTGAGGTAATGCCCTTATCAAAATGGAGGATTTCCAGTTGACTATGTTGATTCCCCTTAGATTCACAAGTCACAGATGTTGAAATGTGGGGTTTTTCCTCACAAAAATCAGATGGATTTCTGTGAAATCATCTTTCCAACAACTTTGATCCCCAAAATTCCACAGATTTATCATGATTCATCGCTTTCGGAAAGGGCAACATTGTACTGGACCATGGTAGCTACGGTAGCTACCCCCCATCCGTGTACAAAAAAGGGGGCCCCCAACGCGCTGTGCCAAGTCCGTTGCTGTCGGGAGTCTTCCTGGAGGTGGTATAACGATGTTCACCTGACATCGGGATTACAAATCTATACACTTGCGGTAGATAGATATCTTGTAAATAGATATATTTTATTTTAATGTAAATAGATATATTATGGGATAGTAATATGGGATATATATATATAGAGATATAGATATATATATATATGCAAATATAATGTGGTTAAAACAATGCCATAAACCACCCATGACTGAGAATGGTTAATACCACCTATAAAAATGGTGATGACTGGGAGATGGTAAACATGACATTGTCTTAACCACATTAAATAGATATATTGTACTATCATGCGGTTCGGAAGCTCCACTTATCTCCCCATTTTGGCTACCCACATCTACCCACTGGAAAGTCACAATGGAAAATCTATTATTTATGGACGATTTTCCCATCAGAAACTCCGATGATCGGGGGTTTCCCAGCGGCCCGCAATGTTTGATGATAATCTCGAAAGTTTCTCTCAAACTCGGTCAAAATCGGGTGTAAAATTGATATGTCCCATAAAATTCCATATAAACATCCATATCCCCATTGAATATCATTTTAAATCACCATTTGAGTGGTAGGATTCCACTATATCCCCATCAAAAATCACCATTAAATCACCATAATCATGGTAGGTTCAATCACCATTTTCATCCATTTCCATAGACTATATCCATATATATATAATATGTATCCCCATTAAATTACCATTTCTGGTAGGTTAAATCACAATTTTCATCCAGTTTATATCTAATATCATCTAACCTTTGATGGCCACCCGGTTGGTTTCGGCTCCTCCAGAGAGATGCTGCGACTCGAGGCCACCAGCGCCTGCATCTGTTGCTGCAAGGCTTGGCACTTCGCCGCCAACTCCTGTCGCGAGGTGGTCGGCGAGTTGCCCGGCCGTTTTTGGGAGGGGAAAGGATGGCTGGTTGGTGGTATACCTACACCTCCGAAAAATATGAACGTCAGTTGGGATTATTATTCACAAATATTCACGATATATGGAAAGTCATAAAAATGTTCCAGTCACCACCAACCAGATGATGGGGTCCCTGTTGGTTGTTGCGTTGACGCCTGAAAGTGGCTGAAGTCTATGGTAGATTGACCGGCAAGAAATGGTGATGATTCACTAGGATGAACATGGTGATGATAACTGGGATGATTTAATGAAAATGTCTGGGATGAACAGCAACAGTGAATTGGTGATGAAAAATAAAGTCATTGTGGAATGAGTTTTCCAACAAACGTTCAACTGGGGGACACCACCTCGCGGGCTGTTTTGGAAGAAAACATTGTGAATTTAGCTTCAAAAACACAATGTTGGGAGTTGTCCAAACAACAACATACTGTGGATTCACTGTGGATGGTTGCAAAATCCTGCACCACCTTGGATGGTTGAACCTCTATAAATAATGGGATAAACCACACAAAAAAATCCTTGGATTGTCATAAACATTCCTCCAGTTTTTGTTTCCATGAAAAAGATGAGTTTCGTGAGCTTCCCTCTAACCTGTCAAACTTGTTCCAGGTTTTTCGAAGATTTCCCCAACATGGGAATGTCCCAACATGTCCCAACGATGTCCCACAAGGGGGTCGCCTCCTCGATCTTTTGTTTCCATTCCCAGCGACGGTCGTCCAACAAATGAACCTCCGGAAACGGATCTCGTTGATCTGGGGATTTGAGCAGCCCAAAATCCCAGAAAGATTCCATAGATTTAGGTGAACCATCCCCTTGAACTGAACATGTTGGGATATGATGGGAATTCAGTAGCCAAAAAATAGTTCAATATTTGCAAAAGTATCAAAAGTATCAAAAGTGTGACCCACTTTTCGCGGATTTGAGCGTCAAGATGCGGATTTTGAGGAGCGTCCGAATAGTCGGACCCAAGCGTCACAAATGGGGGATCTAAACAATTGATGATTAGCACTTGGTGCTTCATCCACGAATCGCCAGGGGTATGTACCTGGTCATTGGTTAGTGGTATGGTTAGTGCTTGGTCCACTTATGAAACAGTGAAGTCTGAATGAAAACTTACTACCCTCTGGTAAACGTTTACAAAAAACGATGGTTAAAATCACCATTCTATTAATGGGCAAATCCACTATTTCAATGGTCATTTTCAATAGCAAACTGTTGACATAACCAGGCCGGGTAACTCGGGTTTAACCTCTCAGGAGCCTCCAGCAATCAGGGCCCATGGCAGTCATGGACATATGGAAAATCCCTAGACGTTCCGTGGCCAGGTCACTTTTTTGCCAGCGGTTTTGTCCCAAAAAGGCGAGGTGTTGGAAACGGTGAAACGGTGTTTCACCTAGTTGTAAATGGAAAGCCAAAGAAGGTACTGGTCCAAGATGATTAATCAACTAATGGTGAAGATGTTTAAAAGATTTTAAAAAAATATATGAGAATGTAATGCCGGGCATAGTTTACAAACAAGACCAATGCAGGATGAATAGCAACTGCAATTACTTTACCCTTCACCAGTTCGCAAACTGCCACTTTTTTGCCCCAAAAACTCTGGCAGCTGCCGAAGATCCACTAGCGGATCATCTTGCTCAAAAACAAGTTCTATCCTCATGTCCTCCCCATTTCATGATGGTGAAATCCCAAAAAATACCCTCTGGTTATGTCAAAATAGCTATTGAAAATGACCATTTACAGTGGATTTTCCCATTAAACCTGGTGATTTTCCATAGTTATGTTAAATTACCAGAGGGTACAGGCAAACCTCACAAAAATAGGCGGACTTAAACAGTCCCGGCAATTCATCTCTGGCCTGCCGAATTTGCCCCTGCAATTCATCGGACAGGCCCTTGACCTAAGCATCGGGAACATCAACTAAAAATAAATGATGATAATGATCATAGAATATCAAGGTTTATGTTGGGGATATACAGTATCCCCATTTTTCAGTGATATCAGGATTCTGGATATGAATATATGGGCATTTATGGATATACCTACATGGATGTGTATATATATATATTATGTATGGGGATGTAATTTATTACCTGTTGGCTCAAGCTCAATGGGGATGCAGTGGAGATCTCATGGGAATATCATGGGGATATTGATGTTCTACGGGACATGTACATATACATATATATATATATACGTATATATAATTTATTTATATTCATTTATATATATATACATACATATAATATATCCACACTATGTATGTATATATATATATATACAGTTTTTCATGTGTGTATATCATTGCATAACGGGTCTGTCTGTGTTGGCTTTCCAGTGTGGCTGTAGTATAAAGCTAACAATAAATGCCATGAAATAGATAGCATGGGATATAACCAGGAATGTGACATGGGTTTGTCTGGAAATGGACATGCTCAAGGGGGAAGTCTTCAACCCATTGGATCTTAAGGATGAAGTCTTCAGAAAATCCCTCTGCTGATAAGTTATAGCCCTAAAAAAGCTTGTTTATCCTCAAACCCAAAAGAATCACACCAATTTCAAATCCAAATATATATATATATATATGTATTTATGTATTTATGTATTTATGTATATATATATATATATGATATATGGTATAAGCCATTTGAGGCTTAACAAAAACCCATGGCTTTCCACGAAGAATCCGCTTTTGAAAACAAGCGGAACCCCCAGCGGCACTGCGGCATCCTATGGGACCCCACCTTGCCATCCAGCTCCGCCAAGCGCTTCTCCACACGAGGCTGTTGAGCTTCCAAAACATTCACCCGATCGAACAAACGATCCTCGGCTGGGAGAAATTACCGAAATTACCATGTGAAACCGCTAATTGAAGCTATCAAGTGACTTACTGTTCAACGACGAAAAGTGGATTATATAATATATAAAAAGTGTGAACTTCGTTACCTAAATTTTGGATTCTATAAATTGGTGGTTATGATAAACTACGAGTACTATTTGGCTATTGGGTTTATGGCAAATCAAACTACTTTCGGTGGGTCTAGAAACCAACAAACATTACTGGAGGACATCACGTTGCAGGCAGAGTGGGTCTTGATGTGAGAGAAACCTCCAAGTTTTTTGGGTGCGAAATCAAAGTTCATCCCTGAGTTCTTCTAGGAACATGTTGAGATGTG
This sequence comes from Cladocopium goreaui, assembly GCA_947184155.2. Taxonomy (NCBI): domain Eukaryota; class Dinophyceae; order Suessiales; family Symbiodiniaceae; genus Cladocopium; species Cladocopium goreaui. The sequence continues at coordinate 286,030 of CAMXCT020002247.1, read as the reverse complement.
TTTTGTCTTTTTGTGTTTGCTTTGCTGTGGGAAAAATCCACCTGCAGGGGCAATCTAGCCAGCAATGTTGGCTTCAGATTAGGTAAATCAGCTAAACTGAGCTCTGTGTTAGTATGGCCAAGAAAGAAGACACCGTGCGAAATTCCATGAATTTTTTGCATGTTCGGATTGAACCGAAGGCCGTACCTTTCAGGAATACAGCTGGATTGCGGACCCTTGGCCTCCCAAAACCAACTCACGGGTTGACCCAGCAACAGATTGACCTCTGCTAAGAAAATGCCGACCGCATCTAATCACTAACATATCTCTACGAAAAAAAACTGGTCGCTGAATGTATGAGAACCATCACCATGTCACCATGTCTAAATATTAGGTGTGTGGTTGAATTAGTGCAAGTAACCAGTCATGCCAAAAATATAGAATCATTTTTGGATTCATCATCGAGGACCTAGGATAGGTATGGACGGTATGGACTTTGGCTGAAACGACCTATGTACTACGAATCAGTTTTTTTTTGTATCTGCTTTTGGCTCATGGAAATCATGATATTTTGCCATGTTTTTTTGCCATCAACTCTCGATTTTTCGTGTATTTTCACGGGAAAACAAAACAAAAAAACAGCCAAAATCCCAAAATGGAATCCTGGCACCCGGTGGTTTAGAAGATCAGTTTCCCACATTTTTTGCTGGTCAATCTCATGGTAAATCTCCCATTTTTGAACATCCATTGACTGGGAAAACTGTAAATCCAGATTTCTGTGGATAGACTAGTAAATTGATGGTCATTCCCATGGTAAAATCTCCCATTTCTGAGATCTTCTGCGGAATTTGTTTTTTCGGAAGCCCTGGCTTTACCCACCATTCCATCCCTCGTCATCCCTCGTGAAAAGTGTCCAGAGTGGTGGCGGAGAAGTCTCTTCGCTCTTGTCTCAACCTGGACACTGCTGGTGACCCTTCGCGATATTTTGGACGCTTCAAGCCGTTAGTTTTCCATGGTTTTCCCTTAATGAATCCTGGGGCGTCTTGCAAATTGTCCCTTCAATTCTTGGATTAAGGTAATAAATATTGATTGGTTCTACTTGGATGTAGACCATCGCAAGTTCTTTGTAACCATGCAAATGAATCCAACTGGATATGATCATGATTTCTGGCTTTGCGGCTTTTCTGGGTTTCAAGATTAATATACGGTTACTATAGCAGTTATAACACGATTCCTGGGATGCACCTAGTGGATGATCACGGTTGGCCAAGGGGATCACAGGTTATGACTAACACTTCGCCATGGAAAATCCACCCATGCTATTAATAGGTAAACCATCTATTTCTATGGGCCATGGCTTCCATGGCGAACTGTTAGTCATAACCAGAGGGTATTTCTTTACGTGTCTGAATTTGGAGGCATCCCCAAGGCCTGTGAATCATCGATGAGATGTTCGATTGCGCACCTGCTGCAGTTTGATACTTCTAAATTGACATGTCCATACGTCGGGGTAGCTATACCATGTTTTTAGACTCACCTATTATATACTATATATGAGTCATGAGCAGCTGAGAACTTTAACGCTGATTTCAGGTTGCCAGCTTAGGTAAACAAAGGCGCCATCTGTCTGCACGATAGAAACCAGCAGTTCTGGAATGTGTCCATTTAAAGGCACCCACGGAGCAGATCGAATATCCAAACCAATGTCAATTTCTGGAAACGCGCTTCCTGTTAGTTTATGTTAGTTTTGGTCCAATTTGGAGGTTTCCTGAAATGGGGGGTACCCCTAAATCATCCATTTTAGATGGGGATTTTCCCTTATAAACCATCCAGCTATTGGGATACCCCCATGACTATGGAAACCACCATTTCATCGCCATGATCCTTGAATGGTGTTTCCTGGCCTCCCGTCACCGTGTGCGCCCTGCGCGCCCACTGTGTGCGCGGGGCGCGTGAGCCAGTAATGATCATCGCCGCGGAACTTCTTCTCCCACTTCTCTTCAAAAGCGTCCATCTGCCGCCGGACCGCAGACATCAAGGCGCTTTCCTGAAGCCGAAGGACGCAGGATTTGTTTTAGCCCGATTCAATGGGCCAAAGGTCAATGGTAAAATTGGGGTCGTATATATATATATAATGGTTTTTGGGGTCCATCACATGGTGAGTAAATTGCATCCCGCGGGTTAAAGGAGTATAGGGTCTTTGTGCTATCTTGGGCCGTTCAATTGGAAGGGGGTTACCACAAAATACTCATAAAAATTGATAGACTATGATAAATTACTAGTAAAATTGTTCCACTTCTATTGAAAAACTGGTGGTTGAGTAGTCATTTACCTGACTGAACGTGGAAGAACTGACGTCAGGACTTGAAGATTGCAGGATGAGGGCGGGAGATGGATTACCTCTAATGAGTTGTAGGCGTTGCAGAGGTTCTTTCAGAGAGATTGTTCCTACGTAGTATTCCATAGTCCACAATTGCGTAGAAACGGCATTGCCTTCTCTGCATCTTGTCTACTCGTAAATTGAAACGGGGATACCCCGGTTCATCATCCGAAACACAATTATTGAAACCTATGGTGACTTGGGGATCTTAAAACTTTAAGACACCCCCAAATTACCCTCTGGTAAACTAACATAACTATGTAAAATCACCATTTTTAATGGGAAAATCCACTATAAATGGCCATTTTCAATAGCTATTTTGACATAACCAGAGGGTAAACGTGTTCTGCATCGGGGGTTGTACGCCCCTGGCCGCCAAGGATCATAGGACGCTCGAGCTGTGGCATTGACCACATTGGTTCTGCCTCCGCCTAACAGACGTTGGAAAAAAAAAAACTAAATCCACTGTTTGATCATATCTGTTTGGTGGTTTTACCCTCTGGTAATTTAACAATAACCACTATTTTTATGGTGATTTGATGGTTAACAATGGTGAATAATGGGAATATCATGGGATTTACCCTCTGGTTATGTCAAAATAGATATTGAAAATGACCATAGAAATAGTGGATTTTCCCATTAATAGCATGGTGGATCTTTCCATAGTTATGTAAACGTTTACCAGAGGGTAACCATCTTGAAAAATATTAGTCAATGGGAAGGATTATCCCATATATTATGGAAAATAACAAATGTTTGAAACCACCAACCAGATACATTATTCCAATAGAAAAAAGACAGTCCGGGAGATAGATATCATGTTCCATCAATAATTTCATATGAGCAGTGTTCAAAATCCCTCCATCATTCCAATTTTTCTGGTTGGTTAATAGGGATTCCCCTATTGGATTATTATAATCCCCAATATATAAAGGGTAGTATAATCCCTCAACTAATCATCAACCAACAGGGGTTTCGCAGCCACTGCTCATGTCCCCTATTGAAAACAAAAACTATGTGGCATTTGGATCCCCACTAAAAATTATCATCGTCTTTTCCATGCATTTTGATGATTTGTTTGCCATATTTGGGGAGAAATCCTGTTTATCAGTGTTTTGCTTCTCCATGGTTCTCTCGACTTTAATAATAATATTGCAATATACATGCAGGCTATATCCTTATTTTATGATGATAAAACACTCGAGAATGAACGCTATCATGTTGTCGCTTGATGTTTTCGCTATTTTGTACACAGAATTATATATGGATCCCATGAACATCCAGAAAAGTCACATCCATATTACTTGTCCCATGCGTATCCATCATATCCCCATTGGATCCTCCAGGGTTGAATCCATGGTGAAACATTGTGAAACCGCCCCTTTTTTTTACGCGAAAACCTTGGATAAAATGTTGGTGTATGTGGTCACTTTCATTGTGTAACATGTACAGTAGACCATTTTAAGCCCCCAAACATCCACGCACTAATTTGATATATCTAGCATATGTTTAATCCATGTTCAAAAAAAAAAGTTTTCCACCGTTGTTCCACATGTTTCCACCATTTTTCCGTATTTTTCTCAGAATTCACCCATGATTTCGACCAACGCCCAAGCAGCTCAAGGCCCTCAGCTGCTGCGCCATCGGGCTCGAGGGACGCCGGGCGTTCCTTTTTCAGCGGTACTGGGAAAATCGCCGATGAAAGACTCGCAATTGGGAGGTTTAAAACCCATGGGAAAATTCCGATTGAAGCAACAAAAATGGGCATTTACTTGATATGTATATATATATATATACATATATAATCATATATATATATATATACATATATATATATAACATATACATATACATATATATATATATATATATAGTCGGCTTATGATAAGCTAAGTGGTTAATGTTTCTGGGGTTGGTGAACTACCGTTTCGAAATGGGATTGATTACCCACGAATTGCAAACTTACCATCGCCAGGGTTGTGAACCACGTGCTGAACACTGTTCAAAACCGTTGATTGAAGGTCAAACCTTGATCAACAGCAATTATAGGGGTTTATATACGCAACATCAGTTTACGAAATAGTGTTTGATGAGTTGTTTAATGGGGATTTAACCAACATTGATTTACATTGGGTTTTTTCAACCACAATGATATGATGTAATTGATAAATGCGGGTTGGTTGCTGATATGATCGGGGGTTATTCATCTATCCAACCCACCCTTTACATGGTGTCATCATCGTCATACGTGAACTGGGAATCCCGTTCTTAATCAACCAATAATGACAAAGAGTTTTGAATACTGTCAGTACGATTGATTCTCGAAACTTTCAACATGAAACACTGCAAATAGTGATTGAAACTCAGACATGTTCAGTTCTGAATAGCAGATTTATTTATATTGTTTCAACACTGAATATTATATGATTTATTGATAAATCAATTCATTCTGAGGTCCCATTGCTATTCGAAGGATGGAATCTCTCACTTGGATGACCATGGAAGTGGTGATCAGAATTCATTCTAGAATTGGCTGAGGGGTTCAAGGGGAAATCACAAGAACAATCATTATTTATATGGATGTATATATATATATATACATTGTCTATATATAATTATATTCATACATTTGGAGGTTTGCTAAAATGGGACGTACCCCCAAATCATCCATCTTCATAGAATTTTCCATTATAAACATTTATAAACCATCCAGCTATTGGTGTACCCCCAATAGCAGCCCCATTAGGAATCCTCCATGTGATGTTAAAAAGATGTGTAAGAAGTACAGCTTCAATCTTCCCCTTGAACTACTCCCCCGTGGATCGTAACCCTGGTTTCACCACTGGCGAGCAATCAGGGACTTTCAAGCGACACTCACTGATCACTTTGGTTGCTTGCAATCCGCATTTTGATGGATCAAATCCTACCTTTTATCAGCTGTTTTATGGGTGAACCGAGAGCCGATTCACACAAAAATCATTGATTGGATGGAACTTAGAAATCTCTAAAAATCTCTTCTCCCCGGCCATCAATTTGTGTAAAAAATCCTCAGATCTCCAATTCTCAACTTCAAAGAATCTTTGAACATTCAAGAACCTTGAAGCTCCCAGCTTCAACCTCCAAAAAAACACCTCAAAACGTCAACTTCACCTCCTCCCCGGCCATCATCCCAGCATCAGCTGGAACTGCCACGGCCACCCTTCGCGCCCTTCAGGGACCGCCGGTCCCGCTGGTCCCGCCGGAGCGTCCCGGGGTGGGCTCGAGATGGGCTCGGAGGGCCCGGGGCGACCCCTTGGAGCGCCCTCCATGGCGGAGGATTCACGATTTCTGCAGAAAATCCATGGGTTTTTGATGGTTTTGATCTCCTCTGGCTGGTGGTTGACCAACCCTACCCCCCTGAAACATATGAGTTCGTCAGATTGGATCATCATCACTATTGGGGAAAATAAAAAATGTTCCAAACCACCAACCAGTCTCAAGAAACCTCTGAAATTAATGAAAAAGTCGTGTGTTTCTGTTTGAGATGGTTGGATATCTGATGAGTTTTTCGGCGGAAAAGTTGTCCGACGTGCTATCAAAGTTGAACGCTGTGGTTTTCGGTCTTGAAATTGTGGCTCTGCGCAGGTCTCGTGAGAATATGCCCCAGCAGGGGTCCCCAATCCTAATTCAAAGTTATATCATATATCCAAACCAAGTATGCCAGTCCAGTTCGAAACCACCACGGAATTCGATTATTTTTTCTGGAAATTCCCATGTTTGGGATGCTAAACTTGTCTAATCTGCATACTGTCCAGTGTCCGCTCCGGCGTGACACTGCTACAAGCCTGATACGGCAATTAGGCAATTCCGAGCTCTTGTGGATGACACTTGGGTATGGGTCATGGGTCCAAAATTTCAGCTCCCGGGAAACACTTCAATCATCTTCAATCAAGGTAAAGTGGCCATTTTGAGTATGTATGAATTCAATTCTGAGTGAATTTGGGCCAAATTTTAGGGGCAAACATGGGCAAATTGTTTTCCCATCGGGTCCTTTCTTTTCGGCTCTTGGATATGGTCTACCCACCAGTTCATGGACAAGTCGGTACTTTGACATGCAAAAAATGACCGACAAAACAACTGCGACATTCACATGAATGGTTTTTGGTTGAAATCATTGTTTTATCTTGGAAAATGATCATCCATTCATTGTTTAAGATTGGGAAATATTTAAAAAAACCTTCAATCATTCTACGCGTAAAACCCCAATTGGTCACCTCGTCTACATCATTTCCTGTCATTCACAATCTGGAATTGGCCCCCTGAATTTCTTTGCGACCCAAAGAAACCTAACCGCAAAACAATGAAACGATGAAATCAAACCAAATTGAACATTGATTTGGTCCGATTTTTTCCCGACCCCGTATGATGACGGCAAAAAACTTGAATAGTCACTCTGCTGGCCCCCACTTGAAACAAACAATAAAAGATCGAAGTCAGATCATTGGTTTCAATGAACTTTCATGGGGGATCATGATCCCAAATTTAGACCATCCAAGTAGGTTGAAGCCTTGGTGAATCAGGTGCACCTGTGGCGGGGGGGCGTGAACCTCTAAGCGCTCTTTGAATTTGTCGATGGACCAAACCTGGGTGAACAATTGTGACCAGTTTCACGCATAGCACCTGATAATTTGGCAAAACTGACCGACTTTAGTAGGTTTTATATATATATATATTTATGATCGTAGTCAAAACCGCTAAAGGTCCGAACCAACGTTTGTTCAGACTATATCATCAATAGCTGGGATCAAAAAAACGCGGCAACCCTGCGCGTGACATGTTGTTTGGACCCTATGGCATTTATGGTGCTCACAAACCGAAACAGCATACAGATGGCCATGAATCCTCAATTTGTTGGCGGCTTCAGCACCTTGAGAAAGGTTGCCCCTTATGGATCATCATCCCAAATATTGCTGGCAAAAATGAAAACACATTAAACACCAACCCGCTAATTAGACCCGAACTCCCTCACAGCAACGCACTCAGCCGCAAACTGTCAACAGCGGCGAGCCAAGGGCGAGTGTGCCTCGCAGCTGATAAAAACTGATGGCTCCATCTATGATGAAGCCCTTCTGAACATGCTCACTCACACCAAACTGCATGCACCAGTGTTTGTGTCGCCGGCAGCAACGCCCACCCGTCAAAGCAGCAACAACAACCGGCTCCTTGAAGCAACCTGAGCAAGTCCAGAGTGCCCAAAGCCCCGTGCTGCCCGCCTTTGTAGCCCTCCAAGCGCTCATTGGAGCCTGGAAGGTGTCGAATCTTATGCTAAGCCATCTTTTCATTGGAAAAGTCTCATTATAATTGTCACCAATGTTCGAACGAATTGACCAAATGTTGCTATTCAACCCATCCCAAAAGGGGGGGGTCAACAAGACTAGGGTAATCCCAAGTCCATTGGCTTCTCATCATGTTCCTTCTTTTTCTGCAATGGCCTATGTTGAGGGTACGATTTCAGCCTCATCTATTTTTGATCATACAAATTGTCCAGTTCACAGTGCACTTACTAGCTGTTGATGACTTGTTATATCCACATTTTGCTTGGCTAAAGGCATTTAAAACGAACGTTGAACACTCAGTTGTTCTATTCAAATTCATACTACATAATTCACCACTCCTGAAACTCATACGTAACCCATATCATATAAAATAATTGGGATGTTGTATGCTCTGGCTACCGGCAATCAAGCCTCCGGCAATGATTGGGACAATCCCCCATCTTTGTTCGATGATTTTCCCGGCGACAAAAAAACTCCCTTCTTGTTGGGAGTTTCGCAGCCAGCCAGCTTTGATTACTGAAGGCTAACTAGATTGACGAGTGAAGTAGATATATCTATAGGATCTGGTTGGTGGTGCAATAACCATCTTGAAAAATATGAAAGTCAATGGGAAGGATGACATCCCATAGATTATGGAAAAAAAATTGTTCCAAACCACCAACCAGGTATCTATAGATTAAGACATATGCGTACTCATTGGTATATATGTATAGTCATAGATATGCTATCCCAAGTATTGACTATTAGATTGCTTACATGGATTACTATAGATTGATTAAGTTTGATTCATTTTGGATCAACATAGATCAACATAGATTGATATTTCTATAGATTGACATAGATTGACATATCTAATTAGCTAATTTTATAGTATGGCTCTGCCCCCCTCTCAGTCGGATTATTACCGACTGCGCCTTCAGCTCGCAGAGCCACCACGATCTCAGGTTCAACCGGCCTGGCTCGACCCATTGCCAAACATCAATCCCTGGAGAGGTTTCCTACACTTTTTCGCAGTGATCCATGATCCAAAGCCTGAAAAAAATATGGAAAACTATGAGAAAATCCTGGGATGTTTAGGGATGAGGTACCAGATTTTTTTTACCTATGTAGCCGCTATGGTAATCAAGGGTGAAAATTCTGGAGGGTATCCTCCAGGCTCCATGGATAACCCCAGGTGAATGGATCCTGCCCTTGATGTTGCCACAATTGGCGATATATATATATATATACCCCAGTGATTCACAGCTCAAATGTTTTTGGCCATGTCCAAGTAGATGGCATGTTCCAACTATCAATAATTGTACTATAATTGGATGTGTAGGACCGAACTATACCGAACTTCAGAATTCACAACTGGGGATACTCTCTGGTAATTTAACATAGCTATTGAAAATGACCATAGAAATAGTGGATTTTCCCATGAATCATAATGATTTTCCAGTTCGCTATGTTAAATTACCAGAGGGTACATCAATAAGATATCTGGATCTCGGTGAAGTAAACATGTTTCTGGGATCCACATCCTGGTTCGTATTGAATCTGCCGCTGGGATCCTTCTCTTCATATCATGGCGGATCATGGATACTCTGTGCCTTCAGCCTGGCATTGGTTTTTCTCATTATCATGATTATTGATGATTATTGATATGGTTATGATGTAGTTTCCATGAAGTTATGTGTAGCTGTTAATGATGGCAAATGGGTACTATCCCCAAACTGACAGTAACACTTCGACCATGAGAATCATTCAACACTTCTTAGCTTCCCCCAAAATTCTTCACAACTCATGGCAGCCTGGTAAGTCTTAGGAACATGCTGCTGCTAAACGTAGGGAATGCATGGGTTGCTGGGATTACTTGGGATTATTATTACCATCTGTCTTTCTTTTTTACATGGCCATGGAAGATCACCATTTTTAATAGGTAAACCATCTATAAATGGGCTATTTCCCATGGCTATGTTAAATACCCAGAGGGTAATAGTTCTTGTGGATCATTCCCTCCCTACGTTTAACACGGCTAGCACGGCGCGCCTGTCGGTTGCACGAGAACCAAGGTTTTGGTGTAGAACTTCAGCTTGAAACACCTGACGGCACTGCTGAAAGGCTGAAAGGCTGAAAGTGACCGGCTGGAAAAAAAAAACTGGACATGGCAAATATGGCTTAGATTTCCTAGATGCGCAAAAGCATTGATTTTTAAAGCTGGGCTGGGATTCTAAACATTCGAAACCATTAAGCTCTCAACCAAGACAACCAAGATCTTGAAAATCTATACCTAGAGGGGATCCATCGCCAAAAAAACAACCTAGTGGGAAGTTGTTAACTCCTTCCTGGAAAACCGGAAACTTAGGGGGATTGGAAGCACCCAGCCCATCGGCTTTGGTGAAATCCCAATTGTGGCTGGATCAAAACTCTTGCAAACGCGCAATCACAACTGCTTCTAGCTACCCTCTGGTAAACATACAAAAACCCATGGAAAATCACAATTTTCAATGAGTAAATCCACTATAAATGGCCATTTTCAGTAGCTATAGTAAATTACTAGAGGCTACCTAGTTTCTGGCAACTAAATAATTGATCTTCACTGGTGAACTTCATCTTCGTGCTGCAAATTTCATGAAAAAATCCCCACATGTTGCTGATAAGATCACCATTATGGAATATCAATGGTTTATCAATGGAATATATCAATGGTTTATCTATCACTTATAATGGTTAATAATGGTGTATCAATGGTTTATATACCTATAACTATTGTATACTATACCAAGATTTCACCATAGATTTTCTCCATAGATTTTCCCACAAGTCCCTGGGGAAACGACGATAGGCCGACCACGCAACTCCTGCGTCAAGTCAGTGGCTTCATCCAACAACGGCTGCAAGTCCTGGAGGCCCAATTTGGAGGACTTGGAAAAAAATCTGATGGATGTAGAACTAGACTCAGTATGGTAGATATCTATATCTATATATATATAATAGGTACATATATACATATATACATATATACATATATACATATACATATATATATATTATACTATATTATATATATAATATCTGGTTGGTGGTTTCAATCCCTCTGAAAAATATGAGTTCGTCAGTTGGGATGATGACATTCCCAATAGATGGAAAGTCATAAAAAATGTTCCAAACCACCAACCAGATATGTACATATACACATACATAGATTTAAACCTATAATACACCTCTATTGTGGTGGTTTATTTTAGAGTGAAAGCATCAAATTGGTATTGGTCATTGGGGTTTGGAGCTCTGCAGAATTGGGTCGCAATCTACGATCAGTGTTTGGGGCATCCTGCTGGATCTAAATGGCTTATACCCCCAGTTATGTATGGAATATCCCCACTTAATCCCACTTATATGGAATTATATGAGTTATATAATGTTATATAATGTTATAAAATGCTATATAATGCTATATCATGCTATATAATGCTATATAATGTGCTATATAATGTGCTATATAATGTGCTATATAATGTGCTATATAATGTGCATTAATGTGCTATATAATGTGCTATATAATGTGCTATATAATGTGCTATATAATGTGCTATATAATGTGCATTAATGTGCTATATAATGTGCTATATAATGTGCTATATAATGTGCTATATAATGTGCTATATAATGTGCTATATAATGTGCTATATAATGTGCTTTATAATGTGCTATATAATGTATATATAAAATGCTATATATTGTGCTATATAAAATGCTATATAAAATGCTATATAAAATGCTCTAAAAAAATGCTATATAAAATGCTATATAAAATGCTATATAAAATGCTATATAAAATGCTAAAAATTAAAATGCTATATAAAATGCTATTTAAAAAAATGCTATATAAGATGCTATATAAAATGCTATAAAAAAAGAATGCTATATAAAATGCTATATAAAAATGCTATTAAAAAAATGCTATATAAAATGCTATAAAAAAGAATGCTATATAAAACGCTATATAAAATGCTATATAAAATGCTATATAAAATGCTATATAATGTGCTATATAATGTGCTATATAATGTGCTATATAATGTGCTATATAATTATATAATGCTATATATGGATTATAAACCACTTTTCAAGTGGGACCCGCACATCCAAGTAGGATAATCATCCCCTCCTGCAACACTGCGACCTGAGCCACTGTCAAGCCATGGCAGAAAATGGTGTTTTCATGGGATTTGACCAAGAAAAATTGGGATTTTTCCATGGTAAAAACATTTGTATTGGCTAAATCCACTATAAATGGGGATAAACCATGGTAAAAACATGGTAAAAAGCTCGGACTCATGTTGAACCTGGTTGAGTACTTAGGGTGATTTCCATCAAATACTGATCTGCTGTTTTTCGGTAGTCACCCCCCCCAATGAAACAGCTCAGGGATGTATTAATCCAGGGCGTTGACATGATGTTTAAACATCTTTGAGACCAAACCCAAAGACCAACCAGATTCACTTCACGCCCCAAACCCTCAGTCGTTGGAAAAAAAATGTATTGGACAGCATGTCGTTGGTATTGTTTGGTACTTTTACTTATGGTTTTGAAGCACTTTGAGCGTCTTGATAGCTACTGCGTCTAACTTGTGCAACGGTCTGTACGGAAAGTGGGAAGCCGTGATTAGCGACGTCCCGTGTGCTGATACCTGCACAGATCCTGCAAGTAGCAAACTACAATCACCATGGTTATACCTCACTTTATGGCCATCTCATAGGAAAATGAAATACCCTCTGGTAAACTAACATAACTATAACTATGGAAAATCACCATTTTCAATGGGTAAATCAACTATAAATGACCATGTTCAATAGCTATGTTAGTTTACCAGAGGGTAATTATAAACCATTGGATGTTGCAAACAAGTCCCTCTGGTAGGTTCACAGAGCTATACAACATGTTCTTTTAATAGATTATGCACCTACCAAACATGATGGATTTTCCATACGGTCAATGAGAGGGATGTATATGAACGGATGTAAGTGGATGAACCTCCACATCAGTGTCACATCAGTACGAATCAGTGACATCATTGAGCTACGACCGCGACATTGGCGAAAATATCCCTCTGTGAAATCTGTGGTGATTTCCCCATTAAAGAGGTGGTTTTCCAGCCATGTTTGATTGCAGAGTGTTCTGTAAATGGGTTTGCCCAAAGAGTGGGATACCCTCTGGTAATTTAACATAACTATGGAAAATCACCATTTTCCATGGGTAAATCAACTATAAATGGCAATTTTCAATAGCTATGTTAGTTTACCAGAGGGTAATTATAAAAGTCCATGGTTTTCATCATTACTTCATAGTTCTCTGCAAGTTTTGCCCGAAACTGTGGTCATCCGAGTTCCCCCAACCACTGCTGATGCGCTGTCTAAGCCAAACTCGGCCTGCACCAGCATGAAACAATGATGGGTCATGTAGAGGTCCTGAAAAGATGGAATGACTTGACTCTGACTTGACCATCTATGAAATTAGGAGGGAATCATTTGTCTACGCGGCGAAGCCATGAGCAGCAAGAAGTGGAACAGTTCATGGGCAGTGCATCCCTTGCAATTCGTGGGTGATTAGGGAGTTTCAGTAATAAGGCTTCGACCCAAGGATATTAGTCAACAAGATTTCATCCTTCCACGTTAGGGCTGGGAAACAAAAAAAGCAACCAGGAAAGTCGGCCGCAACATGTCGCTGGTAGTATTCATCAAGATACACTTTCGGCAGCACGATGAGTGTCAGGATTCTGCCTCTATGTTTACTAGGGCGAAGGCAATTCGTCAGACATTTCTTAAGTTTACTTGCAAACCTATTTTGATTGTTCTAAACTTGGTTTTCCCATGTCTTCCCCATAATTTCACTCCAAGTTTTGTTATACCCCTATTTCCGTTGCTTATACCGCCTGGTCTTGCTGGTCATATCAGAACGCATCAGCATTTGAAGTTCAAGATCCCAGTATCATAAAACGGAGTTGTACCCCAGCTACACCCAAAAAAACTACGGAGTTTGCGTTTGAAAATGGTGCATTCCCAATTCCAATGGATTATCATCATTCATCCATTAAAATAGCCTTTAAAAAGGGATATATAGCCCGTTTTCTTGATGCACCTAAATACCATATTGTCGGTGATTTATCCCATTGAAAAAAAATAATCTAGATCCCCATGTTTCCCTGGTGAGTTTTTCCGATCAAATTCAACCCTTTTTTCCCTGAAGAATTCTATCCCATCCCATGAAATTTCTGGCTAGTTCATGGATGGGACCCAAGTGTAGTTTGTTATAATCCCCAACAGGCTGCCAGTCGCGTGACTCATGACCAGCGATTGACTCATAGCCAATCAACCATGGTTTCTCACTTCTGTCACCATGTTTCTGGATGGCTAAAAAAAAACTTTTTTTTCTTCCGCGAGTATCCCAAGTAACTGGCGAAAAAAACCATTGAAATGGCTGACACCCAAAGTTTCACAAGGCATTTGATGGTATTAACCTCTGGTATAACCTCTGGTTATCTCCCTCCACAGGGGCCAATCTCGAGCACCTCCAACTCCTCCACCAATCCAGGATCTATCGTCTGTCCTGACCAGTCGCTGTGGAGAGATAATGGACCTGCTTTTGATGAGGGAGTATATAACAGGTCCAAGAAAACCAACAGGATAATTAAAATCCCACAAAAAAGTGAGAAAACTGCATTTTTGGTGGGAATTGTATATAGAGAATATCCAATGCAGTCTCATCTAGTCCAATATATAGCACCATCCAATACAATCCCATATGGACCGATAAAATTTCAGTCATCTATAAAATCCGTCAAACATAATCTCGTCTAGTCTGAGTCTTGGGCTTATCTTGATCTTATCTGTTTGTGAATGTTTGTGATCATCAACTATACTGACCACAGTAGCCCCATCCTAGAACTGGGAGACTGTCGCGACACGCTCCGATACGCTCCGTTTCTGCTGCTTCGCTTCAACCAACCAATCCCCATCACTGCGTGTAGACCGCACGGTAAGCCATCCCTTAAGACTCGGTTGCGAAAACGCCCGAAGTCAAGCAGAATTTTCCGCCAGAAATCTCTTGGCAAACTGATTGAGTCGGCTGGATCTATTTGGCTGTTCCTAAATCTTGCAAATGATAGGAGTATAAGTAAGTATAAGGAGCAAACCAATGACACGGGGGTCATAGCTCAGTGGGCAAGCAACAATGATGAGGAGGCAACCAGCAAAAGAAATCAACAGGAAAATAGCTGACATCACCACGTTGACGTAGCAACAGTCCCAATTTACGACTTGTACCTGCCTCTTCTGTGCTTTGATGCGCAAATTTATTGTCATATTAGGTCAATCTTTTTCTTTGTGATGCCCTTAAGCTACTCAAACAACTAAATCCTTTATGGGACATGGTGGAAGTACAAGACCCACATCCCCCTGTGTGTCGAGTTCCCGAGTCGCCGTCATGGCCAAGGTGGCTGAACACTGATCCAGTGTCTACCCAGATCCAGTTCTGTAAATGCAATTCCGCTAGCCGTTGGTAATTTAGCATGGCTATTTTTCAAACGACCCATTTATAGATGATTGACCTATCCAAACATGATGATGTTCCATATTTACGTTAGATGACAAAAGGCTATGGGCTAAAATTGGCCTGGAAGCATCCACTTGTGGAGGCCTCCGGTGGCATTTCGGCTTGGTCAAAACATGTCAAAACGGTGAACTTTCTCACACCAAAAACGGATGTCCATCCCCCGAAAAATATAGAAAATCAATATCATGGATAACCAATGAATACCTACTATTAGCCAATTGTTAGCCATTGTCAGCCATGAACCAACATTAATATATCATATTTAGAGTGCCTATATATAATTAATATATATAGAGAGAGAGATACGAGTACCAATTCTTAGCCATTATCAGCCATTAATTAACATTCCCATCCCCATTAATCCAACATTCTTAGCCATTAACCATTATTAATCAATATTATTAACAATTATTGAACATTATAAAGCCATTCTAAAACCGTTATTAAAATCATTGGTTCAACAATTATCAACCACTATGAACCATTATTGAACCATTATTAAGCCATTCTTAGCCATCAAGCCATCCCCATCTTCCCGTTGCCACTAGCGCCGTCCTTCGCGTCTCACGCGGCCCGAGATGGCGCCCTGGCGCGAAGGCTGCGAGAGAAGTTGGAACCTTGGCTGCGGCTGACGGCCGGAAGCCGCATCCCTTGAGGTTGATGGGTTAACCTGATGGATTAATATGGGTTACAGGATGGGCCCCCCCAGTTATAAGTTGGTTTTTAACCCCATCTATCTACTGTAAATATAGTTATATGGGTATAATACACCAACTTGTTATTATAGTTATAAAACAACTTAGCTAACTATGTGGCCCCATCCTGTAATAATGGCTAAGGATTAATGATGGCTAAGGGTTGTTAACAATGGCTCAGCAATGTTCAATAATGGTTAATAATATGGATTAATAATGGTGAATGGCTAAGAATGGTTCATAATGGTTCAATAATGGTTGATTGGTTAATAACCCTGCTAATATTACGGCAAGACCCTATGGTTTGCCCGCAAGGTTAGAATGGAGTTTAGATATTATCCTTCGACATGCTCAAAAACCTGCGCTGGGCCAGTGCTTTGGTATTTACCAGACGACGAACCCTAAAACCCTAAAACCCTAAACTAAACCCTAAAACCCTGAAAACTCTGAATCCGATAGCAGAAAACACTGCGTAGTATGTTCTGCAATTTCTCTTCTCATGTTCGACGACAGGGAATCCTCAATGTTGCAGTCCGGGCAAACCACGGGGTCTGTGCGTAATATTAGATATGATGGATTAATGTTCGTAAATAATTGCTAATAATTGGTTATCTATGATATCTATGATTCTCAACCCATTAGATATGATTAAATATCATCCAAATATCAATTACGACGATTAATATTCCTTCCGTTGGCAGATTACACGATACCTACGAGACCCTCTTGTAACGGGGCCGCTGGAAAATCCACCAGCAACAGTTCGATGATTTTCCCATGAACAGAGGTGGTGCCACCAGTCACTGTGTCAGGGGATCATCCACACAGATTTGGATGGTGTCCAGTGCAAATGCACTACAACTTGATTAACTGCTGGGTTGATAGGTAGTTCATGTGTCATTTCACAATACCCAGTGAACCAGGGAGTATAACCCCTTATCCAAGTCTAGAATAACATAGATATTTTCATCGCACATCTTTTTTAGCCTACTTATGAATCAAGACCTAGGTTAGTAAGTAGGATAATTAAGGTGTTACGGCCTAGTAATAAACTTATAAGTAGGCCAACTAAGGTAAATCAACACCTCTCTTCTAATCAACATGGACATATGATTCCATATGATCATACTTAGCCTACAAATCCAGGGCACCTCCTCTTCTCAAGCACTTGATGCGAACTCACCGAGTCTCCCTACATATGCCCATGTCCCACTTGCAGCACATCACCAGTCCTCGGCAGTTGCGCTGCGGTTTACGGAAACTTCTCCAGCAATCTGTTGGGAAAAATATCACGAATCACTAATATGTCACTAGGATTTATGGCAGATATATACCAACTAAAAAACGAATATATCACCAATATTCACTAATACTATCCAATGTAGAATATAGATATGATATCACAAAGTATAGATATATCACTAATATTATGGTAGAATATGGTAGATATATCTATAATCTATACTTTGTGAAGTAACCATACACCAACTTAATGGGAGTTAATGGGGATTTGACGGGGATATTCCCCTCCGATCATCAAACACGGCAATGGGAAATATATATGGAAGTTTTATGGTTCAACTTGGCTACCCAGCAGCTGTTCAGAAGACCTCAAAAAGATCCTAGGTACTTTCCGTTCCTTATAACCTATATATAACTCACATCAATCCTGGGTCCGCATCGAATAAACCAGACCAGTCATGTCAAGATAAATATCCTTGACATCGAACACTGAGAACCCGAGAAGTGCGGGTATTTTCCATAACCTTTCACCTGACGCCTTTTTTAATGTATTCACTATTATCTGCACGTGTTTCCCCGAAACACTTATCTGGCTAGTGATGTGTGATTCTATACATCATCCCAAAATACTTAAACTATCACTTGGTTGTCATCATCTCAATTAAAAAAGGAACAAACCAGTCAAAGAATCAATCAAACCTTTGTAAACAAACGAATGACAATTTATATCCAACTTGTGAGCGTCATCAGTGATTGGTCAAACACGATTAAAACCCATGACCATCCTGAAGCATTTAGAACCTCCGCGTTTTCAGCACATATGTATAGATACCATATGTAATTATAATATATATATATATATCAATACAAAATAAAATATGTGTGTATAATTGTATATAGTCTATATATATATATATTGTATATATATATTGTATATATATATATATGTTGTATATATATTGTATATATATATATATGTTGTATATATATATATTGTATATATATATGTATCATATAATATAAATAAAATGCATACAATGGTCAAATGAAATAGTCCGAATCTTCTATCCACACAGCTTTTGGTGAATGTCCAGCGAGATGTGATATCCCAGAAGCCAATAGAATGATCTTTGAACAGGATGCTTCACCAGTTTCACCATTTGGCAGTGTGTCAAAACCTTGTACCCCTGGTGAACATCAAAATAGCTGGTAAATGGATGTTCATCCCCCTAAAAATGGTATTAATAGGTATTGCCCCATACCCATTTTGGTATCTGCCCTCTGGTAAACATACAAAAAACGATGGAAAATCATTGGAAAATCATCATTTTTAATGGGAAAATCCACTATAAATGGGCTATTTTCCATAGCTATGTTAGTTTACCAGAGGGTACTCCAGGATGCAAACTGATGCGAATTGATGCGAAAAAAATCGATTGTCTTGGCTAAACCCCAACTTCCTGCTGCTACAATTTCCTGGTTATGTGGGCACATATAGCGACTAGACAGAAAGATTTGCCGGTGTTGGAATGATTCTTGATATTTAAACCATCATCCACCTATTGTCTTGGTCAGGTTGCTGTAATTTCCAGGGTTCACAGATTGTTCGATGGTACATCAAACTCCCAACTAGTATTGCAACATGCTTCCAAAACACCTCAGTGATAGTAAGCCCTTAAAATGATATCGAAGTCATTTGAAGTCATTTAAACATTATTTCAGAACAGGATTTTAAGTTCTGGTAATCATAAGTAATCATAAATAGTAATGATTACCATAGGTAGATACCATTCTCAACTTCATTAACTATAGATAATCATAGATTTCAGATTTCATGAATTCCATGAAGTACTGGTTGGTGGTTGAGCCTACCCCTCTAAAAAATATGAGTTCGTTAGTTGGGATGATGACATTCCCAATATATGGAAAGTCAGTCAAAATTAATGTTCCAAACCACCAAGCAGCATAATAGTCGCAATAGAAAATGGCCCATCTATAGATGCTTTATGATTTATATACCTACTAAAAATTGTGATTTTCCAGTTCGCTACGTTAAATCGGGAGAAATTATAACTTATATCCTCTGGTTATTTAACATAGCGAACTGGAAAATGACCCATTATGTACCGGGATGTACCTATTAAAAATGATGGATTTTCCATGGCTATGTTAGTCATAACCAAAGGGTATATCCACCATTCATGTGGGTAGTTTCATGGTAAAACCAAAAAATCAACCAGCCAGTACCAGCCATATGTTTTTTTGGTTTATGATGGTGCTAATAGATTTTATAGCACCCATAACTCCATGGCTGGTATATCCACCATTAATCACCATTACATCTCATTAAAACCCATAAAATCACTATTGAATCACCATTAATGACCATGGCTTTTCTTAAATAGGCACCAAAACCACTGCGCCTTCCAAAAAAAAACCGGGTGACCGGAGGCTGGCGTGATCCACCACGTGCTGACCGTTGATCAGCACCTGGCGAAGCCGGTGGCTTTTTTCGGTACCGTTAGCACGTTTGGAATGGTGCATCCTATAGGCCTATGAAATCTGGAAAATGATAGGAACATGTGGGAAATATCGGACAACATTGAATTTCAGGTAGATATTTCTATGATCTCTAGTTCATGGAGCTTTTTTACCGACTTTATGGAGTTTTTTCTGGGGGCCCGGGGATGTTACCCTCTGACAATCAACAACTGGTCATGTGGAAATCCCCCAAAAACAGGAAGTGTTTTAATGGGAAAATCATCTATGGAGAACGGTCCAGCAAGCCATTGATTACCGCTATGGTATTATTATTATTCCCAATATATGGAAAGTCATAAAATTCCATGGTTCCAAACCACCAAGCAGACAACAAAGTTATGCTGAAATGACTGGAGTAACCTCTGCGTGACTGCGTGCGATTTGCCCACCTTGGGAGGCCCGATCTTGTACAAGGCCCCCATTGACCTGGCGATGAGATACGAAGAAGCAACCGTTTCTTCCTGAACATTGTTGGTTTAACCGCCCATCATGGCTGTGTACTAAGTCTCTCTCTATGTATATATATATATACATACATACATACATATTTATACAATATATGTATATAAAATGTTGCGTAATGTTATAATAATTTGAATATGGACAAAATATGATGCATCTAACAATCTAAATGGGACACCCCAAAAGCCAAATGGCATACTAAACAATGGGATATTGATATTACTCAGCAAAGAACAAGATATGTGCAGATAGAAAAGGCCAATTTGGGTTTCTCCAAACTTGTTGTACCGCTTCGGACCCTAAGATTTCCTCCCAAAAATCTTGGACAAATGGAAAGGTAGATTCTAGACTGTCAATTTCATATAGAATCCATGGGATGTGCGACTCTGAAACTAAATAATCAGTAACTCCTAAAAACGGAAGCAGCAGGTGGTTTGATCCATGGGGTAACCGTTAAGTGCCCACCTCTGACTCGGCCATGGATCACTGGATTCCACCTGGACACCCATGGAGCTCGGCTAGGGACCCCTGAACTCGTTGTGTCAGCTCCATGGCTGCAGGATGGGGCTCCCCAGTTATGTTTGTTGGTTTATAACACCATTTGTTGGTTTATAACTATAACTATAACAGTTACTTATGATACTAAATATAGTTATATAAGTTATAAGTATCATACACCATTGTTATTATAGTTATTTGCACCAACTTAGCTAACGAACTGAGGCCCCATCCTGTGGAAAGTTCACGATTTTTATCGCTTTGTTCATGGGAATATCATCGAACTGGGGGATTCTCAGAATTTTCAAACCAAAAAACGCACCCGATGATTTTCAGTGACCAACATGAAGGTAATGAATGAATGATAAGTCATAGCAGCAAAATGATCGCTACATCTAACATCATCTAACTACCAAACCAAAAAAAAACATGGGATATCATGGGATAAACATTGGGATTTTCACGTGGATAAACCATTAACCAACTGCAGATTTTCTCCATCCATATGGTATGCTTCTACCCAGAATTCATAGCTAAAAATGTGCGCCTGTACCTCAACATCGTAGCCAGGCCGCCACATCACCGAACACATCTCCTGGTTTGATTGTCGTGGAACGACTGAAACCCTCAAGACGATTCAATACTTACCAGTACCATTACCCTCTGGTAATTTAACATAGCGAACTGGAAAATCACCATCTTTAACAGGTAAATCAACTATTTCTATGGGCCATTTTCCATAGCTATGTTAAATTACCAGAGGGTAGAGGAAAAGCAATGCTTTGGGGTACCAGCATTTTATGGGAAACTGCGATATGAGTCAAAGGCCAATGTTTGCCTGAACACATGTTCTCTTCATATTATGTCTTAATATGTCTTAATAATCTGAAAACCAAACGGCCAAAATGTCCGGGCCATTGTGGTTCTTACCCGGAATGACCCAAAAAAACGCGGAATCAAAAAGGCATTGCAAGCCTACCGGTAGCAAAACCATATGTGTTCAACATGTTGTTGGAAAAAAAAACGAAAAACATGAAAAAAAAAAATGTCGCAACTCTACCATAGGTGGCTCCAAATGATCGAAGCCGTAATGACCCAAAATAACGGTCAAGGCCCTTGGACCCCAAAAAATGGGGAATTGTGACCTTCCAGGAATCTAAACACATTAGGAGTTGTCTCCAAATAGGGAGCCTCAAAATCTCAATTTTGTTCAACAAACATCCCCATGCAAAATGCATCAAAATGCCATGGATATCTCCCACTTTGAGATAAACCCACTAAACCTGCCAGATTCTGGGAAGGGGATGAGCTTTTTACCGACTCTTCCAAACTTATCAGCCAAACAAATTTCAAACATTGGTAGTAGGATGTTGCTTATTAGCCCTTAAGCCTTAGGAGACAATGGAAGCTTGCAATGATGCAACATGGGCGTGTCGTTGCAATATCGTGATGAAAAATCCCCATGTTCGTTGTTGTGAAGAAGCCTACAAAAATATCCGGTACTGGCACTGGGCCGATTCTTTATATATGTAATGCCATATTTATCCATGAGACTCCCTTAGAAAAGTTATAACTTCCAACTTACAGAGCTTACAGAGTACAATACCGTCCCGTGTATGCCGTATTTCCCTATGTATCATCTATAAATGTGTGCCAATTGTTTTAGTAAATGTTGGTTGAAAAGAATCCAGCATCTGAGATACCTAGGACAACCCCAGCGCTTCTCCGGCTTGATGCCGAGGCCATCTACATGAACTTGACAAGACCTTGGGCCGCCCACTTCCAACTGAAGAAACCATGGGTTTTTGGGATGTTTTTGTTGATGAAACCATGGTCAGCCCATAGAAATATGATGAAATATAGTTTTTTTTGATGAGAAAAAACCTACAAATACCAGGTTATTTTGGAGGTTTTTGGATGAAAAAAAAAACTCCAAAGATGGGTCAACCATGGTCAAACCATAGAGAACTGGATTGGGGAACCGGACCCACGAGTGGCAAAAAATCGGTTTTTTCGATCAAAACCATCCTTAGAACCATCCAAAATGCATATCAAACCAGCCATATATTAGGGGTGCTAGAATTCTGACGCATACTCAAATCTCCATTCCTACACACATACAAATATATAAATAAAGGTTTTTAATATGTCTAAATACTACTCAAAGCACTGATGAGTGCGATCATTTTTGTCGCAATTCTCGACCACAAAAACTTGGATGATTCCTCAAGTCCACATGGACATCCCTTAGAGGGTCAGCGCAACACCACTCTGACCGAGTGGATGATGGTATTTCTAATTCCACTAACGAAGATATGAATAACTAACCAAACCCCAAAAACTCATAGATAACTAACCCAGTTAAGTTTGGTTCACATGTTGTAAGTTAACCTTTTTTGGTTTTGATGGGTGAAGTTTGGTCTTTCCCATAGTCCTTTGAGTTCAGGGATCATTTCCGGAGGAATCGATTGGTCAAATCCATCTTTTGGCATGTAAAATTCCTTGTGTTTTTGTTGGTCACATGCGTGTGGGCCAGGTCAAAATTATATATTGACCCAAGAAAAAAGGTTTAGAACTAACCTCGATGCTCATTGTGTCATATTTACCCACATTTCGGCCAGTGTTTGGTATAAATTTTGATCCATATTCCATATTCCATACATAGAACATCCGGGTAGGAAGACCAAACCTTGTGTGGCACCATGGTCCCCCAATGACAACACCCATGAGCCCCCAACGTGCTGCTGCCAATGTGCACCTGAGGAGCATTCCATGGTTTAGACCATCATGGCTGGTGGATTCCCATGTTTTTTTCAAATACCAAACGCTGCTCGGTTCACCAGAAATCCCAACGGCCGGGGTTTTCCCGCACCAAGTCGTGCACCAAACGATTGGCTGGAAGCGAATAGCGCAAGCAGCCTCCCGCGGATGCAGATAGGCACAATTTCTGGACAGTCAAAAACAATAAATCCAAGCAAGAAAATGGTGACAGAACCAACACCCAACCTTTAAATTATCCAGGCAAGAGACCCCAAACAGAGTGGGGGAGTGGGAGGATATTGTAGCATAATGTGGATGATGATGATGATGATGATGATGATGAAGATGAAGATGATGATGATGATGATGATGAAGATGAAGATGAAGATGAAGATGAAGATGATGACGAGGAGGAGGAGGATGGTGATGATGATGATGATGATGATGATGATGATGATGGTGATGGTGATGATGATGATGATGAGGAGGAGGGAAAGGCGGAAGATGAAGTGGAGGATGAAAAGGTGGAGGATGATGATGTAGAGAAGGAGGAAGATAATGATGTTGAGGAGGATGACGTTGAGGAGGAAGGAAGATTGATCCCAAGACCGGAACCCCCACTTTGTGCGAGCCTGCGCAGTAGAAAGGCATGTCCAGATTTCACAAGAGCCACTTTATACAGAAATTTACAGGAAAAATGCCACAGCCCAAAACCACGGCGCAGACTTTGTGCAAGCCTGCGCAGTCGAAATGCATGTCAAGATTTCACAAGAGCCACTTTTGATACAGAAATTTACAGGAAAAATGCCGCAGCCTAGTGTGAGCACCCTGATCAAGCACCGGCCTTCACTCCTACTGTAAGAACCCCTCAGTGTGGACACACTGTTTGGCGAAAAAAGTCCTCGCTTCAAGAAACCTAGCAATTAAATCGGGAAAATATGGCGATTCATCACGAAAAAAGAATGACCGTGCTGAAACATCGAGTATCTTCCAAACAAACGGTTGGACCATATGTGATGCTTCGGTATCTCTTGAGAAATTGAACCCCAACTAACAACTGAATAGGAATATGTCCAGCAAAAATACAAAAAAATGATCAAACATCTGGGTATCCCGCCACTCATCTGGGAATGGTTGAAACCATGTTTATAGATATGCATACAATATAATATACCAAAATATAATGTAATAAAATATTAAAATATACTAAGATACAATATAATACAGTACCAATATAGGATAATATGGAAATGATATACTACAAGATAATCTAATATAATATTAAAATATGATAAAATATAATTTAATATAATACAATAAAATATGATATAATATAATGCAATATAAAATAACACAATATAATATAATATATTTTGATACGATATAGAAAATTTAATACAATATAATATAATAGAATACAATATAATATTATATGATACAAACAAAAACATGATATAATACAATATAATATAATAAAACACAATAATCTAATATAATTGAATACAATATAATAAAATTGAATACAATAAAATATAATAGAATACAAACAAATATAATAATATAATACAATACAATAAAATATAATACAAAATAATATAATATAAAATAATACAATATAATATAAACTAATGCAATACAACAAATTATATTATATTATAATAAAATATAATGTTATATTATATATTAATACAATATAATATATATAATATATTATGACTTGATATGATATAAAATAATAAAATAAAATACAATAATTTGTTAAAATACAATATAGTTCAGTTTGATATGATATGAAATTATTGTTTTAAAAAAATCTAATAGAATAGAATAAATAATAATATAATATAATAAATAAAAATATCATACAATATAATAAAATATAATATAATATAATAAGTAAAAATATAATATAATATAATATAGTATAATGAATAAAAATATAATATAATATGATATAATTTAATTTAATTTAAAATAAAATAATATAATATGACATAATATAATATAATATAATATAATATAATATAATAATATAATATAATATAATATAATATAGCATAATATAATATAATATAATATAATATAGCATAATATAATTGAAATATAATATGTATTTAGGTTATTTAACAGAAATAGTTCCCACTCAAATTGTGTGAACCATCGCCCTGTGGCAATGGGGGTGTTGGAGGGCAAGAGT
Source organism: Cladocopium goreaui (assembly GCA_947184155.2). Lineage (NCBI taxonomy): Eukaryota > Dinophyceae > Suessiales > Symbiodiniaceae > Cladocopium > Cladocopium goreaui. The sequence continues at coordinate 260,365 of CAMXCT020002247.1, read as the reverse complement.
GTCCATGGCAGCTCAAGATTCCACATTGGGCCCTGAAACAGCACCAAAGAACCCAGCAAGAATAGTAGTTTTATAGCTTTTGACAAAACATGTCATGGCCCGAAAAAATTGGATTTAACAAATTATATAGCCATGTTGGTTTGTCCAAACCCGGGGTGTAGTTCAGATCCACTTAGAAAATGTATTCAAGCACAGCTCCCCCACGAAGATAGAAACACTACACTAATATTCAAGTGTTACTCTTTCTTTTCAAGATAACTATATATATATGAGTAAATTATAATATTTCACTAACCTGAATTGAGGCCATTTGGGGATGATTCCCCTTGCTAACCATGATTCCAGTGAGGTCGCAGTGAGGTCGTTACAATTTACCCAGATATATATATATATATATATACATATATTCCCCAAAGGTGTTTGGGATTACCAGTATCAAACCATTTCAGGCCGATGTCTGAAGCCCTCCTGACGCCTGAGAGCAAGGGATCGTCACAGATATTCACAAGGCAAGGTTCCTGTGGGGTGGACAAAAATGAGGGGCCCCAAAAGGAAACGAAAAAAAATTATAGGGATATAAAGAGGTAATATGATATTCAATGATAATCACATATTATATATATATGTATTGCAATGATAGTCATAAATTGTACCTGTCTTGAATTGCAAAGATCTACTGTGTCAAATGTTATGGTTCTTCACAACAGCTGCCTTGCTAATAGGACATATCACACTCATAAAGGTTAGTTTGTCCAAAATGGTGGATTATCCCAGAATAGCCTTGCAATGAAAAATGATGATTGTTATCACTGTGGATTATGATTTGGCCCGAAACAAATGCCAAGAATTAATTTGAAGAATATTGGTCAGTCTGGCAATTTTTTTTGACTTATGCACACACATTTGGAAGGATGTTCCCTGAAGTTATCGGAATGGTCATAGACCAAGGGTATGTTCATGTACTTTTTGGAATGGGATAAAGCATTACATTTAGGGACTTACCATGTTGCAAAATCCACAACACAACACACAAACATATATATATAATTTTTGGACATGCCCATGCTTTTGGAATTCGGGTTTCAAACTATATTCCCATTTTTGTTGATTTTATCGTTTCATAGAAGCCCCCAAATGGTAACTAAACTCGTTTACTACCACAACATCCTGGAAGAGCTCTTCTATCTATAAGTCTATAACCGCAAAAATCACCGCTATTTTTTGAACAGGACTTGAATGTGTCTGAAAATAGGGCATCCCCAAATCCTCTCCCCATTGCAATTGCTATGACTTGGGATTTCACCCTTTGCGGACACAGCCTACCGCATTGCATGGCACCCAGCCACCCCCGCCGTGCGGGATTAATAGTAGGTTTGAAACAATGGTTTGCAAACAGTCACGCATATCTACACCTGCCCAATTAGCTCTGGGAAGATTTTCTGGGGGTGGCCATCGTCTTTGCCCTTTGTATCGTTTTAAACATTTCTAAGCTGCCCTGTCAAGCAAGTGGCAGAAAGCACAAAGACGTTGACGCTACCACCTCGCGGACTCTAGTATTTCACGGGTGGTGGGCAAGGAAAATCATCTATAAATGGTACATGTTCATACATTTTCCATAGCTATGTTAACTTACCAGAGGGTAAGGTCTAGCTTTTCTGGAAGTTGCGGAGGTTCCCGTTCTGTCCTCGTCCTCGCGCAGACCTCAGAAACTTGGCGGTTGAGTCGAAACACTGATACCCAGATGGTACCCTAAAAATCCCTAAGTCATAGCAGGTTTGTGGCTGCTTATTATGCTTATTCCCCTAAATATGGTCATATGGTAGGTGTTGACCCATCCCTACATCTCCAGGGATTTTCAAACACAATGATTGAATGCAGCAACATTGCAACGCTGAAATTTTCTTAATCTACAATCAATTTCTGTTTTGTTTTCGGACTTCAAATCAACCACAGTTGAGCTGGATCAGCTTCAGATGCTACCTTGGTGAAGCTGAAACAGCTAAACGCCACATTTAAGGAAGACAAAAAGTCTCCGCTTTTTCTGCTTTTTGCAAGTCGTGCAAGTTTATATCATGCCAAACTCATCCTCATCTATGATATATTTATACATCATTTGTTACTGTATCATGATTCAAGGTTTGATATTTATGCATCATGCGGAAAATTGGATCAAAACCTGCTAGTTATACCATACTTTGGGGGATGAATCTGCAAAATGTCCAGCTATTTTGATGTAAACATCAGGGCAAACACCACCACACTGCTCACACTGCAGCACTGGGAGACCCTGCTACCGGACAGTCCTTGAGCTTGGCTTTGTCATGTGGGACTGGGAAAATTGTGGTTAGATCAACATGTTCATTTTATTGTACTTCACCATTTTAAGATTGTACTTGTATCATTTAACCATAGAAAGGGCAATTAATAGCAAACATTGTGGTTAGATCACCATCCCATTGTACTATTATATGAACTTGTTTGGATGATTTCCATGTGGTTTTAGCTAGTTCCCATGGTGGCCTAAGATTGAAGCAGGATGGCAAAAATTATGCCCATGTGTATATCAAATATACGTATTCATTTCGTGGCAAAGCCCGTATTTATCCCCCTGCCAAGACTTAAACTGTTACTGGGATAAGTGCTATATAAGTTATTTTTGAGCCCATCAAACAACAAAAAAGATGGATCTCACGACAAATCATCGATCTATCATATGGGTATGGATCAATACCTATTAATACCATTTTTAGGGGGTTATTCATCCATAAATCCCAGCTATTTTGATGTGAACTACAGGGGTTTCCAATGGTTTTGACACACTGCCATATGGTAATCTGGTTGGATGGTTTGGAACAATTGTTATTTTCCATACTAATTATATGGGATAATCCTTGCCAGTGATGATCCATAGCCATATGCTTGGGAACCTCTTGGTAGCTCCATCCCCAATAGAAAACATGGATGGCTCAGCTCACCGCTCCCCGCACGGCACCTCCAGAGCCTCCGGATGGCAACTTGCGAGAGGTTTGGGTGCCTGCGAGCAGGTTAGGTCAAGATGTCCTAAAGATAGCAACAGATCAACTAGTCCTGGTTAGATAATATATCAAAATCTTCGTATGTATGACAAAAATATAGTGAGTATGACATTTGTAAATTGAAGGTTGACGCGGATGCGAAGCATGAAATGGGGATGCTTCATATAAGAATTCCTGTGGGCAAATTAGTTGTTTCTTTGTTTTGTGTTGTTCTTTCGATCCTATAAATGGTTTCCCGTTCTGGTGTGACTACCCCTAACCAGCATGATTTTGGTGAGGTGATTGTGATGCGAGGGCGCTGTAATCCAATCATCTAAGGTATAACCGAAGCGAAATCAGGGGCCAAGGGCCTTATCAAATATAATCTTATCAATCACGAGAAAACAAACGAACCAAGGTCTCCCTTGGACTCGAACCAATGTTCAGTTGGTGCATGACATAGGCTACGTTCATAGCCAAAAGAAATCATATTTCACCTACCCATGAAAACCTACCCAACAAAGGTTTCCCATCAAGTTGATGCCTCGCACCTATCTGATATATGTGCAGGACCCACCTAGCAACTTGTCAATAAGCCATATATCGCTGAGTTGTTTCCCATCTATAACTCCGTCATTAAGCACGACTAAGTAGGAACTACTTATGATTCCTGGGCTAAATGTCAGGTACAAACTTGGGAAGTTCACTACAATCATTTTGACGGAAACCAACAACTGGCCATTTCACGTTCAAAACTCCCCTGGAGTTTATGTTTTAACAAAAAAAACTCCAAATCACATGGTTATATAGGTATGCTGTATCCTATTGTTAAAATATATATATACCATCTGGTTATTTAACATAGCCATGGGAAATCACCATTGTTAATAGCTAAACCATCTATAAATGGGCCATCTATACCATGGCTATGTTAAATAACCAGAGGGTATATATATATATATATATGTATGTATATCTCCATAAAATGATTGGCTTTCATACCCTTGACCCATTTTTGTTGGTTCAGTCCCTCATGCTTGGACACACACACACACACAACTCCCAGTAGAGCATTGCCCAAAATTACCATTTGGTAGAGTGTTATAGGGGTTAGTTATATTACCCAATATAAATGTGTATATACACATATATATATATATACTAGCTAGTGTGTATATATATAGTGTATATTGTATATTGTATATTGTATATTATATATTATATATTATATAAAATATATTATATATATATATTATATATAATATATTATATATTATATATTATATATTATATATTATATATTATATATTATAGACTATATATTATATATCATATATAATATATCATATATCATGCCAGTTGGATGCCAGTATCCTCCATGAAATGGCTAACTATCATGATTTAATGGTGATATTTCATGGGATTTAGTGGTGATTTAATAGACTTGAATGGTGATTTAATGGAGATATACCCTCTGGTAAACTAACATAACTATTGAAAATCACCATTGTTAATAGGTAAATCAACTATAAACGGGCAATTTTCCATAGCTACGTTAGTTTACCAGAGGGTATCTATATGATTCCATATGTCATCATACACTGAACAGTTGTCTCAGTTGTGCAGGAACATAGACCCAGATTATATCCCATTGTCAAATTGTTGATTAAATCCTCCCCATTCTTTATGGTTACGCGACCCGAAAAATTGTCGTGAAAAACCAAAAACGATCCGTGTACCCTCTGGTAATTTAACATAACTATTGAAAATGACCATAGAAATAGTGAGTTTTCCCATGAAAAATGGTGATTTTCCATCGTTTTTTGTATGTTTACCAGAGGGTATCATCTGTCAATTTTGGTGCTGAACTATATCCCCATGACATGGTTACATCCCCAATATGTCTGATGATTATTTTGAAAAAAAACAAACCAGCCGGGGTGTTGAACGATGTTGAAATGGTTGAATGTCGTGAACAAATCTCAATAAAAACACGTGAAATCCCATGAAATCCATGGTTTTTCCATGTTTTTCCATGTTTTTCCATGTTTTTCCATGGTTTTCCATGTTTTTCCATGTTTTTCCATGTTTTTCCATGTTTTTCCATGTTTTTCCATGTTTAAAAATCTCCATGTTGTCACTTGTTGATTTGCAACTGCTCCATTGCGCCTCGCGCGGTCTTGGCGGTCACACTCCGAGCGCTGGCAGCGCGGGACAGTCCTACAATGAACAAAAGCTTCGAAACCAGGCAACAATGGGATATAATCTGGGTCTATGTTCCTGCACAACTGAGACAAATATTCAGTTTATGATGACATATGGAATCATATAGATACCCTCTGGTGAACTAACATAGCAATTGAAAATGGCCATAGAAATAGTAGATTTTCCCATTAATAGCATGGTGATTTTCCATTGCTATGTTAGTTCACCAGAGGGTATACAGTAGGATAAAGTAGAGTTGTTTAATGTTTTAATTGACATTAATTGACCATTTTAGAGTAGGATAAACCCAACAAGTGAACATGTAAGTGGGATTTAGTGGTGATTTAATAGACTTGAATGGTGATTGAAAAAGGAGATATACCCTCTGGTAAACTAACATATAGCTATTGAAAATGGCCATGCTATTAATGGGAAAATCCACTTGAACATGCAAAATATACTTGAACAGGCAACAAGTGGGATTTAGTGGTGATTTAATAGACTTGAATGGTGATTGAAAAAGGAGATATACCCTCTGGTAAACTAACATATAGCTATTGAAAATGGCCATGCTATTAATGGGAAAATCCACTTGAACATGCAAAATATACTTGAACAGGCAACAAGTGGGATTTAGTGGTGATTTAATAGACTTGAATGGTGATTGAAAAAGGAGATATACCCTCTGGTAAACTAACATATAGCTATTGAAAATGGCCATGCTATTAATGGGAAAATCCACTTGAACATGCAAAATATACTTGAACAGGCAACAAGTGGGATTTAGTGGTGATTTAATAGACTTGAATGGTGACTGAAAAAGGAGATATACCCTCTGGTAAACTAACATATAGCTATTGAAAATGGCCATGCTATTAATGGGAAAATCCACTTGAACATGCAAAATATACTTGAACAGGCAACAAGTGGGATTTAGTGGTGATTTAATAGACTTGAATGGTGATTGAAAAAGGAGATATACCCTCTGGTAAACTAACATATAGCTATTGAAAATGGCCATGCTATTAATGGGAAAATCCACTTGAACATGCAAAATATACTTGAACAGGCAACAAGTGGGATTTAGTGGTGATTTAATAGACTTGAATGGTGATTGAAAAAGGAGATATACCCTCTGGTAAACTAACATATAGCTATTGAAAATGGCCATGCTATTAATGGGAAAATCCACTTGAACATGCAAAATATACTTGAACAGGCAACAAGTGGGATTTAGTGGTGATTTAATAGACTTGAATGGTGACTGAAAAAGGAGATATACCCTCTGGTAAACTAACATATAGCTATTGAAAATGGCCATGCTATTAATGGGAAAATCCACTTGAACATGCAAAATATACTTGAACAGGCAACAAGTGGGATTTAGTGGTGATTTAATAGACTTGAATGGTGATTGAAAAAGGAGATATACCCTCTGGTAAACTAACATATAGCTATTGAAAATGGCCATGCTATTTTCATGGGAAAAACTCACTATTTCGACTGGGCCATTTTCAATAGCTATGTTAAATGTTGTTTAATGTTTTAATTGACCTTTTTTGGAAGCAATGAAAATGAGGGGTTTAGTATTCTCTCCCAGTCAACCATTGGTTGCCTGGGTGGTTACCTGGCTGTATTCCCTAATCCAAACCACCCAGGGCCCAGCACAACAACCACGAGCGACGAAACGTCCTCCAGGTCCCAGCAAACCAAGACCTGGCTGCGCTGGCGGGTGCGGGACCCACTTAGATCACTTGATGTAGATGGTTAATGACCCACATATGTATCTATTATAAATATATATATATATACATTGTATCTCGAAATATAACTGGGCTGTATCCCATACATCACTGGGGTATATCCCATATGTATCTATTTCATATTTGGTTGCCGACAGCTCCTAACTGTCCTACGCACGTGCAAGAACCTCACAAATCTGATGTCCCTTTGCGAAAGAATCCACGTGAAAAACCTCTCCAATTGCAGACCCTGGAAACATTGCAGACCCTCTCCTCAATTTTCGCAAATATCTATCCCGTTCGGGAATCCCGTTGTTTTTGACAGGATTTTCCTAGATGTTCAATAGTTAAATTGCATGACATCCAATATCTTTCCATATACCCTTCGCGAATGAAACATGGTAAGCTGGGAACAAAATGGAGGTTTCTGGCTGGGAAAATCATCGAACTATATGGCTGGTTTTCCAGCAAGCCATGCTTGATTACTAGGCTAGAGGGTATATAATCCAATTTCACCCACAATCTAGTTTTGTCATTTCAGCTGTGAACATCTGGGTATTTTTTTCCAACCAGCAAGCCAGTTGATAATCTAGGATTTATGATTAATCTATAATCTATATTCCAATTTCACCCACATCACCCTACATAATTTCCCATTTATATTCCCTTTACGTTTGCTTTTCTTGTTGATTCTACACGGCTTCTTCGGATACCCATTTGATACCCTTTGTAACTTGCGCAATATACTATTCTATTCGCACTACAGCTCTAATTGTTTGTTCAGCAAAAAATAGAAATGTACCCTCTGGTAATTTAACATAGCTATTGAAAATGGTCCATACATATTGAAAATGGTCCATAGAAATAGTGAGTTTTACCCATTAAAAATGGTGATGTTCTATAGTTGTTTGTATGTTTACCAGAGGGTATGAGTTCTGGAAATCCAGTTTTTAGTATTTTTCCTATTTCCTTTCCACGATACGAGAAATCGACTTTGCACACTGTGTCCATATGTCTCGTTTTGCTGTTTTTTGTCTTATTCTATACTATACAATCATCTTTTTCTGGTTGGTGGTTTCAATCCCTCTGAAAAATATGAAAGTCAGTTGGGATGATTATTCCCAATATACGGAAAAATAAAATTCATGTTCCATACCACCAATCAGTATACCATATAAAATCATCTGTTTTGTTGATAATGACCATATTAGAACCCAGCTATACATGATAAAATAAAGTCATTTATGATCACCACAAAGGCAACTATTTCCATCATGTTCAAATATGGCTATGGATCAATACCTATAGATACATTTTTAGTGGGTTATTCACATCCATAAATCCCAGCTATTTTGATGTGAACTACAGGGGTACAAGGTTTTGACACACTGCCATATGTGTTGGAGGTAGATTTGGTAGGCAAACTCACCCATTTCCCTCCCCTTTTTGTGGCAATGGTTTACCAATCCACTGGCTTGGAGCAACTCTGACAGTAGATGATTTCCTTAGCCGAAGAAAAATTATCCCGCTCCAGTCAAAGATTTTGTGGTGGCATAGTATCATATACTAAAATTATTGTTATATATATATACATATATTATAAGATAAGTGTAATATTATGCAATATCTGTAAGATATGATTGCTAGCACATGATGGAAGAATATTTCTGGACGCTTTGACCTGGCTCCTTTCATCATCTTGGCCCAACGTCGCCGAGGCGCAGCTCAGCACATGGTGCCGTTCGGTTTCCAACTCTTTGGACCTGGCCAGGAGTTCCTCCCAACCTGGGCGAAGCTTGCGGGCTTTCAAAGGTCACCAAGAAATGGTGGTATTGGGACAAATGAGGCTTTTGGTAATATGATGTATGTATACTGTATACATATATATATATGATTAAGTTGTTGGATTAGCCTGTGGAATTCAAGGACTCTGCCGCAACGCCGTGCGTTTCTGAGGGCAGGAGGAAAAAAATATATGATTATGTTGAAGGATCTGCTTTCCGGCACTACTCAGTTCTTACGTTCCAAAGCTGGCTAGTTGTCTCCGAGCTTTTTAGTTGGTCAGGCCGGCAAACTTTTTGGTGGTTGCTAACCCTGCCTATCTTCAGGCCAGTTGTGGTTGGGTTCCAACTATTTGGTGTTCTGTCACCTGCTATTTTTCCAATTTCGCTCGTGAATAAACCCTGCCAAGCATCCAACCCTACTGTTCTTTTGGAAGTGTTCAGGCCACCTTTCTCAGTCCTCCTTGTTGAGAGACCTATGGTGGCCCTTCTTTTCCGATTTATTCTCAAAGTACCTGGTATCGTCGTCCAGTCCCAACCATCTGGCAATATCCTCATGTCTGCAGCTTAATGCCTCCATTTTCTTACTTCAAGTGCCCATGAATCACCAGAAAAAGCAACCACTGACAAGCAGGGTTTATCCCAATCTACGGCAATTTGAATGAGATATGATAAACCATCATTAACCATATATATATAATATTAGCCATAATAACCACATATGTATATATATTAACCATATAAATTATGATGGCAAAGGTGTTTTTCCACGTTTGAACACATCAGGATCTCCCCCATCCCAAAGAAACCACTGATCAGCTCACCAGGCGAGGCCCAGACTGCCATGTTGTTCCGACAGCAACTGCGCAGTGGTCAGGCGCTCGGATAACTCGCGCCTCACGACAGTTACTCCGACGCTTAAAGTTAAGTTAACCACTGGAGTCACTGGGGATTGGAGGGAATGAAAATGACTTACTTAAGTGCTAAACGTAGGGAATTTGAGGGAATGATCCACTGGCCAACTATCAATAATAATCACAATGAAAATGACAATGAGGGAATGATCCATTGCTAATGTTTAAAATGAGGGAATGATATGGAATGATCCATTACCACTTTAGTTAACGACTAAACCTAGGGAATTTTCGGGAATGATCCACAACGGCCAACTATCAATCATCCCAGCAACCCCCATTCCCAACCCATTCCCAGCCACCCTACGCAACGAACACAAGAAGTTCACTGATGTTTCACCCAAAATGGAGGTTTGACCAACGACAATTTGGGAAGCAACAAGGATTTTTACCACCAAACGAAGGTCTAAAGCTGTATAGAAATGGGGTTGAGCAACAAGGAAAAGCAACCACTGACAAATTGGCTGATGGTTTAACCCCCCAAGGAAGGGAAAAGTTCCAGTAGAATTGCAGAACATAGAACATTTCGGTCGATGACTTCCCAGCAATACACTTCCAACATCTCCAAGTAGTGTGGGGTTGTTCCCAGCTAGCCATGTTTGCTGAAACCGGATGGTATTTTGAACCAGGCAAGATCACCCCCGAAAAGTGGTGCTCCAGTTCGGAATCGCTAAGTTGGTGCAAATCACTCCAATTTCACTAGGCTTTGCAGTAGATATGACTTCTGCGGGGTGAACTAAAGCAAGGAAATCAGGTTTCGAGGGCCACCACCCCCGGTCATTTCCCGAAAAAACCTCGCAGCAAATGGCGCCTCACTTCGGTATTCTCGGAATTCGCGAGCTCCCGGGCCAACCTTGGCGGTTTTGTCAAAATCCCAGGCAGGAGATGGCAGGACATGATATGGGCAATGGCAAAAGACAAAAATAATGCAAAAAATAGGGATAGTTGATAGAAGTCATAATAATCATAGTTGATAGTTGATAGTTTTTCTAGATTCCATTATCATATTGACATCATCAACAAATGAGTGGCCACTTCGGACCCCATTTTTCTATCAAACTGAGTCAAGTCTTGCACTTCCAGGAGCCCAGAGGGTACCTGACAGGTTTTTCTCCCGCACAAGTCTGTGGCTTCATCTCGCAGATTCCAACGATCCGCCTAACATCTCAAAACATCTCAAAACATTCCTGGTTGAAAAGGCCGTGACCTGCCTGCTTTTACACCTCAGTTGAACCTAAAAAAATTCCCCCGGAAGACACTTTTGTCGCAGGAATTGAGGAAGACTGCTCGGAACGGTTGTGAATTGAGGTCATGTTTGGGGTTTCAAATTTTGCCCCCACAACAGTTAGCCCAAAAACCTCAAAATGTTGGTTGAAACAGGCGCAATTTTGTAAAATGTCCAGTCCATGGATCTATCAGTGTGTTCACTGTGATACTGAGAGGAAACACTCTGGTAATCACACTTGGTAATGGAAAATGACCCGTGTATAGACGTATATATATATATATGTAATATAGATTATATATATATAACACTATATAACTTTATTTATAACATTATATAACTATACAATTGTATAATATCATATACATACAATATTACAATATGTATATATATATAACTATATAATTGTATAATATTATATACAATATTACATTATATATATATATAAGTTATTGTCCATGATGTTTCTACATAACAGGGGGTCGCCCGTTGCCCTGTTATTAATTCTCAGGTAAGGGTATGATGTGCCCACTTAGTGCATGACTGCCGGGACGGCGGATTCACCTAGAGATTTCTAGTCTTCTTGGCCACTTGACTTCGCGGATGGTATGATTATTTCTGGTTGGTGGTTTCAATGGTGATTTGATGGTTTAACAATGGGTTAACATTGGTGAATGATGGGATGATCATGGGATAACATAAGTCCAATAACCTATAGTTTCTGGTTGGTGGTATACCTACCCCTCTGAAAAATATGCGAAAGTCAGTTGGGATGATAACATTCCCAACTGAATGGAAAGTCATAAAATTCCATGGTTCCAAACCGCCAACCAGAGTTTCTCTGATGTCTGTCCATGGGGAGATTATCCGGGGGCCCAAGTCATATATACAGTCAGTGAAATGTAATGGATTGTATATGATAATCCTCATTAATAATCATTAATATATTATAATATTGAGTACATGGAGTTTTTATGAGTTTTTGGTAGTTTAACTATGTTTAACTTCACCCCCGAAAAGAAAAAAAACAGGATAAAACAGGTACTGTACCTCGAAACTGAAGAGGTTTCCCCTTCCCAGCTGTTCTCATCCGAAATCTCCCAGCTGCTCCCAGCGAGGCCCTCGCTGGTCCAATTCGCGCCGCAAGGCGAAGGCGGTCTCGTTCTTGGGCTCCTGGAGGTGAATCTCATGGTAGGCCCGGCTTGGGAAAAATGGGTGACGAGTGTTATCCGGCCTGGTAAACATAGAAAAACCTATGGAAAATGATCATTGATGGTTGATTTACCTAGTAAAAATGGTGATTTCCCATAGTTTTGCTAACTATTGTATGTTTACCAGAGTGTAACGTATTCCAGGATGGAAAAAAGATGCCTGGTTGGTGGTTTTAACCATCTTGAAAAATATGAGTTCGTCAATGGGAAGGATTATTCCATATATTATGGAAAATAAAATTCATGTTTGAAACGACCAACCAGATGATGTGATTTTTTCCGCGTTATGTCCAGGTTTCGAACTGTTCTAGCTATGGGTGTCAATGGTTATCAATGGTGTCAATGGGGATCAATGGTTTTCACCGGTTACCAACGGGTTTTCAATGGTTTTCCATTCAACAGTGTTTGAAGATTACCTCAAAATGGGCTGCAAACAATGGATATCAATGGGATATAATGGGATATATCACCAGGAAAACGATTGGGGGTTGTCTCAAATGAAAAGTACCCCAGATCATCCCAGATCTAGATTTTAAAAATAGGAATATACATATACGGAGGTTTCCAATCCATGGGGGTACCCCCAGTCATCATCCATTTTAGTAGGATTTTCCACTATAAACCATCCATTTGGGGGGTACCTCATTCCAGGAAACCCCCTTGCATAGGAAGAGTAGAAAAACATGTGTTCTTAAACCATGGGGGGTTGTATAAAAACCCCGTATCTTTTTAAATTACCCAAAATCACGTTATCGTTTTTTTTTCCTATTATCGTTTTCTCAGGTGGTGAGCTCCCTGTAGACAAGAAGTGTGAATTTACCCGGCTTCCATGTCTGTGAAATTAGGGCAAGGAGTCCGGGACATTGTTTTTTTGCTTCTAAAAATGCACCAGGTCCGATTTCAGGATCTTTCAAAACTTGCTGCAGCAAGGAAAAGCTAAACAAGACTATCATGCCACACATTTCTGTTTTCAAAAAGCCTCGTGAAACCTGTCAAATGGGTAGATGCTCACACGGCATATTTTTTGCTACAGTTCCTTATCGTTTTCATTATCGTTTCGTTATCGTTTTGGTCCCCTCTATACGTTCTCATTTTCGTAGTCCATGCAAACGACTACATAGTGTTTTGTGCAAGTTCCTAACACCCGAGAACTCTCCTTACATAAGTAATATACCAGATCGAGTTTTAACCGTACCTCATATCATGTATGTATATATATATTATTATTATATATTATAAATAAATACATAAATAAATAAATAAATAAATATATATATATATGGGGGTTGTCCTAAATTACTGTTCTCACAAAGGCCTCTTGGGCCGAGCTTGCGCCAACCTTGCGCGTTTCTTGCGCGACCACACGCCCGGATCACTTTCATCATTTCAGTTGTTTTTCATCATTATTCTCGTACTTGTTTTCGAATGTTAAATATTTAGTGTTCACTTAGTATTTCGTACTGGGAAGTAGTTTGTGCAAGCTTTGTAGTACACAGTAGTACTGGGAAGTAGTTTGTGCAAGCTTTGTAGTACAAAGTAGTACTGGGAAGTAGTTTGTGCAAGCTTTGTAGTGCAAAGTAGTACTGGGAAGTGCTTTGTGCAAGCTTTGTAGTACACAGTAGTACTGGGAAGTAGTTTGTGCAAGCCATGTAGTACAAAGTAGTACTGGGAAGTAGTTTGTGCAAGCTTTGTAGTGCAAAGTAGTACTGGGAAGTAGTTGGTGCAAGCTTTGTAGTACACAGTAGTACTGGGAAGTGCTTTGTGCAAGCTTTGTAGTACACAGTAGTACTGGGAAGTGCTTTGTGCAAGCTTTGTAGTACACAGTAGTACTGGGAAGTGGTTTGTGCAAGCTTTGTAAACACAGTAGTACTGGGAAGTAGTACTGGGAAGTAGCTCTGTACGTGTTGAACTTCTGTGGCTTCAGAGCGGTTTCAGAGTGGTTTCAGACCCCTTCGGGGGGTCTAGCTGACCTTGATGAAAAGAACAATTTACAGACAGAAAAGACTTGAACACAACATACAAGGAAATACATTTAAAGAGCAGATAGATAGATAGATAGATAGATAGTAGGTAGATAGATAGATAGATAGAGATAAAGCAGCCAACGCGGTCCGGAAGACATGCAGCAGCAGCCCGGAGATGGTGAGCAGGAAGGTTTCAGAGTGGTTTCAGACCTCTTTTGGGCTTGTTTTTTGGGTACCCCCAGCTTTGGGAGATGAAAAAAGAAGAGAAAAGGTAGAGAAAGAGAGAGAGAGAGAGAGAGAGAGAGAGACAGAGAGAGGAAGAGGGAAAGAGAGAGAGAGAGAGAGATAGAGAGAGAGAGAGAGGAAGATGGAAGATGGAGACAAACAGAAGGCGAGAGAGAGAGAGAGAGAGACAGAGAGAGGAAGAGGGAGAGGAGAGAGAGAGCGTTGTAAATGGTGAGCAGCGGGGTGTTTCAGAGTGGTTTCAGATTTCTTTTTGTCCGTAGGCTACCTCAGCTTTGGAGAAAAAACAGGAAAGAACGGGAAAAGAAAGAAGAGAAGGGAGAAAGAGACAGAGAGAAAGAAGAAGTCTTGAGACGGTGAGCAGGAAGATGTGTCGAACTGGTTTCAGACCTCTTTTGGGGCTGGTTATGGGGCTATAGTTCTTAAGACATCCAAAAGAAGGGGCTCAAAACAGATTGTACTTGAAACACATGCGGTCCGGAAAGACGTGCAACGGTCCGGAAAAGCAAGCACCCAAAACGTACTCTAATCGTAGCGATTACGGTCCGGAAAGGCATGCAGCGGTCCGGAAAAGCGAGCACCCAAAACGCACTCTAATTGTAGACATTGCGGTCCGGAAAGACATGCAGCGGTCCGGAAAAGCAAGCACCCAAAACGTACTCAAATTGTAGACATTACGGTCCGGAAAGACGTGCAACGGTCCGGAAAAGCAAGCACCCAAAACGTACTCTAATCGTAGCGACTGCGGTCCGGAAAGGCATGCAGCGGTCCGGAAAAGCGAGCACCCAAAACGCACTCTAATTGTAGACATTGCGGTCCGGAAAGACCTGCAGCGGTCCGGAAAAGCAAGCACCCAAAAAGTACTCTAATTGTAAAAATTATGGTCCGGAAAGACGTGCAGCGGTCCGGAAAAGCAAGCACCCAAAACGATACTCTAATTGTAGACATTATGGTCCGGAAAGACATGCAGCGGTCCGCAAAAGCAAGCACCCAAAACGTACTCTAATTGTAGCCATTGTGGTCCGGAAAGACCTGTAGCGGTCCGGAAAAGCAAGCACCCAAAAAGTACTCTAATTGTAGATATCGCGGTCCGGAAAGACGCGCAGCGGTCCGGAAAAGCAAGCACCTAAGACATTACGGTCCGGAAAGACATGCAGCGGTCGGGAAAAGAGGATAGCACGAGACAGAGATGGAGACAAACAGAAGGCGAGGGAGAGAGAGAGAGAGAGAGAGAGACAGAGAGACAGAGAGACAGAGAGACAGAGAGAGGAAGAGGGAGAGGAGAGAGAGAGCGTTGTAAATGGTGAGCAGCGGGTGGTTTCAGAGTACGTTTTGGGTGCTTGCTTTTCCGGACCGCTGCACGTCTTTCCGGACCACAATGGCTACAATTAGAGTACGTTTTGGGTGCTTGCTTTTCCGGACCGCTGCAGGTCTTTCCGGACCGTAATGTCTACAATACGAGTACGTTTTGGGTGCTTGCTTTTCCGGACCGCTGCACGTCTTTCGGACCGTAATGTCTACAATTAGAGTACGTTTTGAGTGCTTGCTTTTCCGGACCGCTGCTCGTCTTTCCGGGCCGCAATGTCTACAATTAGAGTGCGTTTTGGGTGCTCGCTTTTCCGGACCGCTGCATGCCTTTCCGGACCGCAGTCGCTACGATTAGAGTACGTTTTGGGTGCTTGCTTTTCCGGACCGTTGCACGTCTTTCCGGACCGCATGTGTTTCAAGTACAATCTGTTTTGAGTCCCTTCTTTTGGATGTCTTAAGAACTAGGTAGCCCCATAACCGGCCCCAAAAGAGGTCTGAAACCAGTTCGACACATCTTCCTGCTCACCGTCTCAAGACTTCTTCTTTCTCTCTGTCTCTTTCTCCCTTCTCTTCTTTCTTTTCCCGTTCTTTCCTGTTTTTCTCCAAAGCTGAGGTAGCCTACGGACAAAAAGAGGTCTGAAACCACTCTGAAACACCCCGCTGCTCACCATTTACAACGCTCTCTCTCTCTCCTCTCCCTCTTCCTCTCTCTGTCTCTCTCTCTCTCTCTCGCCTTCTGTTTGTCTCCATCTTCCATCTTCCTCTCTCTCTCCTCTTCCTCTCTCTGTCTCTCTTTCTCTCTCTTTCTCTTTCTCTACCTTTTCTCTTTCTTTTTCATCTCCCAAAGCTGGGGGTACCCAAAAAACAAGCCCAAAAGAGGTCTGAAACCACTCTGAAACACCTTCCTGCTCACCATCTCCGGACTGCTGCTGCATGTCTTCCGGACCGCGTTGGCTGCTTTATCTCTCTCTATCTATCTATCTATCTATCTATTTATCTATCTATCTATCTGCTCCTTTTTCTTTGGATGGCCTATTTACCACCCTGGTTATCTATGTTTATCAACTCGAGATATTAATATTTAAGATCTAAATCAGATACGGTGGTAGTAGTAGTAGTAGTAGCAGTAGTAGCAGTAGTAGTAGTAGTGGTGGTAGTAGTAGTAGTAGTAGTAATTGTAGTAGTAGTGGTAGCTAGTGGTGGTAGTAGTAGTAGTAGTAGCAGTAGTAGTAGTAGTAGCAGTAGTAGTAGTAGTGGTAGTAGTAGCGGTAGTAGTGGTAGTAGTGGTAGTAGTAGTAGTAGCAGAAGTAGTAGTAGTAGTAGTAGAAGAAGAGTAATAGTAGTAGTAATAGTAGGAGTAGTAGTAGTAGTAGTAGTACTAGTACTAGTACTAGTAGTAGTAGTAGTAGTTGTAGTTGTAGTTGTAGTTGTAGTAGTAATAGTAGTGGTAATGTAGTAGTAGTAGTAGTAGTAGTGGTAGTAGTAGTAGTGGTAGTAGTAGTAGTAGTCGTCGTAGTAGTAGTAGTAGCAATCAAAATGTTAATTAAAATAGTACTTGTAATAATGATAACAATAGTACTTGCGCGTACCTTGGGCCGCCCTTGCGCGAAACTTGCGCGATGCAGGTTTTAGACCATGGGACAAATGCGAGAATAGGTCCTTTACTAAAAACCTTTCTGGTGTTTTTGGACGGCTCCCATATATATATATATATGAGCCATCGTTATCGTTTTTTTTTCCTCTTATCGTTTTCTGGGCCGGCAACGTATTGGCAGTGTTAAAGTGCAAGCCAAGCTAAAATGCAATGCACGGGGTTATTATACTACCCAAATGGGATGTGGGGGTAACTTTGAGACAAGTCACGTCTTAGCTGTCTTAGCTCTTCACGGCTTTCAGCATTTGTTTCTTACATGTAACATCCCCCAAAAAGCGGCTGAGATATCATAGATATCATAGGCCAAACTGGGCCTAAGCCAAATTCCTAGCCTCGGGCGCTGCCATGGCTGGCGAATCTCCATAAACTCATGGATCTTCCGGAGGGTCATTGGTTAGGAACTGGTTCCGAACGCCAACGAACTCAGTAAAGAACTGGAGGTCAAAATGTGTGTCCAGTCTGTCAACTTTAGGTTTCCCAGTTTCGACACTTCCCCAGCTGTTGTTTTTCCTGCGTGGTTTCGGGCTTTTAGACCATCTACAGCTAGCCGCCTGCCCTTATCTGCCCTTCAGCTTTCAGCTTAATTCCAAGGCCTATATCAGAGCCCATGTTTCATGTCGTAAGCCCAAGAATAAGCAACCCGCTTCTTTTGGGGATGGTTTGCAATTTACAGTAGACTCAAATGGCCAACGTTGGGTCTGGCTGGGGTCGGGCTTAGTGTTCTGCCACGAAAATCCATCGATATCGATCACCGAACGTTGCAGTGGTGCCTCCAGGAATTTCATGGCCCCACCCAGTTACGTAGCTGAAAAAAACCTCTGGAACCGCAGGAGACTTTCCAACTATACCGCCCCAGCGAGACCTCATTCTTCATGGGATGCGTGAAGACCTGCCGGGCTGTTTTTCGAACCATTGACAATGTCGTTGATTTTAGTTGGTGAAATGAGGATGTCTTGTGATGGTTGTGGGAATGCTAACTGTGAGCCAACACATAATATTCATTAATATTCATTCTTCGTGAAGTTTTCATGAAACAAACCAGAGACTGGTCCTTTGCCCATGTCTGATACCCATTGTTTCAACCTTGAATGGATAGAACAATCTTCGTGGGCATGTGAATGTCTAGCCTTTTTAAAGTGTTCTTAAAGTCGTTTGACCCAGATTTTTAGGGTCAAATTACAAGACCTTCAGATCCACAGGTTGTGGCATGTTCATGCATGTTCTCACTTGTTTGACCGTTGCATGTTGCCGAACTAGACCAAATCCGGTTGGCACATGTTGGCACGGTTTTTCTACTTCTTTATATAGTAACTTTGTAGAATCATCCTATGTCCGTTTTCATGGCCAATCTTCGATACCCTGCTTTTTGTTTAGCTGTTAATATATCCCCATCAACATGGCAAATCATAGTATGAAATTACCCTTCACCAGTCGGCTTCCCCAGACTTTTAAAGCCACTATCATGTGGTTTCTCATCATCTTCATTCATGTTTTCTGCGAAATTAGCCATAGATTGGGTATAAACTGGCTCCAAGTTCAACCCCAGTTGGAGTTCAATCTTCAGTTTCAAACAGTTTCTGTAAACTACAGATCATTTTAGGATACTTTAGGTATTCCCCAGTGAGATTTCGAAGATTCTCCCGGTCCAGTAAACCCGTTAATCCATCATATCACAATCTATCAAACATGGTATATCCAAACCACTAAACCATTCTAATCCATTAAACCATGTGTATTCCACTTATGATCCATTAGAATTATCAACTACTGTACATATTATCATGGCATCATCACTATAACATACTATAACCATAATCCATGATATGTCATTATAATCCGTTCCATGATCAAACATGGTTTACATTATAATGCCATCATAAACCTCCCCATGTTGTGGCACCAGTCTCCATGGTTCCCGGTCCTTGCGGCAGTTCGCGGCAAAGTGAAGGGCACTCTCGGTTTCGGCCTGGTAAAATCATGGGAAAAAGATGGGAAAAATTGGACATATGGTGGTGAAAACGTGGTTTTACCGTCAACAAATTGGCATCTCATGGGATTTAACATGATTTCACTTTAACAAAAAAAGGGAAAATCATGGGAAACATGCTGATGAAACAGCAACAAATGGGAATTTTCGGTGGGTTGAATGGAAAAAACAAGGGATTTCGGATTTACTACCCTCTTGGTTTGTCCGAAAAAAGTTGCTCTGACCGCCAGCTCCTGACTCCTTTGGTACCAGTTTAATCTTGGTGGCTTGTCGCTCCCATTTTGGTGTTATTCAGAGTCCGCAAAATGCGGTCTCTTCCAATCCACTCTTACCCTCTGGTTATGTCAAAATAGCTATTGAAAATGGCCATTTCTAGTGAGTTTTCCCATTAAAAATTGTGATTTTCCATAGTTATGTTAGTTTTCCAGAGGGTAATTGTGATGAATGGATTGTTTGAAGGGAGATGCGACAACATATAGTCTGATCCCCACCAAATAGTATCTAAAAATCCCTTCAAGCAATTCTTGACAGTAGCCATGGCTAGAGCACCACATCCCGAAACTATGGTACCCACCTGATCAAAACGAGTTAAAAAATGTCGCAACCATACATCCCAACAAAGATCATCAAAGGTTCAATCCCCCAAAAATAGGGATGGTATCTATGGCATTTATCTTTTCACCTGCCATTTTGATGCCATTTTCTGTGCAACCCTCGTGCCATCCATGTTCCACGCGCCGCATTTTTTACAGTTCCCCAACAAACCGTCCCGTCCACATTGGCGTCGCAATGGGTGACCTGCCGGGAGGACGTCAAAAACACAAAAAAACACCACTTCTTCATGGCAAATATCCCAGTCATGGTGGATGAACCAACTGTGTGAATATATATATACATATATATATATCTATACATAATATAATATAATATAATATAATATGATATGATATGATATGATAATGATATAATATGTATATATATATATATAATTATATATATACATATAATATGTATATATATATACACCGCCTTCAGCAAATCCAGTTTAGGATCATATCAAAAAAACATGAAATCCGAAAAATCTCATTCCGTCGCTGCATTTTGTTGGCCAGCGCCAGGTTGGGTGAGTTGAAAGGAGCAGCTGACCGCGCCTTCATCGAACCAGCAAAGGCGCCTGCCAGTCACGATTGGAGCGGCTGATAGTGACTGAATCTGGTTGGTGGTTTCAATCCCTCTGAACAATATTAGTCAGTTGGGGTTACCATTCCCAATATATGGAAAAATAAAAAATGTTCCAAACCACCAACCAGATTGCCTCCAAATTCTGATTTCAGCAGCAAAACCAGGATTTCATCAGCAATGACCATCCAATATGGTCTACTGCAACTAGCCAAGAAAAATAAAGAGCCGAAACTACAGATTTCAGCATCAAACACAGAGACTAAAGGGTGAGCACTGGGAGTTTCAGTGGTCCTACCCTGGTATCTAGTCATGAAACCGGGCGATGGGACCCAGGTTGTAAGCCACTGAGGAATCCAAGTACTCTCTGGTAGTCTAACAAATCCCGATTTGATATCCTGGTTGGTGGTTGACCTACCCCTCTGAAAAATATGAGTTCGTCAGTTTGGATGATGACATTCCCAATATATGGAAAAATAAAATTCATGTTCCAAACCACCAACCAGTGAAGAAAATCTGGACAGAATCTTGGCGCAATCCATTCTGAAATGTCACCCTGGAGGATGACGCAAACGAGTGCATCATGCTTCGCGTGCGTTTCATTCCAGGCATTTCTGTGGCACTGCTGGATAGCCATTGCTGCTCATTTCCAGAGCGCACGGCCGTTAATGCAGCGCTCACAAAACTGGAGTCTTTGGTAAAACCTAACGTGGCAATGGGAAATCCCCAGAAATTGATCCGAGAATAGTGAAAAATCCATCGGTACAAGGTCAACTACAGGAGGGTCCCATAGTATAGTGGCTTCAGCCGCCGAGACATGATGGAAACATCGGGATTCGAAACGGGAAGAGGACGCCTCGACACAGGGTCTTTGAAACCACCAAGAAATGGAAGGTCCATTGGTCCAAACCTCACCAAATGCACTAATAGATGTGATCCAATAGTAGATTTGTCCGTGATGGATTTTTCCCATGGGTTACCTGGGTTACCTCAGTTTGCAACCTCCAAAGAGGGGAGTTATCCCGGAGATATCATGATTCTTGGTATCAACCACAACCTGGGAAATCCTTCTCTAAAAATGGAAGAGAGTTTCTCTCCGATCGCCTTGCAATACTCGCTGGGATGAGTAATGCGGAAGACCACTGCGGCAATCAAACCTGGCCATGATGCCATGATGCCATGGCTGGGTGTGTTTGAACATGGGCTGTTCCCAAAATCTAATCTGAAAAATGAATTTACAAGCCAAAGGCTTGGACTTTCCATGGCTTTCCTGTCTTTTCCTTTGCTGAAGCAATGGATTTTGGGATACCATCTGGTAAACTAACATAACTATGGAAAATCACCATTTTTTAATGGGAAAATCCACTATAAATAGCAATTTTCAATAGCTATGTTAAATTACCAGAGGATACCATCTTTTCAGACCATGACGCGGATCCAGTGGAATCCACCGCGTGTAGGGAAGCACCACCGGGAGGGGGGCCCTTGGCTGAGGAATCTGGTGGCTTCAACTGGTATTGTGGTTAATATACTGGTTATTATATGGTTAATGTTAATGGTTAATATTAATGGTTAATGTTAATGGTTAATGATGGTTAATAATAATCTGGTTGGTGGTTTTTCGCCATCCCTCTGAACAATCATTGAGTTCGTCAGTTGGGATGATGACATTCCCAATATATGGAAAGTAATAAAATTCCATGGTTCCAAACCATCAACCAGGAATTATACCCTCTGGTAATTTAACATAGCTATTGGAAATGACCATTAATAGTGGATTTTCCCATTAAACATGGTGATTTTCCATAGTTATGTGGCTGTTTACCAGAGGGTAACCATATCATCCCACCAAACAAAATGATGGCGTCCTGCTCGCCAAAAAAGGGTGCCGAATGGGCGGTTCCATCATCCCATCATCCCATCATCGGCTGCGCTGAATCGAGCAAGTCCTCCCACCAAACCTAGGACCTAGCCATTACTGACCTAAGAAAAGCATAGAAAAGCCATGGTTTACATCACCTCCACAGAATTTTGTACAATGTTTCATCTACTTTCCGGATCTCAAGTCGCAATGCAGCCGACTTCATCCAGGCCTCCCGTGCACTGCCAGGTGCTGAACTTTAGGCAGGTCCCCAAAGAGATCCCCGCTTCCTAACCGCGCGGCAGAATCGACCAACCCAGCAGCACATCGATTTTTTTCAATCAACAAAACACATGGGTGTGTCTGAAAATAGTGTACCCCTAAACCCAATGGTTAATGATCATTATCCCTATTAAATGGCTATAATTGGGAATATACCCTATTTTATACCAGCCAGCCAGCTTATAGTACCCTCTGGTGAACTAACATAGCAATTGAAAATGGCCATAGAAATAGTGGATTTTCCCATTGAAAATTGTGATTTTCTATAGTTATGTTAGTTTACCAGAGGGTACACAAACGGCAACTGGAGCAACAAAAAATGGGATTTTTCACACTGCAAGAGATGATCGTCGAAAATGGTGGTTGTGAAACCTTCTGCCCCATGAAAATTGAAGAGAAAACATGAAATAACAAGCGTTGAGATACCTACCCAGCAAATAGGAGGCTTACACGTTAGACACGTGTGTTGAAACATTGAAAAGTGATACCCCCTAAAGCCATCAAACAGTGAGTGGATGCTTGGGTGCTCAAACATGTTTTGGTCCCAAAACTCCGTCTTGACACGAT
Source organism: Cladocopium goreaui (assembly GCA_947184155.2). Classification (NCBI taxonomy): domain Eukaryota; class Dinophyceae; order Suessiales; family Symbiodiniaceae; genus Cladocopium; species Cladocopium goreaui. Next base: position 237,228 of record CAMXCT020002247.1, on the reverse strand, counting down.
GAATTGCCGCTGTCCTCTCTTGAATCCCATGTTTGCGTTGGTAGTTTAAAGAATAAATTCTACAGGAAAATCGCTGTTAAGGTTTCAGCCATGAGATTTCCAGGGTGTAGATGTATTGCATATCTGCGTACACGTATATCTGCAAATAATAGATACTGTATGTCTACTTCAATTGTTAAACTTCATTGAGGTGAAATGAGCCTGAATTGGGGTGGTTCCCCTCAGTAGCCACCATCTATGGATTTGTCGTTCTGAGGCAAAAAAAAACAACGCATTTCATATCTAGTGGCAAAGCATCTCAATGACCCCTGTTGTCAGTAACCCCCCATGTTTGGAACATCCCCCATCTTTTGGGTCAAAGCACATGTGTTTGGTGTTCAAATAACAAAAAGCGGGTTTTATGAATAAGTGTCCCATATTTGACCAGGAAAAAAGCCATCTGTAAAAAGAGCTTTGGATCATCCACCCAGTAGCAAAACAACAAAGGTTTGGAACCACTGAGTAGTCATTGGCCAGTGTCCAATTTGTCCCAAAACGTCCCTATTTGCTGGCGAAGATCCCGATGTTTGCCCGTGAGATTCTACTATCACTTGGTTGGGAAACTCAAAGCTCTGGCTCCCATTATTCAATAGGGAATATGCTAATGTATGTGTATGAATGATAGTACCTCACAAAAAGATAGAAAAGTAACTATGATTTATATATATAATATTATATATATACATATATATATATATATTATAATCACTACTTCAATTAGGAGCCACTTCTTTTCCAAGCTATGGCACCTTGATGGAGCCCAACTCTTCAAGGTTCAGGAGCCACACCCCAGCCTCAGATTTTTCAAGCGGGTCTTCAAGCAGCAATGGTGATTTAATGGGAATTACTGGGGTTTAATGGTGATTTAATGGGAATTACTGGCAATTGAATGGAGATTTCATGGGATTTAATGGAGATTGAATGGGGCTTCATGATGATTTATGGGATTTTCTCAGTGATTTTTCATGGGATTTGAACCTTCAAACATGGTATTTCATAGTGATTGAATGGGATTTTTCGTGGTTTTCAACCCAGAAACCACCCTGCAGGAAGACCCATGGTTTGGTCCTTGGATCTACATAGATTGGAACCTTAAGAAAAAACCTCTGGGGGGAATGGCTGGCACTGGTTGAATCTGGTGGCTGGTGCCTATTGAATTCTCGTGCCTATCGGATAAAACATACTAAATTAGTAAAAGATGAATGTATATAATAGGGAATATCATATATGTGTTTAATATATCATGCAAAAAAAGAATGGTGGTAATAGGTAAATATTCCTCTATCATTGGATATGTAATATGTTGCAACAAGACTAGGAAATATGGAAATATCATGATCCCTTCCCCCAACAACGATGAAACCCGCAGCCAGATTTCATTCGGGTTACTTCCATACCACTTCACTCGGGTCAGCAAGGGTTGGTTGACTAAGGTTCGTTCACCCGCTTGTGGGTGCTATACTTGGAGGCCCGTCTCTACCAAGCTCAATATGTCAACTGGTTGGTGGTTAAAAAATCATCTTGAAAAATATGAGTCAATGGGAAGGATGACATCCCATATATGAAATGGAAAGTCATAAAATGCATGTTCCAAACCACCAACCAGTCAATATACTCTACTGGTACTAGTCACTAGTATGACAGTGCAGGATCAGACCCATCTTTGCTGGGAGCTTGCAATTGAAATTTAAACATGCGGTTGCTGAAATCCTCCAAAAACAGGTTCCCACCACTCCAAACGGTTCTCCCCCACATCAAGAAAGTGGAGCATTAAGAATACCCCTATCCCATCCGGTTATACTGCTTGGTTAGTCAACATTCCTATTGTGAGTTACTTCATAATCCCCATCAAACCAGGTAGTATAATCCCCCGTGTCCCTATAGTTCAACCATGTTTAACCCATCAACCCAAAAATCATGGCTCAGTTGCCCCTGGATTTGCTTAAGGGGTCCCCAAAAAAATGAAAAAAAAATCTCGTCATCGATTCCCCAGTCATGGTGGATTGCCTATTGGGAAAATGTTAGCCAGTCATCACCATAATTACCCTCTGGTAATTTAACATAGCGAACTGGAAAGATCCACCATGCTATCAATGGGAAAATCCACTATTTCTATGGCCATTTTCAATAGCTATTTTGACATCACCAGAGGATAAACAAAACCCAGTTTTTTTGGGGCTTCGAACCCCCTGGGTCCACACACGGCCACGGCCGGGTTCATCATGCCCCCGGTGATGGACCCCACCGCGCAGCCGCCCGTCATGACGCAGAAGCCCTCTGCCAGGCCGAAGAAATAGTTCTGCCAGGCTGACGTTGATCCATGGTGAAACCCTTAGGAACAGGGTGATTGAATGGGACCGATGGGATTTCATGGGGGATTTAGATGATTTATGGGATTTCATATGGGATTTACCCTAGGTAAACCTTCAAAAAGATCTGGAAAACCATTGGGAAACCTATGAAAATAGTCTACAAATGGTTGATTTTCCACATCGAACTGTTAGTTTTCTCCTAGGGTAAATGTTGATGGAGTTATTCCGTCGATCCTCTATATCTTGTTGGCTTAAAACTTAAATCCTCAATTTTATACTACTTTCAATTCCCACAGGTTTCAGAAAATTAGATCAGCCTGAGCCCATTTGGGGATGGTCAATGGTCAAGCTAATGATCATCGACACCATGGTGACGTGACGAGACGTCCTTAAACATTTGCACAGATCAACGGCGAACGTGATAAGATTGGTTACCAACAAAAATGTCACAATACGATCAGTGGGCAACATGAATACGGACAACAGAGTGTAGCCAACATAAAGTAAGGATGACTAGGGGAGTCGAATGCCCAGTTAGGATCCGTGGTTCATAACCATATGAAATAAGTTAGTAAGAGGTTAATAAGTGTTAACAAACCATTCATATCAGACCCTAATGATATGGAAATTCATTGAAATACCTCAGTTCATACCCTATATACTTATATATATATATACAATTTTATTCTATATACATATAATTATATGGAATATCCCCAGTTGTACATGGCTAACCACTTAGATGTTGGTACGTTGGTGCCTGTCGTCTTCCGGCCGTCGGCACGGTAGGCACGGCACTGGCGGCACTGGCGGTGGAACATGCCAGGGTTGCGTAGGCCAGTCTGGGCATCGCAGGAGAAATGGGGGATTTCACCGACATTGGGAATTTACCGGAAATCCATGGAAAATGATGGGAAATGATGGGAAAATCTGGGAATTTAGCCGACATGGTGATGTCAAAATGGTGATTTAATGGTTAACAATGGTGAATAATAGGATGATATGGGAAGTTACCCTCTGGTGATGTCAAAATAGCTATTGAAAATGGCACATTTATTGTGGATTTACCCATTGAAAATGGTGATGTTCCATAGTTGTTTGTATGTCTACCAGAGGGTAAGCAACAAAAAAGCTGGAATTTCGCATAGTTTAGCCATGTTTTTTCCGCATGAAATGAGAAATTCAGCCACAAGTAAAAGTGATACAGCCAGTAAAATATGGGCAACAATGGAAAATGAGCCAACGGAAATAGTGATTAATCAGATTGCGCATGCAATTACAATCATGTCCAAAATCACCTGTTGAAAAAGGTTCATGTTGAATGGGATAAAACATTCCTGGATTCACTGCACGGGTTTCCCACGGTGGATACGGGTGCCAAGGGACACGAAGGTGAAGACGCCTTCAGCTATCCCCACCTGAGAACGCACGGTTCTATCACCACACTGCAGCTATGGGTGGCGTGGATATTCAAACGTGTGGGATCCAAAGTGCGTACAGTATCCATGGCTACAAAAAAAAAGAGGTCAGTTTACTCCCAGGCCAAAATATTGAAAGGTTTGGTGATCCATGGTTGTTTTGTTGACTGACCCATATTCAAAACCCATCATGACCCAAGCATCGGGACCACATGACCCTCACCAAGGCGCTGTCACCACGCCATAATCCGTCCTGAGCTGGGGCTTGTCACGTCCGGAAAGCTCCCATAAATTCCAATGTGTATTCCAGAAGTATATTAGAATAATTAATCATATTATTCCAATACGTGCATAACGTTCTACAGTAAGGAGAAAATTCCAATGGAATTGAATACATTAAAATTGCAATTTTGATGAAGTATCTGAGTATGTTTTTGGACATACCCATATTGAGGACTTGAAGGGTAAATGGCTGTGGGTCAAAACCCTGTACCCCTGATGACTGATGAATATGAAATTAGCTGGTATAGCCATTCTGGATGTAAATGGATGTTCTCCACACCCAATGATGGTTCTAAAGGTTTTGACACATAGAACTTGCTGAAACTAAAAATGAGGTACCAAAGGACCCCAAATTTGAAAGGCAATTCCTGCGTGATCGTGACAATGGTGAACCTGAAACGCAGAAACGCAGGTACTCAGATGCCCAAATCAACGAATCTAGCAGTTCCTCATGTCAAGACACCATCTTGAAATGACCTTTCTGATCCTTTTCCTGCTGGAAAAAACGATGTCATACAATCTCCACATGTTTCTTGGCTCATAGCCCATCTAAGCTCAGCATATACCACACAGAAGCCATGGATGTCCTGATTGGACGATGCTGATGAGCTCGCCATCTTTCTGTACCCAAACTAGAACCCATACACATAAGTGTGTCTAAAAATGGTGATACCGTCAAATTGGACTTTGATACGGATCAGAAAATTTCAGGCAGGCTGGCCATGGATTATCCCATCATCCCAAAGCTCTAATAGTCTAAGTCTCCAAGGCTTAAAGGGCAACGGAGTGAGCGATAGAAAGGCGAAGGGGCCGTTCATGTGGTAGACCTGGGTTACGGTGATGAAAGCAGGGTTTTTCGCCAGCTGTGATGTGCATCCCACAAAATTCACACCATTTCACAACACTATCGGATGGGATGAGTCTAAAACTGGATCTAATCAAGGCGTCGCAACGCGATTCAACAGGTCAAGTCCCGAAAGAGGGGAGCTGCCCGTTGCAGCCCATCAAACCATGGGCAAGACAAAGTTTTTGGGCCATGACCATCGGGAAACCAAGCTGACCAAGCTTGGATAGAGCTGCGAAAGGCGATGTATGAATCAATGGATTGGTTTAAGGGAAAATTTACAGGAAAGCCCCATATTTAATGGGAAAATCTATGGTTTCCTGTAGATTTTCCCTTAAACCAATCCATTGAATGAACAGCTCAGGACTCAAGATCAAGGGAAACAATCTTGACATCACACTGCTGGTCGCTCCAAACATCACCACAACTTTGAGACCAGCAGAGCGGGGAGATGACCAGCAACGAAAAATACGAACGAGACTGGTTGGTGCTATACCTACCCCTATGAAAAATATGAGTTCGTCAGTTGGGATGATGACATTCCCAATATATGGAAAAATAAAAAATGATCCAAACCACCAACCAGGAGATTACTGGGGAAAAGTAAAAAATGTTCCAAACCACCAACCAGGAGATTACTGGGTGCTTCAAGTGCTGTTGATGAAACGCCCCCAACCACGCGGGATGACCAATAGATTTTGAAGCTGTGCAGATCAAACAGACTGAGACGCCCCAAGTTCCATTTTTGGGGTAAGTTGCCCTGAGAAAAACAACCCCTACGGTACTACGGTGAGGTCATATTGTGTAGTTGCACAGCATTCAGAGTATGAATCCCCAAATCTTGAGGAGAACGCCATTTGGCTCGAATGTATTCTTTGGTATTGTGTTCATTGATTTGATTTTCCATGTTCCAAGTTGAGTTTCAGGAAAAATGTATATTCCAAGTATCTCTCTACAACTCTACATGGCATTACATTTCAAAAATCCATGGTCAATCTTTGCTACGGTAGTCCACAAAAAATTGTCATCTTTAAGATCTTTTGCTGGTTATGTTCATGATTCTGGGTAAATTATAATAATTCACTAACCTGAATTAAGGCCATTTGGGGATGATTTACCCAGATGATTTTCCTGTTTTTTTCACCAAATTTGCAAATAAAAACAATGAACACAACCAGCAAAAAGATGAAATGGACGAACAATGAAAACCCTTTTTGTATGATGGTAATTTATTAATACAGTACATGGCCCATGAATTAATACATTACCATACATTACCAAACCATCACCAAAGGACTGTCATCCTTTTTTTTTTGTTTTTTTAAAAAGTTCATCCATTGGGATTTCCATCACCGATTTTCATGAACAAAGAACAATTGGTGAAAACCCAATTGGGGATCTATTCATTGTTTTTGTTCATTGCGAATCAGCCAGATACCCTGCAAAAAATGACAAATTCTTTGCTGGGACATGTAGATATTCCCATGTAGATACCAAAAGACTAAAGGATTAGTTTGTATCCATCTAAGATTTTTACCTAGTATCTACCATTTTTACCATGGATCATGGCGATTTAAGTCTGAGTTTTTGTTGGTTCATCCCATGTTTTCATCCCCATAGAAATCACCGACCTCTGGGGATGAATCCAGCCAAGCGACCGCCACCAGCAGCCCTGCAGAAAGCCCCGCCGCGATCTGGCATCGTTTGACAAGTTGGGATGGAAAAAATCTGTGGGAAATGATTGGAAATGATTGGAAATGATGGGAAATGATGGGAAATGGGAAGTATATGATGCGATATATATATATATATATGTGTATATATATATATATATATGTGTGTATAGGAAAAAAAAAAAAAAGGGAAGTATTCACTGGAAATACAACTGTTCAATTCTGTTCATGTCTCAAGAACAATAAACCAAAGAAAAGGAATCTGTGGGAAATGTCTAAAATTCATGGGGAAATCTGTCTCCGGTCACGGCCTGATGTTCAACCAATTTTGTTGGGGGTAAACCCAAACATAAACCATCCCTAAATATTGCAATAAATGAATATAAATGGATCCTATAAACCATCCCCATATGGTAGGTTTCTTATTGGGTTTCCCTCATTGAATAAATTGTCCAATTTATAGGGTTGTCCCGGAAAAGAAACGTCTGTTGAAACAAAGATGGGCCCCTGCTCCAAGTACTGAAAATCCCCGCGCTCGTAGCATTCTTTGCGGTGTGAAGCCATCAAAATGACTGGTTTCAACCAGCGAATGACGTCCAGTGTTTGTGGTGGAATCCTACATCTGTTTTGGCTGAGTAAACTTGGTGAAACGAAACGACGGTTTCTGCCTGGACCAGGGCATAGAGCAAACCATCGGCCACAGGGCAAACGCTTCCTGGGATAAAATTGATGACGAGCAGAAATGTTTTAAAATGTTGAATCAGCACCAATGGTGTAAATCAACTCGGACATGGTGATTCACGAGCATATCACGGGATGTATGTATATATATATATAACCATCAAAGGAAAGGGAATCATTTGCGAATTCAAATACCCTCTAGTAATTTAACATAGCGAACTGGAAAATCACCATTTTTTATGGGAAAATCCACTATTCCTATGGTCATTTTCAATAGCTATTTTGATATCACCAGAGGGTACCTCATGGTGAGGCGGGACCAGTTTTTAAACGCCGAGATCTTGGCAACATCTCAGCCATGGGAGTCGGGGGGATCTTCCTAGCTGACTCCCAACGGGTTGATTTAACCTCCTGGCTGACTTGAAATAATAACAAACCAACAAAGATATGGAGTCGTGCCGCATTGTTGTTGTTGTTGTTGTTGTTGCAGTTCACATAGTCCATGAAATGGAAATTGTTCCTTGAGGGTAACTGTCACCCAGATATCAAGAATAATGATGCAAATTAATTTACCACATTTTCATTACTGGTAGGATTTTGTTTTTTTTTCATGGTTTTTCAAGAAAAAGGTTGTCATATCGGTTGTTATCTTGGTGATTTGCACACTCAGCCATTATGTCCAATCTTGGGGAAAAGAAAACATGCTTCCTGGCAGGACTTGCAAGGCTTGTGATGGTGATTCTTTCACCATTAAATCCCATGAAAAGTCACCATAAACCCTAATGAATCCCTATTTAAATCACCACTTTGTTACAAGTAAATCAGCCAATCCCAGCCAAAATCCCATTACCCTCTGGTAAACTAACATAGGTATTGAAAATGGCCCAGTCGAAATAGTGGACTTACCCCCAAAAAAAAAATGGTGGTTACCAAAGGGTTTTCCAATCACTGCAGTCCATTGGAGACTGCCAAGTCGCGACCACTCAGCACCACCGCCAAAGTGACGGCAGGATTGAAGTGGCCACCTGACGTCTTTCCTGAGGAAACGGTTGGATTGGGTGGTGGTTGAGCCAGCCCATATAAACCTATACATATATAGGTACCTTTGTACCACTGTATACATTCGAATATTTTCTATATATATTGTACATTATATAATGTCTCTATATATATACATATTATTATATATATATTATATTATATTATATTATATTATATTATATTATATTATTTTACTTTATTTTATATTATATTATATTATATTATATTGTGTATATATATATATATTATATTATATTATGTATATATATATATTATTATATATAATAGATATATATATATATACACACAGTATATATATATAATATATATATATCATATCATATACTATGTACACATATATATATATATATTATAGTGTGTATATATAGGATATATGGTGTATATATATATATATCCATCCATCCAATGGGCATCTCGCCGAGAAATGTGGGCTTTTGAAAAACGCCACCTAGGACGGGTTTGTTTTACCACCACCACGACGGACGCTGGTAAGGGACTCAACTTAGGACAGTTACCCTCTGTTCAAACCAATTTGCTGCAAAATCACCCATTTATAGTGGGATTTTCCAATTAAAACCTTCATTTCTAGTGTCCAATTTCCATGTTTGATTACCCGAGGGAAGGTGTCTACTTCCGCTGGCTGCCAAGGTTGATCTTCAACAGCTGGAGGGGGCATCTAAGACAATGATTCCATGACAGGATGCAAGTCTTCTTTGCCGGGTTTTATCATGCAAAAGTGGGAAGCACCAACATAATTCTGCTATACTCGACAAGAAGGGCGCCCCTTAGATAGGTATACGGTATATATAAGTTATTATAAGTTCATTTACAACTGGCTGACTAGGACTTCTGCCCGTATCCTTTTTGGTTGGATGGGTTTATCAACAGATTTACAGCAACAAACTGGGGAGCTGGAACCAGCTCCAACAGAAATCGACCAAAAGGGATGAAAAGCGATGGACCCAAGAGGTAGTAAATGGATCCCTTAAAAAGATGGAAATCTAAGATCCTATGAAAATAGTGATGAATAACTGAATAACTCTTCTATCTTTCTGGATTTTTTTCCAGGTAATGGTATGCCAACATCCCAATGTGTCCCATCTATCCATCCTTCACGGAATAACCAACGCTACTTCGTCTGTAAACCAATCCCCCTACCACATGATACCCTCTGGTAATTTAACAGTTCGCTATTGAAGCCATGGCCCAGTCGAAATAGTGAGTAAAATCCCATTAATAGCATGGTGATTTTCCAGTTCGCAAACTGTTAACGTTTACCAGAGGCCATGCCATTGTTGCCGTTCTGACTTGGAAAAGTCCGAATCCCCGGATCGCTGGCGAAGCTGTTCAGCATCCCCATGGGACCTTTGAAAAAAACCATCGTCCCGAGGTTCAGAAATCATCGTCCCCGAAAACATGAAAACATATGAAAAAGCATATTAAAACCATCTTTTTCCCCTGGGGTTGAAAAAAAAACTCCACAAATGGTTTCCAAAGTCCCGTGGGTTTCCCACCAGCCCAACCACCTCATCCTCCCAGTGTCCCAATGCGTAGATCATGCTGATCAATGCTGCTGAGCAAGACCATGCAGTCGACTGGCCCCGCGGCTGAGATACGCGACATATCGGGGATGTGGAGCCAACTTCTCGATGCTGTTTGGTATCTGGAGTCAACAGAAATAAGTTCTTAATGGCTATCAAAACAAAAAACTGGGACACCATCGATGCTATCAAAGATATCAATGATATTCACGGATATTCACTGATATTCAATGATATTCAATGATATTCAAAGAGATTCAAAGATATTCAAAGATATTCAAAGATATTCAAAGGCTGTTTCTTGAATAAAACGCTCTGGATGCTGGGGTCCAGATTCAGAATCGGACACGGCCTTTTTGTTGACCCCATCCAGAAACTGCCCCAGGGATTCCACCAACAAAGAACGGCCTTCAGGCATCGTCGTCATCATCATCATCATCATCATCATCATCATAATCATCATCATCATCATCATCAATAATGATAGTAATATATGATAGTAATATATGATAGTGGATATTAACACTAATAATCATAGTAGTACTACTATGATCGATAAAGATCATCATCATCATCATCCATTTCCCCATCATTTCATCATTGCCATGATATTCCCAGAACAAAAAAAACAGTTCTTGTTGGTTTATCCCTAGTTTTTTTGACATGATAAAAACCATCAAATCATCATCGCCCTGGAGTCACGTCAGTCCTGGCCTCCGAAAAACTAATGATGTTCAAACCATAGGTCAGCACCTGGACCACTTCGTTGGACCATGACATCCATGACCGGATCCCAAAAAAGGGCCATCCAAATGGCGGCATGGGTTTGATTGGGTAGATCCCCTCTGGTAATTTAACATAGCTATTGAAAATGACCATTTATAGTGGATTTTCCCATTGAAAATGGTGATTTTCCATAGTTATGTTAGTTTACCAGAGGGTAGATTGCTGGCACCTCCAAGAAGTTTTCGTCATCTTCCCAAAAGGAAACTCCGAAAAACAAAAACGCCGCATCCTCACCAGTTGTTCATCCATTTTCATGGTGAACTCCCAACTTTAGATGGGTATATGTTTGCTTGTCTATCTCATTAATTCCCATTGATTCCTCCTACCAGCAAATCACCTTGGATCCAGTAGAACTTCCAACTTTTAAGATGTATTGCAGTGGCCACCAAATGTTGGGATACGAATATATCAATTCCATGGAAAATCCTATCAAATTTCCCCATTTTCCCATCCTTCAGATCTCACTTTACCATCACATCTGTCCAAGCGTCGTAGGTGAAGGTGCCCAGACTCAGCGAGTCGCCGAGTCGCCCGAGAGATGGTGAGAGTTTCTAGAAAATCATCGACAACAGCGTGATTGATGATGGGGTTTAATACCCAGAAAATATGGCCTGAAAAATGGTACTAACGTACCTCCAATTTAGGATCCTGAAGATCTCCCATTAATTTGAAAATCATCTACAAAATTCTTGGATATAATCAATTGTATAATGTGTTTGATGATTTTCAAATATCAACAATCCAATTATCTACAAACAAGTGTTGGATTGTTGCTTGTTTTTAGGGAAACATTGGGATATAATTGATATAATGGTGATATGATATACAATCGACAATGTCGGGAGGAAAATTCACCCGAAGAACCATCCAATTTTGGTGTACAGTACCCCTATTTCAAGAAACCTCCGACCTGAGCCGTAAACCCATTTCATAGACAATGTCCACATTTTTGCCATAAAAAATCCATTGAAACATGTCATAATTTTTGCAGAGTAATTTTCTGACAATCAAACATGGCTTGCTGGAAAATGCACCATTTTTACAGATGCTTCTCCCAGCCACAAAACCGCAATTTATACTGGATTCTGAGCTAGCCATGCTAGCCATGTTTGACACCGGAGGGAAGTGTCCCCATCCCCATTGACTCCCACTCACTTGGTTTATAAACTCCATTACCTACAGACACTTACAGATATTTCTACCATAAATCCTATCGTTTTCCTATATTTTCCCACATGTTCCTATCATTTTCCCAGTTTTTCATAGGCACCAGCCATCCACCATTTCTGGAGGTCCTTGCCCCCGAAAAAACATCACTTCTACCCAGCTGCAACTCCGCCAGCAGCCGGGCGGGTCTGCGCGGTGCCATGAGCTCTAAGAACTCCTCGCAGCTGTCCTGGCAGATTTTCTATGGAAAAAATTGGAAAAATCACCGACCCAATCTATAGATAGTTTATAAGTAAGGGGTTGTGGTTTATAGTTTATTTATAAGTAAGTTGGTTGATAACTCCAACTACTTGGGTTTGTAGTAAATATATCGAACTACTTAATATTTAATGGGGGTTATAGATAAAAACCAACTTATACCCAATCCCAATTATAGTTATAGATATGTATCCCAATTAGTGTCGATGAGTCTATGAGATTTGCATATCTAATTGGGTTATTGTATACTACATTGCCAGTCTTAGATACCCTGCTAAGAATTGAATTGTTAGCTGGGAAAATGTATATATTCCTATTCATGAACTGGTTGGTGGTTTCACCCCCTCTGAAAAATATTACTCAGTTGGGATGATTATTCCAATATATGGGAAAATAAAAAATGTTCCAAACCACCAACCAGTGAAAAGATTACAGGATTTATAGAACTACCCATCCACGGTTGACCATAATCGAACATGGCTAGCTCAAAAATTCCTGAACTAAATGGAGGTTTTGGTGAGAAAATCCTCTATAGACTATAGATGGAAATTATAATGCATGGAATATAAATGGAAGAAAAGGCCAAGTGAAATCGGAAATCTGATCATAAATGGGAAAACATATTTGATTTAATTGATGCAATTTGTTGTTTTTATTTGATTTGAAGTCGTGTTCCAAAATTTGGTTTTGTGATGGAACAAAATGGACAATCCTCTACAAATGGATTGGTCCAAAAATTTGGCGGCCCCAAAATTGTGATGTTCATGGGGGAAATGATGGTAAACGATGGAATGGCGAAGGGTCACTCGGGGTGACTGTTTCTAGCTAAACATATTTCTTGCCTCACCAAAAACATGAAACTCAGAGGTATATATTCCTTTTTCGTTCGGGCCGCTTGTTTTAACGATGCAAAATGGCGGAAGTCACCAAGAAATATCTGTGGATCAGCTATCACCATATCAAACCCCAGAGACGTTGGTCATTTCCAGCGTTCCAGCCATCCTGGTTCCTGAAATCCCCATTGCTGTTTGCAACAAAAATCACCATTTTGTTGGTTCAACATGGATAAACCCATCATTTTGGCTGCTGAGATCACTGAGATCCCTCCATTTCCCACGATTTTCCACCGAAATCCCGACCTCTGCGCCGGCGCGCAGCCAGGTGAAGAGGTAGGTGCCCAGCAGCGCCCCCAAGAGCTCCGCAATGATCCAACCACTGCCGTACTGCCTGACGATCACGTCACAAGGGTTGGGCTAGGGATATTTCACGATAGAAATGGGAAATCATATACAGAATGGTGCCCCCCAGTTATAAGTTGGTTTATAAACCCCATGAATACTATAGTTATATCTGCCATAAACCATAGTTATAAACCAACTTAGCTAACTATAGGGCACCACCTTGTACAAATCAAATAGAAATTATAGAAATTATAGAAATAATGGGATAATCACGCTAGAATTTGGTAACTATAGAAAATGCCAAATATGGGATATGAATGGATATGATGGGGATGTGATGGTAAGTATATACTAATCATATTGCCTTGCCAGAGTAACTAGCAACTGTTGGGTTTATGGTGATTAAATAACTATAGTTGGACGGGTCTTATAAACAAGCTTCTAACCAGATAACAATATTGTATCAATATTATATACAATTGTGATAACCAGATAACCATCAATACCCGACAGTACCCAGTAGTAGCCATTGAGAACCATGGATACCCATTGATTTACTGATAAAACCATGGCAGGGCATGTGGGATTTTAGCTTGGGAATGTTTGGGATAAATTCAACCAAGGGGTATAAATCTTCCAATTGTTGAATCATGTTATAGCAATCACCAAAAAGATAGAAAAGTTGAACTCTAAAAATGATGGAGAAAACATCAACTACGATGCTGAAAATACTTTTCTTTTGCGGGCTTACTATACAGTATATTTGCTGGTAAAACATGGTAAAACCATCGAAAATGTGTGGGTTCTTTGTTCGTTCATGTTTTTTAATGATTATGATAAGACAATCCATAATTTCAGAGTTTGGGAAAAAGGAAACAACATATGGTAATCAATCCAAGTTGCTTCATTTGAAAGCACTAGAATCACTAGAAAATAATGGTAAGGTCAGGCAGGTCAGGTATCCTAATTCCGGGAAACACCAAATGAAGATAGAAAGTGGTCGATTTCACCAATAACTGGGAGAAAATCCATCTGTGGTCAGTGACTCATGTAGATAGGAAATCTGTAACGGAAAAAATCTGTGCCTTTTTCGGGAATGCAGCTGGGGAGATTTCATCTCATTTTCTCGCCAAAACTGCCCATCGATGTTCGAGATCACTGGCTGGTGCTGAAGCACCAGAGCTGGAAGTTGCCCAATCAGATGCTGATCTCCGGGAAACATCTTAGGATTGGTGTCTAACGCTGTGTATACTGGGATCAATCGCCCAAAATTGTCATCTAAGTTGGAAATCTGCAGCTATGAATCGGAATTTCGCCTCCCTGTCTTTGTTGTTGAAATCACAAGGCTGGGGAGGCCTATCAGAATTTCTTGCTGTCTCCTGCATTCTGCCACCATCGTCATGTCCGAATTCGATCCCCTGGTTTTGCATTCAAAATTCTATCCTTCGCATATTGCTAGAGAACTACTGCTGTTTTGCCCCCCGAAGTTCCCATATTTTTGCTGCTTACTCACCATCTAAACAAGCAAAAATCCTTTAATTATCAGAAATCATCGAAAACGCAAAAAACTTTCGAAATCATCAAAAAACATCGAGAAAAAAACACATTAAAACATCAAACACAAAAACATCTTAAAACAGCATCCAAAAACATCATTTTAGCACATTACAACACTGGTTGGTGGTTTCAACCCCTCTGAAAAATATGCGAAAGTCAGTTGGGATGATGACATTCCATGTATGAAATGGAACAATAAAATTCATTAAAATTCATGTTCCAAACCACCAAGCAGAGTTTATTGGTCTTCAACGTGGTCACTTCCCCATCCACGCCCCATCCACGCCACGTCGGCCACGGCACATGCCCCCGGGTGACATCGAGGCCACCGATAAGGCGATGGCCGGATTCATGGCGGGGGCACCGGCTTCGAGGCGCAAGGCGTGGCCACCTCTCAGGTGTGGTGGGATGGGATTGGGATGAGGATTTGTTATTCCTGCGAATGGGTGGAGATATCCGATCAACTAGGGATATTTCTATATATATATATATGTATATATATATACATATATATATATGTATATATATATATGATATATCCAGTTCAACTGGAGTTGATTGGGATATAACGAACTAGTATATGGAAATGGACATGAGTATTACTAATGGGATTATCAACCCTAATGGATTAGAAACCGTGAGTGGGATTGGGATGAATTTATTGAGATATAATTCCCATGGAGTTATGGATATATCAACTAGTTGATGAAACTACTAGGGATATATCCAATCAACTAGGGATATAAGATATCCAATCAACTAGGGATGAATTTGATGGAAAAATGTTATGGTCGGTCAAAAGCCTGGTACCGGGACGGTCGAAGTCATAGCTGGCTTATGCATGGATTCCCCCAAATAGCGTAATAGGTGTGGATCCAACACCATATGATTGAATTTCTAAACATCCATTACGCTAGTAGTACTAGTTCTAGCATGATTTATGAGGAAGAGTCGAGGTGATCTAAATGGCTATAACTATGAGATTTTCACCTCCAGAAGTTTGGTGATCCATGGGTATCATGATCAGACCTGATGGACCAGAAACAGTGACTGGGATTGGATGAATGACTGGGTTGAGGAATGGGGGATATACCCTCTGGTTATGTCAAAATAGTTATTGAAAATGGCCCATTTGTAGTTGATTTACCTATTAAAGATGGTGATTTTCCAGTTCGCTATGTTAATTTACCAGAGGGTAACTATAGGCATACATACTGGGCTAATACTGGGCATTATAAACCAAGTTAGAACTGGCGGGCCTCACCTAATGGGATATTTCATAGGATGCGTCATGATTTCTTGCTGAGAGCTTTGCTTTCTTTCTCCATGGTGTTTTTTGATTGATGCTTCGTGATTTGGAGAATGTTGTAGGATGCTTTATGATTTGGGGTCGTCTGAAAATTGAGATGAAACCACCTCAAATTTGATGGTTTGCCTATGAAAATGGCAAAACTGCCATGTTGGAAGGATACGCCATTTTCAGACACACCAAATTGCTGGTGATTTCTTGGTGTCTTTTGATGGTGATTCGAAGAGATGTTTTGGGATAGCCATGGATTCCACATGTGACACCACAAACCCCTAATATGAGATGGGGACTTTTCTCCGTTCACTGATGAAAATAACCCACATGTTTTAATGTTTTTCATCCCGCGAAACAAGGGGATGTAAATCATCTACGATCGCCAGCGAACTACTGGTCGGTGACTAAGTTATAAGCCCCTATATAACATGTTGAATCATGTATTTATATGTGTATATATATTATAAATATCTACACCAACATTTAGCATCACCAGTTTTCAAACCCGTTCACCTTTGAAATCCACTCTCCATTGTCGGCGCGTTCTTTTCAGTCAAAGCAATATGCTCTGCACAGAAAACGCTGGCGTCCTCAACTTCCTATGGTTGATAGAGATTACGATCATGCGCATCATAGACGTCCATTGATTACAGTACTGGTATCACGCCATATACCTTGTACTATAGTATCAGAATAGACTTAACCCCTGGATTACGAACAATAAATACACTAATCACAACAAAAATTAGATATCATGTGTTTAAATGTGTTTAACATGTTTACCCTGGATATCTCTCATCATCATCCTATTTTGATCCTTCTATCATCCTCATTGCTCTTTTCTAGTGTCAGTCCAACAGCCTTCATCAACCAAGCTTAAACCGCCCGACTGGACACAGCGTGTTCCATGCCAACACTTCACATTTTCGCAGGCGTGACACGTGGCGTGACACGTGGCGTGACACGTGGCGTGACACGTGGCGCTTCTGACACAACTTCGACACGACTTGTTTCGTGACTTCGTCACAACTTCGACACGACTTGTTTCGTGGCTCAAAAGGAAGGCAACAGCCTTTCCAGTGGCTTCCCAAACCACCAAATGATCAAATGGCTGGAGAGGACGAAGACTCCCGCAAACTCCTGTGATGTGTGGGGAATAACTTGGAGTGAACCTGAGTAGTTGGTTTACTAACCCATGTATAATCCATATAGATACATACATAATCATCTAAGTATATATATATATACATAAATATGTGTGTATCATATCCTAATATGGCCATTACCCACTTAGCAACTTGGATGATCTTGGATGCACATCCGAGTGGACTTCTTTTTTGAAGCTGCTCTTGGTGAATCGCTCTTCGATCCTGATGATCCTAGGGGAAAGCACCCAGTTTTGCACGGTGCTCGGTGCTGGGCTTCCCTGCTTTTTGAACTGCGCAGAACACAGAAATACCTTGCCCCCAGAGATATTCACAATAGATGCGCTGATCATAGAGAATGATCTTAGATGTTGACAATCAAAAATGGATATTGAAAATAGGTGATTTCATGGTGATCTTGTCACTAGGCATTGGGATAACCCCATCCCCATTTCATACTGAAATTCATGCCGCCATTTCACATTGGCGAATGGTCATCAAACCTGGCTGGAAAATCCTCCAGCAAGATGGTAATTTTACCAGCTAGGTTTAGCTCCATCAAAATGGGAGATTTCCCTGATTCCTCTGACGGGACCCATGCTGCGAACCAAAGGTATCCCAGGTATCCCAGGTATCCTGTGGGAATTGCAGACCCCAGAGCCACGTGAGCCCACTGGAGGTTTCCAGATCCCAGATATCTTTATGTCATGGACAGTGTCCCTGCATTGTGTGGTGAAAAATGGTGAAAATCTTCGTATTGCCCAACAGTGAATTTCTCACGGAGTAGTTGAATAGTTCACCAAGATCTGGGCGTTCCGAAAATCAACCGTAAATCCCATAAATCCTGTGCCAATCGTCCTCTAAACTTCCCATCTAAATCTATATTTTGCAAACGGTTACCCTCTGGTAAACTAACATAACTATGGAAAATCACCATTTTCAATGGGTAAATCCACTATAAATGGCAATTTTCAATAGCTATTTTGACATAACCAGAGGATACAATGGTAAATCACCCATTTTTCCTGGTCAAATCCCCCACTTTGTCAAAGGTGAAATCGCCCCTCCTCGAGCCAGAACTCCAGCTTCTTGAGGGCCAGCGCAGAGCCCGAGGCCGAGTCCACCTGTTTCCCGAGGTGAGGCCGGCCGTATACGCCAAAAACCCTCAGAAAATGCTGATTTCAGGCACAAAAATCGGGACTTACCCTCTCGTTATGTCAAAATAACTATTGAACATGGCCATAGAAATAGTTGATTTTCCCGTTAAAAATGGTGATTTTCCATAGCTATGTTAGTTTACCAGAGGGTACTGGCATGTTTGTTGCTGATGAAACTGCTACGTTGATGCACAGTTCACTGCCTTGGTGAACTGTTGGGTTGATTAGGGGGCACAACTAGGATTTAACAGGATTTGACAGGCAAATTAGGATTTAGGGGATGCTGGGATCCAACCAATGACAATTGGGATCTAATCGATGAGAATTGGGATTTAACAGGATTTAAGGATTTCCTTTCCAAAAATGAGAATTAATGAGGAGTTTCAAACATCCACTGGTTGCTTGATTTAGGCATTCCCGAGCTAATCATCCAGCAGGCTTTGGCAGCCACTCACCTGCAATTGGCTGGTTCACCGCTGCGTCGGCCGCGTTGGGGGATCGACAGGAGCTTGAAGCCCCATCGGAAACCAAATGATCTTGAAAATCATGAGAAACAAAAAAAAACAGGGCAGAAACCAATGAAATCAACAACAGATATTTTTTTTACCAAATTGGTCCGTTTAAAAGCAAATCACTACCTCTATGAAGTTTCCCCATCATAAGGCTAGAATCAAGCAAGGCACCATCAGAAATCCCCAACCAAATGAACAAAAACAATAACCTTAACTATCCACTAGCATGGTATAACCCAAATTGTGATTTAGGAGGGTCAACCTCACGAAAAAACAGAAATGGTACAGCAATCGAACAGCGGCACTTTCTTATTTGAATAAAAACAGCATCTACAATTATGATATACCAAACCCGTCGTTGTCGGAAAATGATCTACAAATATCTACTACAAATGGTAGATGTTTCCACTCTTAGGGTATATCAAGGGCTCAAAAATGCGAAAAAACTCAATGCTTCCAGTTCGAAGAAGTCCCGTCCAGTTCGATGGTCGCTCCCGGTCCGACAACCCCATGGTACCAGCACAAAAGGTCCAAAGCTTTCCAGGGCCAAGAGCTGCTGAATGTATCCAGTCCTGGTAGGATGTTGATGCCGAAGTTGATTCCTAAGAGATGGGGATACAACGTGTGTTTAATATATATATGTGTGGGATATCAATGAAATCTATAACTAACCAATGCTGACATGGGAAGATTATGGGATATATACATATATATATATAACCACCACTTTATGATTTGGGTCTGAAAATATTGGCTTTACCAAACCATCCCTGAAGTGCCATGTTTCATGGGGATGATCAACTCGAATCTGAATGGTGACGGGTTGCTGTCCGCCTCCATTTTGCTTCGTAACCCCCAAAAAGATAGACACATTGGAAACCGGGAATCCTGAGTTCCTAGAAATATATATATATATAAATATAGAAATATGTGTATATATATATATGTACAATTATATATATTATATTATATTATTATATAAGAATATAATCTATAATAATCTTTATATAGATCATCCGGGAACCAAAATTCATGCGCATCTTTTTTGGACCCAAAAAAGGTCGCTAGTTGTCCAAGCGGCTCGGTACTGTTGTCCAAATGGTACACCTGTCCTGAGGCAGAGCACCACCAAAATCCACCTGGGCAAATCATGGCAAACGTAAGGATTTCCATATAATGTTTGTATAACTATTGGATTCCAAATTTTGGAATCCATATAATGTTAGATTGATTCTATATGTATAACTATATGGATGTTATGTAGTGGGGATTTCCATATAATGATGGTACCCCTTTGTCGCTGGTTGGTTCATTTCATGGAAAATCCCAATCTAATAGCTGGATGATAACTAGGGGTACCCCTATTTTGGGAAACCTCCATATTGAATTCCAAATTTTGGATGTTTAACCGTTTAACCTCAATCTAAAGATAGAAACAAAGTAGAGTCCTACAAGAAATCGTCGTAGATTGCACCGCTTCTATCTTCTTTGAGGGGTTGACAGGCCCTCTGAGATGCTCATGAGATATCATCATAACACGTTCAACCAATAGGGTCTTCTCCAAAAAAAGGGGAACTCAGCAGTATTATTGATCATCATAAACTGGTTGGTGGTTGACCTACCCATCTTGAAAAATATGAGTTCGTCAGTTGGGATGATGAAATTCCCACATATTACGGAAAAAATAACGAATGTTCCAAAGCACCAACCAGTGATCATCATAAAAAAATCTTGTAGCTTCTCATACTTCGAAATCCCAGAGTATTGCCGTCAGTTCTTGATGCCGTGTACAACGTCAAGCATCATGTAATAATGGCTCTAATGATTGGATGCAAAGAAAACATGTACCCTCTGGTAAACTAACATAGCTATTGAAAATTGTGATTTTCTATAGTTATGTTAGTTTACCAGAGGGCAAACGAAATCGGGCAAGAAAACATGGTTCAAACGGCGTTTTTCCCAACAAAGCAAGCCATCCAATGAATGGTGGTTCTGCATGCACCAAAGTTGCAGAAACGGCATAGTGTTGGACCTGTTCATTTTGGGTTACCAAGAAGATGGTTCTATGTGTTCCTTTATCAGAGGAATTGGTTGAATCCTTCGGAACATCAACCCCATGGTGTCCAGTTTCGAAAGGGAAACCAACCAATGTACTCCACAGAAAACATCCAGGTCCATTCAATTCGTATGATTCCAAGCCAATTATCTTTCACAAACCTGACAGGTTCGCCATTTTTGGAATGATTCTCCTTGTCCCTTCACAGGGACACCACCCAGGAGTTTTACAGAATATGGACCCATGATATCCCATGTGTCGATTTAACTTACCAATCAATCAGTTGTATTAGCTTATATACCCCGTATATCATATTCTGGTTGGTGGTTTTAACATGTTTTAACCATCTTGAAAAATATGAGTTCGTCAATGGGAAGGATGACATCCCATATATCATGGAAAATAAAAACGGTTTGAAACCACCAACCAGTATTACCTTCTGGTAATTTAACATAGCTATTGAAAATGGCCATTTATAGTGGATTTTCCCGTTAAAAATGGTGATTTTCCATAGTTATGTTAAATTACCAGAGGGTATATCCCATTTTTGATGGTTCAAATATGTTTAGGTCCACCTTTGAACCCACCCAATTAACACCGCGAGCACCGCCAAGCAACGGAAAGCATCCTCCGTGTGGTTGTACTTGTCCGTGCAGCAGATGTTCAGATAGTCTGCTTGAGTGTACCTCGTTGGGTTCACTACTTGTGGGTGCATCCTACTTGTAAGTAGTATGGTATAACCTAGTTATATATGGTATAAGTGGATACTTATAACCCAGCACTTATATACCATCCTACTTGTAAGTGCTTAATCATCATGGTATAACCCAGTTATATGTGGTTTATTCATGGGTTCTACGTCGCTTGTGAACCACGCATCCATTTTTTTGGATGCACATCCAAGTGCCCAAAATGGTCATCAAACACGGTCGGAAAATCCAACCGAAAAGGTTCGATGATTATCCCATGTAAATGCCAACCACATTATGTCAATGGATTGGTTTAAGGGAAAATTCTACAGGAAAACACCAGATTTCATGGGAAAAACCATGGTTTCCTGTAGATTTTCCCTTAAACCAATCCATTGATTCATGGAGGTTTCCTATGATTTTTTTTCAGCACCGTGTCGCCGTAGTTTTCAGGCGGGGGTTCTGTGTAGCGTATATCCCAACTTGTGCAGATGGAAATGCCATGGTTATAGACATGTGGCAGTGTGTCAAAACCTTGTACCCCTGGTGAACATCAAAATAGCTGGTAAATGGATGTTCATCCCCCTAAAAATGGTATTAATAGGTATTGACCCATACCCATGTATGTTTCAACTGAACCTCCAAGAACTTCGCTGTTGATGTTCACTTTGCGCATAGTTCAGCTGGTTCCCCCGTGTCATGGGACGAAAGTGAACAGTTTTTTTGATGTTCATGAAATAACTCGAAAAACCATTGAACCATGTTGAACCTTGATTTTGCAAGGCAATACCATTGAAAACAACCCAGTTTGTGCCTTTTTGACATTTGTGGATGGTGGGTTCATTCCGGAGCAAAGGGTTGATGCACTACCCCAACCACACTCTGAAAGGCTCCATGTTTTTTCCTGGTGGCCGAGTGGCCTGAAAAATATACTCGTCAGTTGGTTTCAGCATATGATGAACGGATGTAAAGAAACGATATTTGAAACCACCCATCAAGTGTATATAGATAAAGAGACCAATATGTTCAAGCCCCGCCAACTGACATCCCCTCTGACATGTTATCTGAGATTCCATCTATCTGACATCTTTGCCACCAGGGTCAGCCCCAGGCCCTCATGGTTTACCCTCCGGTAAACCAACATAGCTATGGAAAACCCATGGATTTCCATAGCTATGTGAGTTTACTGGAGGGTAACTCATGCAAATTTAATGTCGCTATCAGAATCTGGATAAAGCCTTTTTATTGCAAGAAAAATCACACATTTACCTACCTTCACCAGCCGAATTACCCAATTGAATTGCTTTGTCCCTTCTTACCACAATGGAATGACGATCAAAATTGGCAAAATGGACTGAACATTGGGCAAATAAGCAGTATCGCCATGTATAAGCAATTATTTCTTTCAAACAGAAAACTATCTAATCATAAGATACATGACAATCAATCTATATTATGATCTGATATTCATATCTATATTACACATCCTATATCTAATCATATCTAATATTTGGTATAAATATATATATATAATATCTAATCATAAGATACAGGACAACCATGTACAATCAATTTATATTTCAATTTATATTCAAAAAATAATTACAACTAGATTCCTAGATCAACTAGATCTATATTCTATATCTATATCTATATCTATATCTATCTATCTATATATATATATTACAGCATATATCACCCCATAAAGACAACCGTTGTGCTGTCACCACGCTCGGTCCACCAACCGGGCTCCCACCGGGCTCCGAGGGCCCAAGGTGCAAGGCTCCGACGCCAAGGAAACCCACGGTGCACACGAGGCCACCAAGCACGCCTCGGATGAAATCGCGGTTGATGGTGGCTGGGAGAATGGTGATTTAAGCAAGGAAAATGGGGAAATTAATAAGATATTATATATATATATACATAGTATAATATGATATAATAATATAATATAATATGATATATAATATAATACAATATAATATAATATGTGTGTTCATTTATTTATTTATAGTATATAGATAGCTGATTCATGATAGCAAACTGGTTGGTGCATCAAACAATGTTGGAAAAACATCCATGATCCGATTGGCCATATTTACCAGAGGATTTTTACATGATCCTTGGAGAAAATTGAAGGGGAGCACCATCAAAATAGACAAAACTTTATGGGATAGTAGGCAATGCCCAAATAAAATCCTGTTTAACGTTCCCAAAAATAGTAAATGACGTTCCTATCTGCAGGCTTACTGTAGAACATACATAATAAGGCACCCAAGAAACCGGATGAAAAAACTAATCAATCTGGATATGATTCACTGGCAAAAACAAATCTGATATAATATGATATAATATGAATGTCTCAGAATTGTTTCTTCTCAATCGATTCCTCAAAAGTCAATCCCTTCGTGGTGGTCAAACGGTGGTCTAACGCTATGAGTTCTGATGGCAAATCCATGCTGCCTCCAATTCACGCATCATGTGCTAAAGCCACTGCCATGTGGTAAACCCGAATAAATTGTTGGGGTCTCAAGTGTTCTATGCCCCCAAAAAAAAAACTGGTCAACAAGTTGCCCATTTTGGAGGCTGAAGTGTCTTTAACATGTGGAGAACAAATCCCCGAAGTTGGAAGTGATTGAAAAAATTGAGAAGGGAAATGCTACATCCGGATGCACTAGGTCACTTGTAAGTCCCCTTTTTGGGGGGATCCCATTTATAACTAACTAACCAGTGATAGTTATAACTAATATAACTAATAGTCACTAACCAGTGATAACTAGCCACCCATTTATCAATAGTTACTAACCAGTGATAACTAGTCACCACATCTGGAACCTCGGACGATCCTCGTATCTGGACAAGCGGCAAACTCCCCGCAGGAGGCGTTCGTTGATATCCAGCTTCGGCCAAAGCACCTACCGGATCCCCACCTGTCTCCAGTCCCGGTGGAAACCCTTGGAAAAAACAAGTCGCAAAAGGCATGCCAAGTCGCTTAGAGTTCTCCGGAAAACTGCAGAGATGCCATAGTTGAACTGTTTTTTGACGGATTTTCAGCACATGATGAACTTGACAAAACTTGACCCGGCAGATATGTTTTGAGTTGGAAAAAATAGATGATCGTCTCATAGGTGACTCATCCCCAGCCAAATTCCCAGAGTTCAGCTATTCTCGAAGAATGAGAAAAAAATACAGTCATGTGCGCAAAACAATGCCATAAACCACCCCAAATTTTGGAATGGTAAACATACCCTCTGGTAATTTAACATAGCTATTTAAAATGGCCCATTTATAGTGAGTTTTCCCATTAAAGATGGTGATTTTCCATAGCTATGTTAGTTTACCAGAGGGTAGCACCTCTAAAAATGGTGGCGGGGATGAGCTACGGCATTGTTTTACCAATGTGAAAATTGGCAGAGTTCATCATCCAGCCGAGGCTTGGAAGTGATGTTCAGCTGGAACAAACATCCCTGAAATTCCATGGTTCAAGATATATTTCATCTGGCCGATATAGTACTGATATATCATGAATACTTCCATAATTCTCAGGTTGATATTATATATATATACAATTATACATATAATCATATATTATTAATTTTTCAAATCCATATTTGTTGCCATCCATGATATCCATAATTTCTCTGTGACGAGTTGCCCAAAAGAACACAGTTTCATCACCGCGCAAGGCGCTGCGTTCCCGGCGCGCCTTGAGCGTAATGACTTCCACCAGATTGTAACCTTGGCTTTCGGATCCAACAAGGTGAGAACCATAGAATCGTTCGGAAGGTGTTTGTTGGTTTATTACTCGGTGATTTTTACGATGGTCTTAATGGTAGATATCTATAATGGCTTTATAAACCAACAAACAGAACAGGATATTTCAATTAGTTGGGGGTTATTCGTTCACTAGGTTATAGAACTATGGTGTATGGTCGATATACAGAACTAGTTCATGGATTTATAAACCAACTATATATATATAACATAACTTCGGGGCCTCACCTCGAAATGATGTCATGATAAGCAGAAACTAGTGTGATGCGAATGAGCAATGAATAGTAATGATAATATTTAAAAAAAATGTATGTGATAATTTTTTTTAAAAAAAAAAAAAAGATGATCATTTTGAGCTGGCATGAATAATTCTTGGTGGATTTGACAACGAGCTTCTGGGGATAAACCAACCATACGTTGATGACATCATTGGTATATACCCTCTGGTTATTTAACATAGCCATTGGAAAATCACCATTTTTAATAGGTAAACCATCTATAAATGGGCCATTTTCCATGGCTATGTTAAATAACCAGAGGGTAATGGTATTTGACTATGTGCGACAAACCCACATCGGCAAGAGCCAGGAATCTCTTTCAAGAAATTAGCTTTTATGTAACATGATGTAAGCGAAAAACATATGGCTGTGAGTCAAAACCCTGGCACCCGGATGGTACCCTAAAATAGCTGGTGTAGCTGGATGGTTCTTCCCCATCCAAGGGGCTAATACTAGATTTTGACCCATCCCCATGCGATAGAATGATGCTTCCTACTTGAAAAGGATTCTGATACCTCCGGCTTTTATCACTTGAAAACTGAATCTTGGATTAAGATGGATTAAGCCTCAAAGAAACAGGCCAAGTGTTTAATGGACGCTCCCCTTTCTAATCATCAGGGCCGGTCGGACATTCCTCTCTGGCGCCTCTGGTAAATGTGCAAAGATGGGGAAAAAAAACGATAAAGACATCTCCGGTTCAAGACGATATTGTTCAAAAAGAAAACTCACATGATATAATCACATGATATTTCCATCAAACCCACATGTAGAAAGATTGTATGATAAAATGTTATATCTAAATTTCCATAACACCTATATTTATGATAAGATGCTATATTTAAATATCATTTATGATAAGATTCGGTATATTTAAATGTAATATTTAACCCAGCCATGCCTTTTTTTTTCATCAACAACTCGACCCTGTTTTCAGGCTTCGACCTCCCACATAGAGGCATGCACCCATGTTGTGCACGTTGCAGGCCAGTCTAGTCGCCACAGAAATGCGATTTACCTGGGCTCGGTGTCAGACGGTGTGGTTTCACTGGTAACCAACCACGCCTTTAAGCGCCCTTTGTGTAGTGGGGAGCTCACCCATGAAATCAGAGGTTAGGATCCACCGTAAAAAGCGGTAGGTATGCTGCAAGAATGGCGTTAAGCCATGAAAAACAGATATGTATCGATGGATGTGTATATATATATATATATCATCCTTTCCCCCGATCACAATAACACCCAAATGTGTGTCCGAAAAATAGCAAATCCAGCACAATCCACCAGGGTTTCTCAGGGGTTTGTTTTTGATCAGGGCGGGGATTGAGTGGATCTAGACTCATACTTAACCCTAGGTCCCCTAGGTCCTAGGTATGGTAGGTGTAACTCCACTTAGATGATCTTCTCTGTGGGTGTTTTTACAGGGGCCATCATGGTGGGATATCCAGGACAGCTGTGAAACACACGTGCCACGTGTTGCTTCGGGCCTTGGAACTTGGGAAGCTCCAATTTTGGATGGCTGGCAGGATACCCTCTGGTAAACATACAAAAAGCTATTGAAAATGGTCATCTATAGTTGATTTACCCATTAAACATGGTGATTTTCCACCGTTTTTTGTATGTTTACCAGAGGGTATGTGTAAGAGAGACTGGGAATGTCATCAACAAATGTTGGGGCTTTTTCCCGCGGAAAAAACTCAGAAACGGGGCCCAACAAGTGGAGCCACCACCAACGAAAGGGGAAACAAAACCAAGAACCATGAGAATCAAAGAAACCCCAGAGTAGAACGAATAAAAAGTGTTGAAAATGTGGACAGAAAACTCATAGAACTGAAGAGGTGAACGACCAAGGCTTTTCGCGGGTTGTTTATCAACATTGGGCTCTCGAAGCTTAGAGTCCGATGATTACTGGAACCAAATCATCAACTAGTGACTCTGGGCTTCCGAAAAAAAAAAAAAACATATGGCCAGGACTGGAGAAAACCACCAATGATGATGGAGCATGGGCGTCGTGGTCAAACACTTTGCACACGGAGAGTCATCTTGCGTTTCAAATCCTTCAAGATTTGAGTCATTAGTCATTGGGGATCATCTGTTTTCCCACATATGACTGGAAAATAATATGTGTATGTATAATATATACCCTCTGGTAAACTAACATAACTATGGAAAATCACCATGTTTCATGGGAAAATTCACTATAAATGGTGATTTTCCATAGTTATGTTAAATTACCAGAGGGTGTATATATATACATATTATCAGATATCATATATCATACATGAAACATCGGGGTGCCAATTCAATATGTGATAATGTGCAGCAGTTTTACAGCGGTCTAGCTTTTGTGCATAGGGCCTCAGGCTTTAGAATGCACAAAAACAATGAGAACTGGTTCTGCTATAAAATGCGTTTCCAGAAAACTCACGCCGAATTGGCATCCAAGTTCATCCAAATTCGAAGACACTCAGAAACGCCTCTTTCAAAAGGGGTCAGGAAATTCTTTTTAGATAGAGGTATTTTAGAGTGAAGGTGCTCAAATATTTAGTGTTTTTCTTCTTGTATAGCATTCCGTAGCAACAAAATACGGTGGTATTCTCATGTACCTTTTGTAGCATGGCCACATTCCAAGTCAGCAGTTCGTAGCAATTCCAGAAAATTCCTTAAAGTTCCTTAAAAATCCTGAAAATTCCTTTAACACATCCTTAGAATT
The DNA here is from genome assembly GCA_947184155.2 of Cladocopium goreaui. Lineage (NCBI taxonomy): Eukaryota > Dinophyceae > Suessiales > Symbiodiniaceae > Cladocopium > Cladocopium goreaui. Next base: position 208,806 of record CAMXCT020002247.1, on the reverse strand, counting down.
CCTTAAAATTCCTTAAAATTCCTTAAAATTCGCTAATCAATCGATATAAAGAGATCCTGGAAAAGCACTGGTTCCATTCTGCAATAAAATGTTCCAAACACTCATTTTTTGCAATAAAATTGAAATGGAATTTTAACATGTTAAAAATCATCAGGATTTCCCTGGCCTTTTTTAATTGCTGAGACCAAGCCCTTAACAATAAAATGACTAACCTGACATCCATTTCTAGTGTGGAAATCGCCATGGGGATCATGAAACCACAAGGCACAGAACCGGGTACAGAACAAGGGGGTTCTTAAGAACAATGGTCACCAGTGGTTTCCCCTGGAATGCAGCCATTTCTGTGGCGAATTTTTTGGGATGTGAAATGATCGTCTGCAAGACATGCATGTACCCTCTGGTAAACATACAAAAAACGATGGAAAATCACCTTTTTCAATGGGTAAATCCACTATTTCTATGGCCATTTTCAATAGCTATGAAAAATTACCAGAGGGTAGGTCGAACTTCGGTATGTGTTTTTGTTCCTTCCTGACACCCGAACTCGTCCAAAAAGTCGTGGGTCAATATATCCGCATGAGTGGTGGTTCAATCAATGCTTTTGCTTATAGTAAAATCTCCACGAAATTGAACAAGCAGTCCCCGTCAAGTTGGTGATTGAATATCCCCACTTCCGGCTCATATCCTGAATGAATTTGAACTCCATCCTAGTTAGCAACAGATCATACAACAACCAGTGTGAAAACTGAAGTCCCAATTGAAGAACCACTGTTCATGGACTGGCAATTTTGCTGCACTGTCAACTTGCACTGTTGCATTCACACTGGATACGCTGAAATCATCAATTAGGCGGACCTTAACTGTATCACCAGAAGACTGCTTAATGCCAAACCTCCTGCTGACTCCGCTTCGTCAGACAACTCGTCCAGACCATAAGGATCGTCAAGCCATCCACATTCAAGCTCTTCAAGAGTTTTGGAGAACACCTCCTTGTCAATAAAATCGTCTCCCAACGACCTGACCGAAGAAAGAGACCAATTCTGGCGTCCCTGGCAGTTGAGGCAAGCTCGCCCTCTGTGATTTTAGCTGGCTTGAAACACGCATCAAAGAACGGGACATGAGGCGCAGTTCCAGAGAGTTGGGTCCGGCAGTTACTCGTCAAAGACCTGGCAATCACGATAGTCATTGCTGGCCACTTCCCAATCTTGAGATAACCCAAATGCAAGTTGAATGCTGACCACTGATCAGTCATTCTTTGGTGTCAAACCATTCATTTTACATTATGTCAATTATTGATAACCTTTTTCAACTACCTACCAACCTCCTGTTTCCCACCACACCCTGCATTTTGTCCGAGAAACCTCAAAATTTCCCCAAATTCGCCGCTGAAAAGATCATCCCATCCCTCGACTCGTAAGTAACTAATCATAAGACTTAGAAGTACTTAATCTGGTTGGTGGTATACTTACCCCTCTGAAAAATATGCGAAAGTCGGTTGGGATGATGACATTCCCAATATATGGAAAGTCACAAAAAATGTTCCAAACCACCAACCAGTAATGCATTTATACATAGGATAGGCCACAAGTCCTCAACGAACCCCAGGGTGAAGCCTCGCCGAGGTGCCCTGGGCACCACCGGGATGGTGCACACGATGAGCATCCCAATGGGCGGCGCCACGGCGCGCGCCGCCGTCAGCAGCCGCAGCCTCGGGGTGCCACCCAGGTAGACATTGGACAACTCCCAGGGGTACTTGGAGAGGAGCAGGCTGAGAGAACCTCGGCGAGCCACCGGGGTAAAGCATGGCTTTTAAGTAGACCCTCTGGGGTTCCAAAAAAAACTACTTGGTGGCTCATCCCACTTAGTAAGTGGGTTGGTTCACCCCAGTTATAAGTGGATTAACCCTACTTATCCCATTTATAACTGGGGTTATAACCCACTTACTAAGTGGGATGAGCCACCAAGTAGTGACTCTGGGGTTCCGGAAAAAAAAAAGAAATCCCCATATGGCCAGGACTGGAGAAAGTCACCAATGATGATGGGTTTTTGTAGACGTGAAGTCACTTGGGTTACAAGCCATTCTGGTTGGTGGTTGAGCCTACCCCTCTGAAAAATGAAGAAGTTCGTCAGTTGGGGTTACCCTCTGGTAAACGTTTACAAAAAAACGATGGAAAATCACCATGTTTCATGGGAAAATCAACTATTTCTATGGCACTTGCGTTTCAAATCCTTCAAGATTTGAGTCAGTAGTCATTGGGGATCATGTGTCTTCCCACATATGATTGAAAAATAATATGTGTATGTATAATATATATATATATTATATATATATACATATTACCCTCTGGTAAACATACAAAAAACTATGACTAACATAACTATGGAAGTTCACAATTTTTAATGGGAAAACTCACTATAAATGGCCATTTTCAATTGCTTTTCGTTTGTTTACCAGAGGGTACTTGAAGTCACTTCAGCGAAGTTCTGGTGGAGTGGCCATTTTGGCGTAGCCAGATTTTGGGAATTCATATCGCTAGAGTCCAGATGTTCATGGCGAAAACGGTGGTGAAAGGTGGTGAAAGGTGGTGAAAGGTGGTGAAAGGTGGTGAAAGGTGGTGAAAGGTGGTGAAAGGTGGTGAAAGGTGGTGAAAGGTGGTAACATGGCTGGCTGCCAAATCCTTGAATTGCTCTGTGACATGCGCAGGGTTCACCAGCCATATGTGGATTGAAAAAAAAAAACATTGGCCCCATGGTTTAGTAAGACCCACCCTTTCTCCCCAGCAAACCACGCTTCAAGAGCCTTATTACACCAACCGAGAAGTGACCACTGTTGGCTGATGATTCAGCGTTGTGCTGAGCCCCAAAAGTGTGCGAACTGCGGGGGAATCACCTTGCATCCATGAAAAACTGGTTGTAGTTTCCAGGGGTTCCCAAAATGGATCAGTTCATAATCCCTAGACATAACTATAGTAGGTAGGTCAATAACCCCTTTTATAATCTACCAACCAACGATCATACATTTTAGCAGCGTTATCATATACCATTATACCACATTTTTTCTTGGCTGAATCAAATCCCATTGTCATTTTGGGCATTGCTGATTAATCAGTCAACGTGAAAGACCCAGCAGAGCAATGTAAGCACTTGGCCCAAAGAGAGCCAATCCAATAAAAATGGTGGGTTTCCAGGTTCAAATCAAAGATTGGGACGGGTTCCCCCATGTCTATGAATGTTCAAACAAGAAACCGAATCAATTATAGGTAGTTACATGTATATATAATTACATGAGTTTACTAAGTTTTCGAAAGTCTGACATCTTTGTTAGCGAAAATTCCACCATCTGCAAGCTAACCCTTCCGGAAAACCAGGCCCCATGACGCTCGTGGCTCCGAAAGACCGACCAAAGTGAAACTGAAGAAGAGCTTTGCAGCGGGATAGTTTGACTTCGAAACCATTTCGCTCACCTGAAACACATCCGGTGGCCCATTGCGATCCCTAGGGGCAAAGTGTGAGCACTGAGAGCAAGTTCCAAACCCTCTATTGTTCCAAAGGTGGTAAATCAGGGATTGGAGGATCCTGATTATCCCCAATCTATTGGGCAATTTACCTCCCTATTTATATATATATAATGTTGTATTACCATAGAAATAGTGGATTTACCCATTGAAAATGATGATGTTCCATCGTTTTTTGTATGTTTACCAGAGGGTATCCTCACCATGTCTCCATTGTATGAATGAATCCCCCGAGTCTCAGAATCTCCATAAAATCGGTTGATAAGAGACCCCAGCATGTTTGAGGGGGGAACATAGTGATATATTGCTATATCGATAGCCCATTGTATCCCCATTGATCTCCCATAAAAAATCCCCATGTTGAATGGCTAAACCACCATATTATCTGAAGATTCTGTTACCCCATTCCCTCGGTTTTGGTTTATCATCTGTTCTCCGTGATATGAAATGCCAATTTGATCCAATTGGGGGGGGTATATACGTTCTACATCATTTTCGGACACACCCATACATATCACTGAGCCATTGTAAAACTGATACTCGGAGATAAAATACGTTCTGCATCACTTTCTGAAATATTCTGAAACCACCATCCCTCCCCCTCCTTCCCTTCTTCCCATCTTCACGGTAAGGGACTGTCTCAGCGTGATAACTTCTCCCTGAAGGGCATGCCTGAGATCTGAGACTCTTCAGAAAATGTACAGGGGACCATGGTCTTACCAGCCAAATATGGGTATAAAAACCATGAAGGTTTTTAATGAGATGTAATTTGACATCATGGAAGATATCACCAACTTGATATGATGTTTGGGGTTTTCCAAAGATGAGGGATTATGACCCCAAACTGGCAGCCTCTTTGATTCCGGACCTGGGTCCGTAGCCATGAAACCAGATTGTTGGCCTGGAAGAACTTGCTCCACCCCAAAGCTAGGAGTTAAAATGCTTGAAATCTTTAGTTCCTATCCACTTTGACAGAGTATTCCCACAGATATAAGATACCCTCTGGTAATTTAACATAACTATGGCATATCACCATAGAAATAGACGTGGATTTTCCCATGAAAAATTGTGATTTTCCATAGTTTTGTGTATGTTTATCAGAGGGTATTCACATGGATCCAGAGAATTTTCACATTTCCATAGCTGCACCCCAACGACATGTGATGGCCTCCTGCTTCGGACTGCTCCTTTATTTCCCCCACCAAAATGGCAACTTCAGAGCTGGTCCCAGTATCCTAACCATAATCATCCAGAATATGTTGTGAAAAATACATATCATATTATATAATATTATATATATATATACATATTGCATTGAATATTATTCATGTATACTACATTTATATATGTATATATATATACATACATACATGCATACGCGCATATTTATACAATGGATTTCTATGAAAAATAGGCTCCGCCCAGCGTCCTGGTGCAAGAAGCAGGCGTTCTTCGCTTCGAAGCCACTCATCGAGTTGAAGGCTCCGGCAGCAGTGGCCAGCAGCAAGGAGAAAAAGCCGCAGGTCACCCCCAGCAGAAGCCTCGATGGTTGGGGGGGGTCCAATATTTTAGGGCTACCCTCTGGTAAACATACAAAAAACTATGGAAAATCACCATTTTTCATGGGAAAATCCACTATTTCTATGGCCATTTTCAATAGCTATGTTAAATTACCAGAGGCTACCCAAAAGCATCCTAGACTAAATATGTTTGGAATAATTTGGTATTGAAACATATTGACACCCATGGTTTTTGGGATCCCACATTTTAGGAAACCCCCATATGAGCAGTGAGCAGTATTAAAAATGCAGCCCACAATGTTGGTTGGTAAAGAACGGGAATTCCATTTCATGGATAGTGAAAATCCTTTTTTTTCTGGAGAGATTTTCGTTGATCCCCTGAAATTACTCAGCCAAAAGGATCCCTTTGTGTGGGCTTTCGGTCAGGGTACCCAGTGTTGGCTTTTGGTCACCCCCAAAACTACCTGGTTGGTGGTATACCTACCCTCTGAAAAATATGAAAGTCAGTTGGGATGATGACATTCCCAATATGGAAAAATAAAAAATGTTCCAAAGCACCAATCAGCTACCTATTGTTGATTTCTAGTTTTTGACCCATCCCCATGTCCGGGCATGCCGATCTTTCAGTTGCGGATCTCAACGGCTAGAAATGACAGGGTCGAGCCAGCATTTGGGGATCTGTTCCAAACATCAGTGGCCACATGCTTTGGATGCCCCGAAAATGATCATCGAACATCAGGCTACATTCTACATCTAGCAATCCATGAATCTGAAACATTCGGAAGTTTCTGAGATGGTGTTCACTTTTTTTGTGGAACAGCTCATCATTTATAGTAAGATCATTTGTGGAATGGTCAAACCATGGTGCTTGGTGCTTCTGGTCATCGATCCCATGGGAATGACGAGGTCACCCCCACGGGTTTTCTGGTTCCAAACAGCCTATCAAGTCACAAAATTCATATCGGCAGTGACTTGGGTGAATTTTTCCAGAAACAGATTAAAATCCATAAGACCATTCCTGGTCATTTAAATTAGTATAAGACCAGGAACGGAATTAAATTCTTCCATAAGACTGGAACATTTCTCTATGACCAGCAGCATTCCGGCAGCCCATCTTCTGTTGAAGGCTGCTTGATTCGGCGCCACGAAGGAGTTCACCGGAACCTTTTTTGTCTTCATGGGGGCAGGATGAGTGGTGGTGTTTCATGCCAGTTTCGAACAGGGTGTTGTTTTGGAAATATATGGTAACAATCATAGTAGTAATAATAATAACAATAATAGCAATAATAATAATAATAGCAATAATAGCAATAATAGCAATAATAGCAATAATAGCAATAGTAGCAATGTGATTAACAACGACAATAAGTAGTAATAATACTAATTATACTTAGATTAAAATACTGGTTGATATCTGACATCATTTTTGGGGATTTGCCCATCAAATATGTACTATCCAAAATTATGGTAGGTAGAACTGACGGGAATGGCTCGGAACTGGGGTACCAATAGACCCGTAAAATTTATCATGTCTAGTGTTTTAATCATCCTCAGAGCCATGCCCATATGGTTACCGTATGGGCTCAAACAGGCTAGCAAAGGAACGACAATCTCATGTTTAATGGTTGTTCAAGCGCTTTTCGAACACCGAAATGGTCAAAAGGCCTTGAAAGGCCTTGCTGCTGACGATAAGGCAATTTGAGCATGTTTAAATTGCAAGCAATACAAGAACAAGAAGCATCCAGAGCAAACCGAAGCAACAATGTCCTGGTGTTTTTTCTGCCAACAAGGGAAAAATATGTTGAAATAGGGTACCCCTAAATCACTGAGTCTATCGTCATGTTAGTTTATCGTCATTTCCCAATGGCCACAAATGGCTGTTTATACTCCATGTTCAGACAAAGCCATCTGTTTTTTTCGTGCTGGCTTATAACATCTTATAACATTACTGGGTGAATGGGTTCCTCAGAGCAAATCAGGCAACCATCATCGATTGGTAGCGAAAATCGATGCTTGAAACCATGGCTTTTTTACATGCTGAGAACCCTTGAGGCTTTCCGCTTTCGATGTTCAAAAAAACTGAGACAAAAATCCCATCCATATGCCGAGTATCTGGACTTTGCCGACTTTGCGAGCTGCTCACTTCAAAGCTCATCATGCGAGAACCCCCCAGGCCGGAAGTAGCGCCGTTTCCGGAAGTTTCTGGGATGCTCTACCCGGGCTGTAGGTGGATGTTCACATCCGTATGGTAATGTAGGTTCTTTGACATCGCCATATACCCCAAATTGAACACGTCCAATAAACGAACATAGGCTTAGCCAGCCTAATTCCAGGCCACCGTAACTGGCTTGACTGAAAAAAAAACTCCGGGACTCCGGGTTGGTGTTTTGCAAAAAATGACACCACCATTAACCAGACCTTCATTTGCGGTTTCACCCATTCAGTGCCGTGTTGTCTTTTGAGAAAGGCATCTCTGTCCGATCTGCGCTGGTCGATCATGTGGACCCTTGATCCAAATGGTCTGCGACGAAGGAGTCGGGTCAGAAGATTCACGGGCCATGGTGGTGCTGTGACGACACTGTCGTCCATATCTCCATTTAAAGTGTACAATGGTACGGGATGGGGCCATATCTTGGCCTTCAGTTGCCTAAAAAAGTGGCTGAATTCTATGGTTTATGGTAGATATAACTATAGTTGATGGATGTCAGGCTTCACTATGGTTTATGGTAGATATAACTATACTACACTGTAGCATCTGTAGCTAATGGAGTTTATAAACCAACTTATAACTGGGGGCACCATCCTGTGGACCCTCTGACACTCTACTCTTACCATGGAAGCAAACCTTTCAGAGTGACCATTCCGCTGTGGGATTTTGAATGGCACTGCTTGGGATTCATCAATTGATCAAGGCATTGAAGGCATGAACAACTGAGTCCGAACCATGATGATTCGCAAAGTGGCTGATTTCACCACTGCCACCTCCCAGGTGGACGTGGGATCCTTGGACTCTCCCCGTGGTATCACCATGGTATCACCATGGTATCACTTGCCGAAAAACATCGACGTAAATCCCCATCGTGGTCACTAGGTTTCCAACCACATTTCCGTGAAAAAAAACATATCACTGCACTATATCACGACATGTCACCATTTTTTCCAGGTTGGTTGCTTATGAAATCTCTCAACTCCCCATTTTTACGTCGTCACAATTTTGAATCACCAGAATCACCAAGAAATGGGTGGTCAAATCATTGGGTACCCCAAGAATTGGATGGTTAATACTAAACATGTGCCCTCTGGTAAACTAACATGGCGAACTGGAAAATGGATGAAAATGGACCATTTAGTTCGTTGATTTCCCTTTTTTCAGTTCGCATGATGATTTTTTCCAGTTCACCTACCATCCCCAGATCAACGCCATCCATTGGATGGTTCCCCAGATCGCCTGCGATGTACAGAAGGCCAATCGCCAGGCCTGCAGCTGATTGGCTCTTCTCCTGTCGCGACGAAAACGGCGGCCCTGGATGGGAGTAGCCTCCAGCAATTCCACTGAAAAAGGATAGAAAAGGTTCAATTTATCACATTTTATCACTAGTTTAGTGGGAAATGAGGTGTCGATCTCAACTTGGGGGGTCCTATAAATGGATGTTCAAGCACCACAAGTATGGTCTGAAACATAGCTTTTAGGTATCATTCCCATTTCACAGATGTTATGTAAGTTGCAAGAATGCAGCTGTTCACTTTTTGTTGATGGGGGGTGATCCAGCCATGGCGGAGTCAACTGATTGACAGAGGACTCCCGGAGGAAGATACGAAGATACGCCACGATTCAAACACCCACAAATTGTGAGAATTTTTGACGCAAAAATAATTAGCCTTTTTTTCCATGACGAATCCAAGGGGGGCTGATTTTTCTGTAGCAAAACCATCGATTCTCGGATCCCTTTGATTCTGATCACGGTGGGCCTCCTACCTCATTAGTATCAATGGACTGTATCAATATTTACCCTCTTGTAATTTAACATACAGTAGCTATTGAAAATGGTGTTTTATAGTGGATTTACCCATTGAAAATGGAGATTTTCCATAGTTATGTTAGTTTACCAGAGGGTATCACGAAAAAGATGGGGCTTTACAATGTCAACCCCAGATTCATCAACTCCGGTGATGTTCGGTGCCTGCTTGCTGCTGTTGCGCTTCAAGACCAGGCAACAACAGGCCACGAAACACAGGATGGCCGTGTACAACTTGAGTGGAACGAGTGGAACTCGTGGTTTCAAGCCATCTGAAAAACGTGAAAGTCAATTGGAATCATCATCCCAAACATGGTTGAACATGGAAAAAAATGTGTGAAAACACCAACCAGAAGATGAATATGGTTGGATATGTGACTGACATAGATCGCCTACCAAAAATGTCTAACGCAGCAAACTTGGTGAGTACAATCATGGGCCATGCTCCTACTCATGAACGGTCGAGGAAAGCATACCCCGCAAAAACAGCAGAAAATTGGGCTCCACACTTGTATGCAGGCAGAAACCACTTTTGACATGTCCATGAATTATCTATCTATCTATATATATATATGTCAGTTTTCAAGGGGAGGTCCCCTTCATCGAAGTATCAGTCAAGATTCTCAAAGTCCCACAATGGAACGGCTTAAGCTGTGCTCAACCTTAATGGTCCCCTCTGGTAATTTAACAGTTTGCTATTGAAAATGGCCCAGTCGAAATAGTGGATTTACCAAATTTACCCATTAATAGCATGGTGATTTTCCATAGCTATGTTGGTTTACCAGAGGGTATATATTATACATACACATATTATTTTCCAATCATATGTGGGAAAACAGATGATCCCCAATGACTAATGACTCAAAATCCCCCATGTTTGGTGTGTCCAAAAAAAACGGAAACCGGTACCATTTTCCAACAAAATCCATCCCCTTCGTGGCGCCAAGAATCAGTTCCAGCAGGAGCACCTCGAGGATCGACCCTTGATGTATTGAGGATAGCCATACTGGTTGGTGGTATGCCTACCCCTCTGATATAATAAATGTGATTTTAATGTGATTTTAATGGGATTTCAATGGTTAATATATGGTTAATAATGGTTAATGATGGTTAATAAATGTTAATAATAATCTGCTTGGTGGTTGTTCGCCATCCCTCTGAAAAATCATGGAGTTCGTCAGTTGGGATGGATTGACATTCCCAAGATGATGGGAAAGTCAGTCAAAATTCCATGGTTCCAGTCAGCACCAAGCAGAAAAGTTGTCAATTTAGGCTTCACTGTTTTGGCATGGATAGAGGACTATGAATTCCTCAAGTCACATTGGTTGACCGTGGTTGACCAAAAAAAAGGTGGTTGGTGAAAAGGATAGGTTTACTTTTAGCCCCATCTTGGTGAATGGATTACCCTCTGGTAAACTAACAAAAATAGCTATTGAAAATGGCCATAGAAATAGTGGATTTACCCATTAGAAATGGTGATTTTCAATAGTTATGTTAGTTTACCAGAGGGTATTGTTTCGCCTTCAGTTCTTGGTCATTTGCACGCTATGCGGATTCGCCGATATTCCTAAAAGGGGTCTTCAACCATGGGGGTTCTCATGGTTGGGCCAAGTGCAGACCAGAGTATTGGTGGTCTCTAAGTCTATCCACTATGCTATTGCTATGGTATTGCTATCCCCATGTAGTCCCCACCTGCTGCATTTCCATTTTGGATGTCTCAGCCGCGACCAAAAATCCACCGGTGAAATCTGAAATGTTTAAGAAAATTCCAGAAAACGTAGAAAAACGACGTTGCGAATCTGAGAATCTGAACAGTTCCCAGATTATGAAAAAGTTCTTCAAATCGTCGAAAAAAACATCAAAATCATGGCTTCAACCATGTTTAATCATCAAAAATGCCGGGTTTAAGATGCTTTAACCATGAACACTTCATCAAAAGTTTAAAAAAAAAACTATAAGAACCGTGGCGTGTCCACATCTTTTTGTAGGTTATCAAATCATCAAATCGCAAAAATCACCAGAGCAGTGTTCAAAATCCCTCTGTCATTCCACTAGTTGGTTAAGAACGGATGTTCCCGTTCTTGGATTACTATCATCCTCTATCTAGTGGGTAATTCCCAAACCAATCATCAACCAACAGGGGTAGTTATCATGTCCTATCATCTATTGGGCTTATTATCTTATTTCTATGTGTTCTTGACGTTCATCCGAATTTCATCCCCAACGAACCCATCATCAAATCATATCAAATAAATAAATAAATATATATATATATATATTGATTGGGCCCATATCATTATCCTATAATCTATGTATGTGTATATATATATTGGGTGTGAATCGGAGGTTATCTCCCCGATTATATGTTCTTGGCTGTTATAGAAGGTTGCTGATTTCCCTCACCAGTGATGACGAACGAACAGCGATTTCGGCATTGCTTCCTTTTCTGCGGAACTAGCAGCGTCTTGAGCCAAAGGGGCACATACATGCAACCCTTGGCTGTGGATGATTAGGGGCTATTTTACATGGGAGTGTGTTGCATGCCGTAGCCTACATCCCATTCGCACCCCCCACGCATGGCCAACTTTGTTGGCCACGCGCAAAGGAGTGTCCCTTAAATCATTTCAATACGTCTGCTGTTGTTCATTTATTGAATTATGGAGAGCTAAAGTCCGTTCAGAACTTCAAATCTACATGGCGGCTTGCTACGATCTCTACCAAAAAAAAAGGTTCTGTTCACGTGCATGCTGACACGACGTAGTCGGTAGACAGCATTGAGGTTCATCCGATGTGGCGTATCCAGCATGGAATCCCACTCAAGCATGCGAATTAAAATCGAAACACAAAGATGACTGTGGAACTAGAAGTTTACCTTCCCGTTCCTTCGTCGGTTGAGATGTAGACCGCTGTAGAAACTCAGCGTCTCGCGCAATGATATTCAAAAAAAAATGTGGTTCTAAATTAGCCGGCTCAGAGTCCTCTCAGAAATCATTCGAAATGAAGTAGAGGTAAATCTCGAGCAATGATTGCTGCCTCGCTTCGCCAGGTTCAATCAGGACCTATGCAGAGGTCATATCGATTTATCATCTGTATCCCCATCCATAGTATCCATGTTGATTCCAGTCGCCACCACGGTGTGAATAAGATCTTCCACCTTTTCCTTGATCTTTACCACCTTTCTGTGGCGGGGTTACTGGAGCTTGTTTTGGCGGAGGAGCAGCTTCGACGGTTCTCCATGTTGCTGACGATGATGCTTTCACTTTTGACACTCTGCCCAGTGCTGGTGCTGCCTTCGGGGCCGCTTTCGATTTGCCAGCGGCCGGGTTAGCACGTTCACGATCGGCAGGAACCGGGGTATCAGCAATCGCAAGTAGGTGGGCTTCTGTCATGTGGATGCCCCATCTTGGTCGTTGATCATCCCGTTGCTTGATGTGGTTGTAGTCATTGATTGCATCATACAGTCTTTGGAGTAGAGGTCGTGGCAATTGTCGGCCATTTTGAAGGATCAGATGCAAAACTGAAATTCTTCGAAGTGGAGGTCGAAGAGCACACACAATGTCAACTGGGTTCAGTGTGATCGTGTCTTGAAAGTCGACGTTCCTGAAGAAATAAACAGCATTCACTCTGTATGCACCTGCAATGATTCTTCTGACCAGGACATCTTGTCGGTCAAGGGCTTCGCGGGCGGCTGTGGTCTTTCTCATCTCATCCCTTGTTGAGTCATGTTTCGATAGTTTCTCCATCTCTTCATCGAAGAAGATATTTTGCAAGTCTTCATATGTGTAACCGCATTCAAGGGTATACACGAGAAGTCGTTTGAGTACCACCGCCCCATAGTATGCATTGACGAATCCCTCTTCCCCGATGTCGTCCTTTTGTTGTGGTCGGCCGATTTCCTGGTAGAGCTCTTTCATCTGTTGTGCAGTTGGTTCGATGAGTTCACCATTTTCATCCTCACCTAGGTATGGCACTCTTGAATCCAAGTCCATCCTGAATTTTCGGTTCTGTTGAAAGTGTTTCCATGCCGTCTCGATGTCTCCACAGAAGTTCCGTTGGAATAGTCTGTAGATCCTGACGATATGCAACCCAATCTGTAACAGGAGGATTATGATGAGCTCCGGCTGAGCATCTCCAATTGTACAAGGCTCGATTGGTAGGACCTTTGATCCAAACTCAATCCTCTTCATCCACTTGGGGTACTCGATCACTGCATCATGAGCTTCTCCAGCCTCGTACTCCTCAATGTTGATTTCATCGACCTCTATTTCTTCATCGTCGTTCTCATCAGTTTGTTTTCCTTCCTCATTGAGAAATTTATCGACCTCATCTTGTTCTCTGAAGTCTCTTCTCTCATCATTGATGTCGCCCTTCTTCGAGGCTTGATCATCATTTTCTTCTTCTGGTTGAGGTTCTTGTTCTGGACTCTTCATGGTGACGTCATCATCATCTTGCATCAGCTCGTCGTCATCATCTTCACCTGTCAAATCGATCTTCACTTCTTCCCATGCTTTCTTGACATGGTCTTTGAGATCTTCTTCTCGAGGACGTGATTCGGCACTTGGTACAGTAGCCACGGTGATCTTGATTCGCTTCCTCCATCCATGACTTACCAAAAATCCTTTGCACATCACACAAATCGATAATGGTGCAGGGGTCTCCATCAGACATGCGGGGCATAGTCGATGGTCCTCCTTGCTAGGATGATGAGTGACTGCTAACAATGATATTGCATCATTCCAATCCGGATGTCCAGGGAACAATCTGTGAGCATGACTGAAGTGACCGGTCTTGATATCGACAAGCTTTCGAAGTTCGTTCAGATCGGGTGAGGATTCATCAGGCACAATGTTCCCAATGAGTTTGTCAAATCGTTCAATGGTGGCCACCCTCCTTGCTCCTTGCACAGAAAGTACAAGTTGATCTTTTCCCTTTGTGATCATGAGACGGTAGTAGTCCTTTTCCTTCCAATCATAGTACCAAACTGCATCGAATGATTCGAATCGAATTGTTTCTTGGACCAAAATGTGTCCGTCTGCTGACAATCGAGGGGAGAACTTGGCGATGGAATCGTACGTGATGTAGATGTAGACAAGATCAGTTTGTTCAATCTTTCTGAACCTCAGCACCGTCTGACTTCGCACGTCCCACGGTGCGAATGGCACGAAGAACGTATTGATGCGGTCGCCTCCTCCTCCGGGACGTAGTCCTTCTCTGAAGATTTGAGCGATGTTGTCAAAAGTGGTGCAGTGAAATCCTCCTCCAAGAGTGTATCCGACTCCAGGGTTCATCTGATAGGAAGTCTTCTTGTCTTCGATGTGCACACCGCCTTGAACTCTTGAATGTGCCATAGGGGCACGGATTGCCACCGGCCATAGCCAAATCTCTCGATCTGCTGTGCCGATCTCCAACCTCAGTGTTTGTCGTTCAAGTCTCGAGGTCAATCCATCATTGAAGTTGTTCATGACGTATTCCAATTCACCTTTTGTGACCACTTGGGCTCGGATTCTTTTCGTCTGCTTGTACTCAGTGAAGATCACTCTCTGGAAATTGTTCCACCTCTCAACAAGTATTGGGTAGTTGACGTGGGTCGTTCCAGCCAATGTATGTTGATCTCTCCAAATGTTGTCGTACTTCAAGATCGACTCGACATTGACCCAACCCGCTTCATCGCATGGTAGTCCACGGTGATTTCGATTGTCCTTGACGCAACCCACGGAGTGGCGTAGCGCTGCATTGAATCTTTTCGACAATTCGACTATCCATTGCGGATTTTCCCACTTGTTGCCCATCCACTCATTCTCGCCATATCGATGCACATTACTCCATCCATATCCAAGATATTCTTCTCCATTGATGCGAGCAAGTTGCAGTGTGCCGATATTGTGGCCATGTGTGATTGGTTGGATGTACTTGAAATTCCAGTTGTCTCCATAGTGTTTTCTTTCTTCAGTAAGCCATTTCACATATGCATCATGATCAATGGGGTTCCAAGCGTTCAGCTCCTCAATAGTCGGCAAAACAGGCGGGGATTCCTCAGCCGCACGTTCAATCAGCATATCAAGCTCGTGACGATTCTTCACACCTCGGCTAATTGGGTTGACTTCGACGCCATTCACTAAGTACTGTCCTCCTTCTTCACGATCACCAATGTCGTACATAAAGGCTGACTGACTGTAGAAGCATTTGGTCACTTCTTCTTTCTCAGTGAATCTGGTTCTTCCCCAACGTTTTCCTCGTGGCATGACGTTCTTCGGGAGCTTGTCTTTTCTGCCTCTTGTCGCAGCTTTGGATCTTTCCGAAGACGATGGGGATTTGGACTTCTGGTCCATGATCAATCTCATGCGCCATAGGGTGTCCTTCATGTTCTCGTCATCTGGTGTGGTACATTCATCAATGTCATGCATTCCACCACAAATGAAACAATATTGAACACTTGATGCGTCGGCAATCAGCTTCTCAAATTGCTCACGGATGTTCCGCACCTCAGTTCGGCGCTTCTTCGCTTCCGAAGGTTGGCCCCCCATGTCCTCTTCTTCCTCCTCAATTTCGATGTCACCAGCTCCGGCATCAGTTTCTCCTGAAGTCTGTTCTGCTCGAGGGCCCCGCGCCGTAGGCGTCGTGGTCTCCTCTTCAGGCTCACCAACTTCATCCTCCTCCTCGTCGCTTGATGAGACCTCAATCATTTCAGGATGGTCATCGTAGTTGGCTTCCGGGAGCACCGGCATTCTGGTGATCTTCTTCTGCAGGAGTAGGTCAAAGATTCCCGCTTCTTTTAAGACTGTTGTCACCATATCGTTCTCGACCGGTGGGATGTATGCTTTCCTGGATCGGTTTCGCTTCGTGTTGATGGTGTCGGTAGGTCGACATGAACTGCTGAAGAGCCAGAATGATTCTTCCAGTCCTGCGAGGCAACTGTCAAGGTTTGCCCCCCATCCACCAAACATAGTAGGGAATTGAATACCCAGGTCAAGCATCCCAAGCCAGAATTCGAAAATGTCGCCGACATACTCAGCTGTCGCGGTTGGATTGAGCATGGATGCGATCTCCTCCTTGGTCAACACGGTCTTCATGTAGTCATGATAAGCGACGTTTCCACCATCCCAAAGCAGTCTGTAAAACCATCGAATTCGGTGTGATCCACCTCCGCAATCCTCTGTAAGAGTTTCACGTTGCACATTGAATTGAGGCAACAGGTCTCGTCTGCATTTCCCCTTCACCATGTATGCAGGCATGCGGATGGCACCTCGATGTGATACCTGTTTGAGAACATCGCTTGTCGTCCTGTATCCTGATAGCATTGCAAGTGTCGCAGTGACCAAGAATCCACGGAGGTCCTTTTCGGCTTCCATTTCTCTCCAGTCAACGCACTCGTTGTAGATGTTGAGCAATCTTGCAGCTACTCTTGCATCCTGTGAAAATTCATCCATCCCAATGTCTTCGGTTCCGTAGATTGCCGCTCTTGTCCAGTTGCTTGCGCAGTTCAGACATCTTGTGCGGTTCTCAGTGCAGGTATTCAATCTCGAATCATTTTGATGAAATCCTTTGCACACATCGCACATCAATTCGGAATCTTCGGTCACCTCAACCCAATGCTCATCCACATCTGTCAGGGGCTCCGGGGTGAATACTCCTCGTCGGATGTCTGACCATGCTTTTCTCTGGACCGAATCTTTCATGTGCTTCATCCCTCCGATGATGTTTGCCGATCCAGCTTGAGCATCTGTGATTTCTCCAGTACGAATGCTGGGAACAATTCGTGGACGGTGTTCTTTACATGGACGCATTCTTCATTCAGGTCATGGACTGTATCATGATCCATAGCACAATGTAAGAAGACCTTCTGTCGCATCAGTGACTTTTCAAGCATAGCCCAAATGACTTCCTTGCCTTCACCTTCTTTCCAATAGAAAGGCTCACGTCCACATGCATATATCTGTTTCCAGAATCTTTCATTGGTGGAGTGAATGATGCCCTTTTCCTTCAAGATTCTTGCAAGCTCCTCGGCCATGGATACAATCGAAGATTGGGACCCAAGAAACCGGGCGTCTTTCAGAATGTTGACGAAAATTGGAAGAGGTGCTGCTTGGCTGATATCTGTGATGATCTCCGCCAATTTGACGATGAAGTCTGCATTTGGCATCAGCATGCGGTTTTGTCCTCTGAATAATGCTGCGAAAGAGATCCAAATATGAACAGTGGCACTTGAGAATGTGTTGGCGTTGGTTCGTAGGAAAGTCAATGCTTTCGTCGCCAGTTTCAAGAAATCCTCGGGCTTCTCCAGGGATTCATAGGGAAGTTGGTACACCTTGATGGATGAAAGACCCATGTTGTTGAGCCCAGCCTCGATGTTATTGATGATTCTCGAGCTAGATCTCGTTTGGTAGGTCAAATCCGTCAAGATGAGGGCTTTGTTGTTTCTCACTTGTCCTCCCAATTCGTCCCATTGGTCCATCCAAGGCTTCCCGATGATGAACTGTCCAATCTTGTTTCCCAACTTCTTGAGCTTGATTCGAATCTCGCCCTCCACTGTATCCTCAATGCCCAATGTCAACATAGCTAGGACCTCCGTCACTGGATATCCTTTGCATCTGACAAACTCGGTGGTCGTGATGATGTAGTGGTAGAGCTTCAACCATTCGTAGTCGCTCTCATTGATCATGTGGGAATCAAGTTGTCCTTCTGTCAGCATGTTGAAAGATAGAGCAGCATGAAATGTCAATCTTCTCAAATACTGTTTCCAGATCAAATTGGTTCCATACTTGTGAGTAGTGTGAGGACCCTCTACGATGGAAAGCACAAAGTCCTTGCCGGATCGCAAGAATGCAATTCTCTGTTCTTCACGTGCATAATCTTCGGCAGCATGGAGACGCACTTCCACGGTTGAAGGTTTCCTCCTCTTCATCCAATCTTCAGTCGGAATCCAATTTTCATCTCTTTCTGGTTCAGTACGACCCTGAGATGTCGCTCCAGGTCCAGATCGGAAAGCTGCATGGGTCGACGAAGATGAACCTCCGCCAGTCGATGATCTCGGCATCTTCTTCGGTTGAATGTTCGAACTTTGTGATTGTTGCGATGCCTTTGGCTGTGATCCCTCCGTAGGAGCGGATGTACTCTGGGCACTCGGTCCAGTTGATGTGTCATCATTCACCCATGAAGGTTCCTCATTGTTCCAGAAGTCGACTTCGTCGGGCTTTCGTCCATCATTGAAGTTCAGGGGAACATCCCAGTTGTCGAAATTGTGCATGCCTCCAGCCGTTCCAGCCTGGGTCTCGGTCATCACGGTGGTGAAATCTTTGAGGGAACTGTGGCAGGCATGACGTCTTTCTTTCTCAGTGTACCTGGCTCCTTCATCGGCAATCGAGACATTGTAACCATGTCCAATCAGGATTCCCTGAGGGATGTCAAAGACTTTGAGGATCGAGAACTGGATCTCGGATAATTCTGCTATCTTCGACAAATTACTATCTCCTCGAGCGCTGGTCTTGTGTCTTTCGAGTGTCGTGCCAAGGGCCAACAAACATAAGAAATGATTCTGGGCTGCACTCCTTCCTTTCGGTTGGTTGGTTTCAAAAGCTATCACATCTTTCATCACATCCTGCAAGATGATCTGATTCGATGGGTTCTGCTCGTTGTGATACCTCAATGCATGTCCTAGGTGCCTCATCTGGATCTCAACCATGTGCTTCATCGCCGTCAAATAGCTATCATTGTCAGATGGAGACTTCGGATTCACCTTGGTCAACTCGTCCATGACTTTGAAGTATTCGGCGGTCCTTGTCACAGCTAGCCATGATGTTGCACTTGGATCTGTGTTGAATGATGGTGTTCCTCGATAAATTTGTTTCATGCTTCGGATCTTCGCCTCAGTCTCTGCAGCAGTGGCTTGATCATCAAAAGGTTCGGGAAAGTGTCCTTTGGACAATACGATCCAGAGCTCATCAAGTCTGTCGTAGATCTCTTTGTCCATGAAGCGTCCCATAGTTGCATCTTCATATGGGCATCTGCTGGCAAAGACCTTCACGAATCTCGACCCTTTTGACAAAAACTCCCATCCGGAACACTTCTTCTCGATGTCCTGCGCTCTCTGCAACAACTTGTAGGCTACTTCCAGGGCTTGGGCAGTTGCTTCGCTGGTGTGCCTGGAGTTCGCGAAGTAAGCTGAGTAGACAACTGCAGGCGGCATGCCAAATCTAATCCATTGATTGGCTGTGTCCTCATCTGAGATCAGGCGAAAATTCGAGCCTCGGGTGTCTCGGAACGGTGATGGAGTCTTGGCTGCAATGGTTCCTTCAGACAATCCTTTCAGCACTCGTAATGCAACGGTGATTCGGCTTCCTGAGAATTGCCCTACTGAGTTCAGATCATGGGTTTCGGCCATCCCGCTTTGTACAGAAGAAAGTTGTACGGACCGTAGGTCTCGTAACAACAGCTCGAGCAGCGGAAATAGTTGTACGAACCGTAGGTCTCGTAACAACCAATCGGAGTCGAATTCAGAAAGCGGTCGACACGAAAATGAAAAGTGCCACGAAGAAAGAACCGAAGTTGATGTCAATCTCGAAAAGCACCAGTGCAGTAGCGATCGCTCGAACGAATGGTCAATGGCGTCGAGCTCTCGAGTAGCACAAACGGATGTTGCCACCGACTTGATTGGGTGACTGCGGATATTCTCGGAATCACGAGACATTTCAGCTTTCAGTTGTTCATCACATGCGAGCGGCTTCCAACGTTTCATCACTTTGACGTTCACAAATGGACTATTCCTGGTTACATGATCATTGATTCCATTCATGATGATCTTGGCTATCCACTTGGTGTAAACTTGAGTAATGCGAGTTTCCCTACCGGCACACTCAGCATGGTCATGACGGCGATCACATCTTCTATGAAGCTTCGGAAAAGACACCCCCCATGTAACAATCTTCCATGGTTTCTTGATTGGTTTGGGAGTCTCTTGGAACTGAGATTTCAAGCCATACATGCATCCATCAAATTTGTGCTCATGAGATACGGTTCCTTCCACAAGGTCAGTCATTCTACGGTCCTTCCAATAGTCACAACCCCTAGGCAGCTCAAGCAAGGCTGGTGATCCCATGTTGATAAGTTCACTTAGCACTGATGTAAACACTTCCCACATCGCCCAGAAGATCTGCTTCTCTGCTTCGATGAGTTGTGTCGTTGCTTCGCTTACCCATCGGTTGATTCGGTTCCATGGTGAACCTCCTGTACATGGACCTGCAAAGAACACTGAATCAAGTTTGGTCCGAAGGCATCGCCTTGCTTTACTGATTCCGTACGGAGAGAGCATGTCGTCATCTTCAGTGATTGGTACGACATGAAACTTCATTTCGTCCTTCATTTTGTTCTGCAAGAACGTAAACCAATTTCTCTCTTCCGAACATAACAAGACGAAGCATGGGACTGCTTGAGGAACTTCGATCAAATTGATTGCAAGGGAAAACTTCGCATACTTTGATGTCATTAAGTCACAAGGTGATTTGGAAAATTGAAATTCCAAAGTTCTGTTTTTCTTTTCTCTCCAAAGGATTACCGACACCTTGGGATGGTCAACCTCATGTTTGCCTACTTCAATGTGATATTGATAGGGGACAAAAACATCAGTGACGGGAATGGTATTCACGTCATTGCAATTGGTGCAGAGTGTGATTACTCCCTGACTCACTTTACAGTTCTTACCTCCATTGATCACCTCAGCATTGGCGAGCATCTTGAATGTCGATTTTCCTGTCCAAAACTCATTCAACTTGTTTGTTGATTCATGATTGTCGCCCTTGAATCTCCATATGTCTTTGATCACTCGAGTGTTAGTTTTGAACTTTTGTTCAGTTTCCCTTTCATCACATATGATCCTAGGGTCACAGGGACAGTCTTCGCAATCCTGTGGCACAAAGTTTTGCCTTCTTGGCGTTTTGTGAATTCGGATCAATGTCTCTTTCCCATCCCACTGCCAATGGTCTTCATTTTTCTTACCTAACACTTGGGATTTTCGGGTGGATTTTACAAACGGAATATTATCATTGATGTCCAATTCCGGATGCTTATGACATAGGCCAGGTGTTGAAGTGGACTGTGGGTGCCCCTTGTCACTGTGCGAATGCCATCCTTCACCCTCACTCCCCCCATGAACAAGGCGCATAAGCGTATTGATCACACGTGTGGCTGGCTGAAGGCACTGGTGAATGGATTTCGGGTGTTGAGACGGTGATGTCTGTGCATCTAAAAACAAGGCATCAACCGAGAACATCAGCATTGGTGAATCGGTCGGATGCTGTACACGGTCATGTGGTGTTGACGCACACGAGTCACGTAGTGAGCTCGAGTGGGCAGGCGGGGCATGCACGTGCTTTGACGACATCACCCGGTGGGTTGAAGTCGTTGAAACGGATTGTGAAACAGTGTCCGGGATCAACGGCTGCTTGTTGGGCGAATGATACTGAAAACACGCTCGTTCAACCCACTTATCAAATCTGATAGCCTGCTCTGGTGGAGATGCACGGTGTTCGACCTTTGTCCACGCACCATTGAGAAGAACCCATGTGGATCTCAATACATCTGGCGGCACGATCAAGCCGGGTGGCTTAGGACGATAAAACACCGGTTGCTTGACGACAAAAACGGGATCCATACCTGGCAAGTATTGTAGCTTCTCTTTACTAGTCAAACCCTTCCTATACACTTCTTTCAAAAAAATAGGGGTTTCCGTGTATGGGAAGTTTGGGATGTCCTCAGTTTTGGATTGGAAAACTTGGCGAGTAGTCATATCGACATCGGTGCTTGGCTGCAACATGTCCAATACTTCTTTGCTCTGCAAGTCCTGAGGTTCCAACAAGTTGATTAGCATACAAGCTTTCTTCCATGCCATGGGATTCTTGAACCCTTTAGTATGGATATCTGCTGCCATTTTGGCTGTAATTTCATAGATCAATACAAAATGATCCTTTTGGAAATGTTCATGCATGGAGGCAATGGAAATACCATGTGTGCGCTCCAAATGACGCATGGTTGGATTCCGTCCTGATCTGACAACACCAATCATACCTTGATTATCGTCATGAAACAGGAGTTGAGGAAAAACTTTGGCTAAGACTTTCCACAGACTTAATGCGGGGATTCCTAGAGTCCTAAGTGCAGTATCTGCAGCCACAATTTCAGCTTCGGGGGTAGAATGACTAACACACCCTTGTCGCTTACTTCCACCAGCAAGTGGGAATCTTGTGAACTTACCTTGGACTTGTAAGTGCGATCCTGAAGTTGACCTCAAGGATTGGGCACATCCAGCGAAATCCGCATCTGCAAATAGTCCTAATGATAAATCTTCAATTTTGT
The DNA here is from genome assembly GCA_947184155.2 of Cladocopium goreaui. NCBI lineage: Eukaryota > Dinophyceae > Suessiales > Symbiodiniaceae > Cladocopium > Cladocopium goreaui. The sequence goes on along the minus strand of CAMXCT020002247.1, from coordinate 186,411 downwards.
CTCCGACCCATCCTATCATTTTGAGGGACAATGTGGAATTAACATAACACATTAGGTGATGAAGACGGGCGTCATCATCCTTTGTCCATTTGGTCACATTACGTGCTAATGCATTGATGGATCTCAACAGGTCAAACCGCGCAATGCGGGCTGCATACAGCAGCTTCATAAGCACACTAGCTGCATGCGGAGCTAGATTCCCTCGGCTCAGCGTCTCACTGTCTTGGCCAGGACGTGAGTTGCCAGTCTCGGAGAGAGCAGGCATATCTGGATCGAAGGAATGTGCACACCAAGGACACTCAACTTTGCGTTTTCCATCGGAAGGAGCTCGATACGGGCTGCTTTTCGTTTCCTCTGGAAGGCTTGGAGTTGATACCTTTTTCAATTTTGTGTCCTTACCAATGATGTCAAGATACTTTTCCACCGATAACTTTAACAATCCTTCCATGTTATAAGTTATGGTCTTGACTTTCTTACCATTATGCAATTGGGTCTCACCTTGGGATAAAACACATCCTAAGTAAAGTCCCAAGTCGGTTTCGGGTTCAATGCGCAAAACAGTGCGCAGCATATCCCAACCTTTGGCCAGATTTTCGGAGGGCCCAGCAAGCTTAAGATCATCCACATAGATTACCAACAGCAATTTGAGCTCATCATGAAAATACATAGAAGGCCATTCCTCTCCAATGGGTTTAAAACCAATTTCTTGAACTTTCATATCACAATGTTGTTCCCACATCGTGCCTGAATCGGGATGTCCATACAGGGCTTTGTCGAGTCTTACGACAGGGCGACGAAACTTCCAGTACTGTATCTCAGGAGGCCATGCATCAGTGGGTAACTCCACCCAACACAAAGGTCCCTTCAACTTGGCCTGGATGTATGCCTGAATCGCATCTGCCAGCTTGACGGAGTGCCCAGGAAGACAACCGTAGAAATCGGCCCATCGTGAGGCTTCGAAGGAAGCAGGGGAATTTCCCAAGTCTTGGAAGAATGCTGCCTCCCAATGCTGATTCTTCACCTGATTTCCTAGCAGAACGCCTCTTCCTTTGAATTTTCGACCAGGATTGTCTTCGGACAACTGGTAATTCTTTTCCACGCATATGCCATGGACCCTGGCCATATGTACTTCCTTTTTATTCTTCTTGGCCTCTGCAACAACATCGTCATATTCACGAACCATTGTAAAGTCGAATACCTCTTGATCACGAAGGCCTTTCCACTCCTTGAGCATTGCCTCTTTGGCCTTTGGGTTAGACTCAATCTCAGCTCTGCCCACAGGTCGTGAAACCATTGCGTTGAAAAGTTTGCTTCCAAGGCCCCCTGATGGTATCTTGGTTCGGTGACTTTGATTGGATGCAGAAGTACACGGCATAGTTGGGAATGGAATGTATTCATCATCATCAGTGGCTATGTCCTTCCCGTTCTTGACGTTAACACATTTGCCATTCTTGATCATTGTCGATTCGCCTGGCGTAGCCACGGAGAATCTCGAAATCTCACCTGACAATATGCTCCAAACTTCACCACTCCACGATGCTTTTGGGCCACGTCCTTTCTCGACCTCCGACCATTCATCCCATTCAGTGAGGTATTCCTCGTCGTCCGGGACATCAGTAGAAGCATCGGAACATGGACTAGCATCAGCATTCCTCTTCACTTTTCGACAATCAATGTATCGTCTTCCATGTACATCGTCATCATCGACTATGTCGTACAGATCAAGATACGTACTTGTACATGTGATAGGTAAGGTAACTTTGTTCTTCACAACTTCACCAACACCTGCATCTGATTTCTTCGACTTTGAATGAGAGTCACCCTGCTTACTTTCATCACCACCTTCATCGTCCTTGGACTTCGGCTCGTCCTTGTCCTTCTTTGAATCTTTCTTCTCCTTCTTCATTGCTTTCTTCTTCTTTTCTTCGACCAATCTTTTGGCTTTGTCATCGGCCTCTTTCTTCTCCAACTTCTTCTTCTCGGCTTTGAGGATGGTGTTCCGGTCAGACTGAGAGAGTTTACGCCATTCTTCAGGAGAATAGGTCCCTTTGGGGCGCAATGACGTTTTGAACATTCGTCTGCCGTCATCTCCAATCTTGTATGGGTAACCCTTGATATTCAACTTGACCTTCTCACCATCATCATTGAGGTACACCGTCCCATCTCCAGCTTTGCCCGACTTCCAGTGATCCGGTTGGGCGTTGATGAGTTCTTGGAGAGTCATCTCTTCTGGGTCTTTATCCTTGTCGAAGATGTCCTCTGAGTCATCAAGAGGCTTCTTTGAGACTTTTCCACCACTTGGTCCAGGTCCACCGTCATCTCCGTCATCAAGCTCGTCATCGTCTTCGTCATGGTCATGTTCTTCATCATCTCCATGGGGCACTTTGGAGGGATCGCCATCGAGGATTTCTCTTTCTTTCATTCCTTCCAATGTGGTGTTCACCCTCTCATACTCTTGCTTGCATGGAAATGTCAATGGGGTGACCATTTCGACCTTCTCGGTCAAATGAGGTTTGAGAAGACGGTGTTCAGGTTTGCTAGCATCGTCACCAAGATTCTGATGTACGAATTCACTCAGAGGCCATACTTTGTATTGTCTTGACCAATGCATCCCTGGACCAATGTGATACCCTGCAAACACTCCTGGAATGGAATCAGGTCCAAACTTATGAAGTTGTCTCGCTTCTCTGGTTTTCGGAGGCTTGTAGTTCACACGAGCACCATAGGGAATGAGTTTGCCAGCAAATTCAGATCCGTGGGGTTTGCACCAAGCGCTCAATTCATCATCGTTGGGCTCTACGTTGAGTAGATGACATACACAAAGGATTGCTGTTCTCCAGAAACAAGGTGGTAATCCGGCTTCCAAAAGACATGTAGAGGTAGCTGTGAGGATAAATTGGTTCGTCCTTTCGGCAATTGAATTGGTTTGAGGTCTCCCAGGCAACGAATGATCAATCGGTATCTTCATCTCGTTCATAGCTTCAATGAACTGAGGAGCATGATCAAAGTAGGCCTGTCTGACCTTCTTGGCGCCGATGAACTGTTTCACTGCTCTGACTACATCGTCTTTGGTCATTCGATCAGATGGATAAGCACCAATGATTCCTGTAAAACAGTCTCTGACAACCAACACTTCCTTCTCGAGGACCAATACGTCATCATGGACTTTGGATGTATCCACCGCATCAAAGGTAATGAGGTCGCCAAACTTCTTGAGTTCCCTCTTGTATGCTCCACGACGAGTCTTGAAGTGCTTCATCTTTGCTCGAATGCATGAGTCGCAATATGGATTCTTGTATCTGTGGGTCAATTTGTGATTCAAGCTATTGGCTTCTCTCTTGAGTGTTCCCCTTTTGGCTACCCTGGATTCACCCTCGACAACATCGATCTCAATGTCATCTTCATCACCTTCAGCGGCGTCTTCAGGAGCACCATGACCATCATCTTCGAAGTCAGTCTCTTCACCAGGAGGTCCGTCAAACGGAGTTCCAGGTTCATATTCGCCGTCTTCAGGTGGTTCTTCTTCTCCAGGGGTTGCCGAATGTTTCTGCCGGTTCATTGCTCTTCTCTTCTTCTTATTCTTGAGCTTCTTGACGTATCGGGAACATTTGTGGTCCTCAGCCGATGTTTCAAGACCACTTTCTCCATCGAGATGTACTCTTCGTGAGGGTTGACCAACGTCATCAATGTCGTTGAAATCGTTGAGTCCAATATGAGAATGTGTCAATAGGTCATGGATCTTCGATGCATGATGGCATTCATGAGGAGTGCATTCGTGTGTTCCAAGATCAACATAGGGGATGTTGTCATGGATTGTCAGATCTATGCGTTCTCCATCTTTCGTAATCATGAAAGGCATTTGACCAGATGGCCATACAAAGGAGTATCCTTCTTCCATGCATCGTTTCCCAAGAGACATCACAGACGGAGTGTCGTCCAGTACATAAGCATGAGATGTCACATCAAAGGTTCCCAGGTCAATCTCCGCTTCCGTCTGAGTAGCAGTTGAACCGTTGGCGGTGTGGAACATGATAGGATCACAAGTTCGTTGCTTCAAGTTCATCCTTTCGGCTTTCCTTGCGGAAATCAGATCGTGTCCGCTGCCAGAATCCAGGATGAATCTGCGATCTTTGGCTTGTACTGGCAATGAAATGCACATCAAGTTCTTGGACTTCATGAGGGATTTTCCAACTTCGTGTTCAACAAGCTCTTCAGTAAAAGTCAAGTCATCACGATCATCGTCCAGCTTGATCAACATGTCGAACTTGGGGCCAATGATGATTCTAACTTCATCAACAAAACGATGAGGTCCGCATCTGTCCATGATGATTGCTTTGGCCCGTGCTCGGACTGAACCAAGTGTGTTGTCGGACTTGGACTGATCGTCGGTCAAATCATCGACTTCCCAGAAGACATACTGCTTGTTGGGGTCACGATACATACGCTTGGGTAGTCCCTCTTGGTAATTCTCAATGGCAATCTCGTGCACTTCAGGTTCCAGTTCAAAAGAGATCCTGCGATCATCAGAAGACTTCCTTGCGCTGGCTATCCTCGGTGAGGTATAATCCAAAGAGTCTTCATTGTCGCTATCAAAGAAGGAATCAATGGTAATGGGAGTTGCTTTCTTCTTTGGTGTCTTCTTGCTGGTTCTTTCTGAGGATGCTGAAGGCGATTGATCTGCATGTAGGAATTTACATTTGCTTCCGAACGTGCAGGTACCCTTTTGCCAATTCCAACATATCTTCTTTCTGGGTCCAGCTGAAGATGAACTTCCTTTACTTTTCCCCCTTGATGAATCTCGACTTCCACTTCTGCCTTTCTTACCTTTCATCTTGGCATCATAGACCTTCTGAGAATGACTGTAAAGACATTTGTCACCTTTGCTGCATCCTCCCTTATTGAAGAAGTAATTGCAGAAAATCTTCTTCTTGTCAACGGGTGAAGATGATCTCCCCTTCCCACCTTTGCCTTTCTTGTTGTTCTTGTCGGCATGAGATTTCGGAGAAGGTGTTGGAAGTACTGATGCAGCTTCACTCTTCGCCTTCGCTTTAGGTCGTTTGGGAGGATCACCTGTAGACGATGCAGCTGCTTCATTCTCCTTCTTGGTCTTAATGGGAGCAGCAGGTTTGTCAGCATCTTCCAGGGCAGGTGTCGTCTTGTTAGAGGACAATGACAGTTTCACTGCACGTTCTCTATCTTTCAACAGTCGTTCTTGCTTTCCTCTTGCTATGTATCCTTTGATCATGCCAGTTAGGGAAGCATAGGTCTTCTCAGGATGCCCTTCATCATAGGTTTTGTATCGGTTGATATCAAAAGCCATAAGCTTTGAATGTTCAATCTTCCGGAACAATGTGTCGCGCAGGGAATTTGCAGAAGGCAGATCATCATGTTTCATGTTGTATATGATGTCAAGCCACTTGTTGTAGAAGGCCTCAAGTTGGTCATCTCCATAGTAATTGAACATGTACAAATGATGGGCGTTGTAGAGAACCTCAGTGTGGTCAGGCGACTTGAAGCTAATCAAGACCATTGCGAATAGTTCTCGCCCCTTGATGAAGTCCCCACTTCTCCCATACATTTGGTTCTTCATGGACATGTCATACTTCACTTGCATGGACTTGTCCCCAGCATTGTCAATGACTTTCCTCAAGGCATTGGAGAGCTTGGCATCAATGGATTGGAATCTCACATCGGGTGCTTTGGCCAGAGCCTCCAAATCAGGTTGATCTGCCAGACACGGAGCTAGCCACGCTTTCCAATCTTCATAGTTTCGATCTCCACTTGCAACACAAACTTCATGAACGACACTTCCCTTCCAGGATGAAAGTTCAGTGGTCTTAGGCCAAGGTTGGAGGCTGATCTTTTCGGCTTCTCTTAGAGATACGGATGACTTGGATCTATCCCTCTCAAGGTTCTCCAACTCCTTGACATTGGTGTTGTACTCGTTCCTGAGCTTCTCGAAGGCTTCAGCTTCTGCTCGGTATTCCTGCTCTTCATCGTTGGCGCGATCTTCAGCTTGAGAGAAATTGTTCTTGTAGTAATCTTTCCGATCTTCCATCTTCTTTAACTCATCTTGAAGATTTCGAACTTCAGCATTCTTCTCTTGCTTCATCTCGCCCAACTCTGCTTTCAGTTTGGCGCACTTTTCTTCACATTCATTCCGAGGCATAGCACTACTGGGGTACCCATGTAATGTAGTCGGTCTATTCAATGATGAAGAAGAATAAGCCTGGTTTTCCAACTTCAGGGCAGCAATGGTGCTCGACATCTCTTCTACCTCAGCGAAACGCTCACTAGCCAATTGATGCATCTCGGTCAAGTGGCTTTCAGGAATGGAATAGTCAGTCGCACCTTTGATCACGAGTCTTCTGTCGTTCAACATCTTGATGGACTTACCTGCATCCCTGTGAGCACGCTCAAGAGAATCCTTTTGGGTTTCAAGTTCAGTATGAAGGCGAGCAATGGCTGTATCCCTGTCATTGATTTCATTGTGCAAACTGTCGAGCAAGTTACTCGTCACATTCGGATTGCTACTCATGTGATCGATCTTGTTCAGAGCATCTTGATACTTCTTACCAGTTTCATCGAAATGTTGCTGGAAGGTTTTGAGCAGGTTCTCAGTGTCAATGAGTTCAGTTCTGTTTTGTAAGTACAACTTGTCAACTTCAGCCTTGGATTCCTTTAAGTTGTCACGCTCACGCACGGCTTGCATATACATCTCATATAGTGCTGCTCCATGCGGTGATCTGCTTGGCGAGGATCTTCTGGCTTGTTGACAGGAAAGTTCATGATACTGATTCTTCGATTGAGTCAGTTGTTGTTGCATTCGATCTAAAAGACTTTGTTTCATGTGTAGTTCCGAACGTAGTCCCATTATCCTCATGTCCCGCATGCCACTTGATTCAGCTAGAGATTCCTCAGAAGCCTTGCTCTCAGAAGTCGCTAGTCGAGATTGTAAGTTCTCATTGTGAATCACCTGCAATCGAAGTTGTGATTCTTCCAAAGCCAAATGATGTTCACATTCTGCATAACGGTCATGTTCAGATCTTATGTTACTACGGAACTCCTTCATGATCTCGTCCCTCTTCATGTCAGCAGCATCGAGCTCAGTTTCCAGTCGTCTAACGTTCATGGCCATGGTGTGCTTCATCGTCTGGTTCTGATTAGCAACCTCGAGCATCTCGATCTGTAAAGCACATGTCTGGTCATTAGCGTAGCCGACCGCCAGAGCTTCTTGCTTTGCATTCATCTCTGCGTTTTCTAGTTCCAGTCTGAGTTGATTGATGTGAGCATTCGCATCAGCGCCCACATGTACCATAATTGCGTTCGCTTGTCCCATTTGTTCATCGAATTCCGAACGTAGTCGTGAATACTTGAATTCCAAATGAGATGCAGCTTCATTCGACATAGTCTGATACCTCTCCAACTCTTCGATCCTGTAGGTTGCACCTTCATCTTCTTGTTGTGCAGCCTGTAACTCGAAGTTCAGCATCTGGAGTTGTTCAGTCATTGACATCATCTCTTGATGAGTGGTGCTTTCCAGGAAGTTAAATTGTTGATAGGCATATGCTGTCGTCTCAGTCAATCTTGCCTGAAGTACGGATTCTTCTTCAGTAGCCTTTTCCAGTGATGTTTTGTATTCAGCCAATTCGCTCTGATAGGCAGTGAAGATGTCGCTACCACTCGACGGGGCGTTCACTTGCTGATAAGATCCTGTCCCTGATGGAGTAGCGTCCTGAATCGGCGAAGGCGGATTCGACGACGTAGTCTTTGCCTTAGTCCTTGGAGTCATCGGAGGCGACAATTGTCGTGCAGATGATCTTCTCTTTCCAGGTGTGCTGTCCCTATCTTCAATTGCTTGCATTGTCGAAATTTGTCTCCCTCTAGGAGCAACCAGAGGTCGCCTGGGTAGGCTCGTTCTCAGTTCTGAGGCATCGCTTCCACCAGTGTCGATACTCTGTGAAGAATTTGACTGCGTGCCGGCAGCTGGTGCAACGGCATGTCCAGAGAAAGAAAATGCGTTATCACTGCTATCCTGTTCAGTCATCTGTAAGGCCCGCGGCTACCCGCTCGTAGGCTCCGTAGGAGTCCTACGGCTGATAACCTGTGAATCGGAGGTTATCTCCCCGATTATATGTTCTTGGCTGTTATAGAAGGTTGCTGATTTCCCTCACCAGTGATGACGAACGAACAGCGGTTTCGGCATTGCTTCCTTTTCTGCGGAACTAGCAGCGTCTTGAGCCAAAGGGGCACATACATGCAACCCTTGGCTGTGGATGATTAGGGGCTATTTTACATGGGAGTGTGTTGCATGCCGTAGCCTACATCCCATTCGCATTGGGCTTATTATCCTATAATATATGTATGTGTATATATATATATATGTTGGGCTTATTATCCTATAATCTATGTATATGTATGTATGTATATATATATATATATAATTATATATATATTGGTTAGTATAATCCCCAACTAACATCCTCAAGCAGCCACTGCTCACCAAGTGGCCAGGGTGGAGGGATACAACGCCTTGGGCGGCACATCCAGATGCAACGGCGCCGCCAGCTGCGCTAAGGCACCCGTCTCGCCGTTGCCGGAGACGCCCACCAGGGCGCGCAGGGTGGCGGCGGCGCAGAGACCGGCGCTGCACCTTGTTGAACGGATGGGAGTTTTGGTGCCTGGATTTCTACTGTACGGAAAAACCTGGGAAAATCTCGGAAAATATGGAAGAATGCTGGGATTTGGAGGAATGCCCTCTGGTAAAGCTACGAAAAACGATGGAAAATCACCATTTGTGATTGGTCTTTATCAACTATTTCTATGGCCATGTTCAATAGCTATATGTCAAATTACCAGAGGGTATAGGAAAATCTGGGATTTCATGGATGTATCTATGATGTATCTATAGTTATCTGTACTTAATGGCCATGTCTGATTGCCGGATATGGGAATGAAAATATGGGAGTTCGTTGGATCTAACTATGGAAAATCGAGGAAAACCCTGTTCTAATTCTTGGCAATGAATTGGATTTCGGTCGTTTTTGGGGATGTCTTTCAGCTCAAAATGGTGTGAAGCAAATTGAAATGGTGATGGAATCAATGAATTGGATTGGTTTTCTTGGGACAATTTACGGTGGAAACCGCTATCTTCTTCACCCTCTGCCCGGGATGTGGCCCCCAAGATAGCGTTCAGTTGAGATATAAGTGGCTGAATTCTCTGGTTTAGGGTAGATATAACTATTGTATTCATGGGGTTTATAAACCAACAAACATAAATATGGGGGGGCACCATCCTGCATATCATTTAATGTCGCCCTTGAGGTTTCTTCTCAAATTTGGATGGTCCAGATGGTTTCTTATCCACATCCTCCAGGGTTTTTAGTTCCCAACATGGTTTACTCAATGAAAACTCCAAGTCTTAACAAGTATGGTTGCTTCGATCCCCATAGAAACTCAATGGAAAATTATGGAGATTAGCTATCGAACCAAAAAAACATAGTTTAACTATGGGGATCTATGAAATAGCTTCAAAAAAGGTCAACAAATCACCCTAGTTGTCTTTGAAACGAAAAAACCATAGAAAGGATCATCATCCCAAGGTGGATCCAGGTACTGGACCAGGCAGAGTCGAAGCCATCGCGAAGTCGGCATGACCTGGCCGCGTGAACTTTTCCTGGCTGAATTCACAAATGGATGCTTTAAAGTGAAAAACGTCACAAAACATAGATTAAAATCATAACGGAAACACGTTTCCATAAAAGATATGGATTTTGATACACATACTCAGATTGCTTGGGTTAGATTTAGCTGCTGATTCTGCTTTCCATGGGAAATCATGGGAATACTTGTTAACACTGGTTCATTGACTATAGGGCTTCACCCATGGCCTAGGTGGGATGGTACGGGAGGTGTTGATGCACTGACAAATGAGTTACTTTTCACAACGGCTCATCATTGTTAATTCATGTTGATCATAGCTCATCTGGAGAGTTCATAAAGATGTTTGGATTAAGATTGATGAACAGATGTTCAACAGATTAACAGCCAAACATTATTGGCCAATAATTAACAGATCTTTGATTATTCCAATATTGGCCAATGATGTTTGGATAAAGATTGGCCGATGACTTCTATGAACCCATCAAGGTCTAGGAACCCAACAGGGAAAAAAGGGTAGTAGTATTGGGTAGTGGATTGAAAAAATTGGGTAATATTAACGTGACACCATAAACAAGAAGAAATTTGGGTCAGCAACCAAAGAAAAGATTGTAGAATCAACAAAGTTGGGATTTCAATTTCCGAAAGAATTGCTGCACAGAATTTTTGTCGGGCATATCACCAACACAAAAAAAAAGCGGGTACAGGAACAAACATCAGGTGTTAATTGGGCAACTAGGAATCCAGAAGATGGATATTGCAAACCTGGTTGGTGGTTTCAATCCCTCTGAAAAATATGAGTCAGTTGGGATATGTTGGGACTATCATTCCAAATATATGGAAAAGTTTTTTAAAAAAAAAAAAGTTTTTTCACCCAAGTTTCATGTATCATCTCCTCCAAAAAGGGTCTACTTTTTCGAGGATCTATGAGGACTTCCCCTTGGGATAGATCTCCAGTCCTTGGGGATGTGACGACAGACTATGGCGGTGTATCCCATTAAATCCCACCAATGGCAAACTCCATGAAGTCATGGATATGAATCCCATTATTCCTTAAAAACTACTTATTAATGGGTCATTGGATCAATGATACCACAAAAAATACCACACATTTATTCAATGGGGTCATTCCATTCTTTTCCCCACATGGAATCCCATTGAATCCGAATCCCACGAGACGACCAGCCCACCATGCCATCTGCTCTGCCCTGATTTCTGACGCCATTTTTATTGCTGTCAAGCCACGCCCAAGAAACTGAGACTCAAGGAGAGCGCGGGATTCAAAAATCCTCCCGACACCTGAAGTGCGCCCTCTGGCGAAAAACAATGGTTGGAACACGTTGGAACCATCCGAATGAATCTGTCCTACCCTCTGGTAAACTAACATAACTATGGAAAATCACCATTTTTAATGGGAAAACTCACTATAAATGGCCATTTTCAATAGCTATGTTAAATTACCAGAGGGTAATCCTTCTATGGAACCTCTACTGGAAACTTTTAACGAATGATTGAGACAAACAAAATGGAACTATGGAACTATGGAACTATGGAACTATGTCAAAATGAAACATGGATTGGATTTGTTCAATTCAATGATAAGAGCCATGTTTTGAACGATTCGATCAAAGATTTGGACAGTTTATTTTCAGTGTGCAACCAATCAGCCTGCAGATTGTTGGTGCGGGGGTAGCCACCTCCCAGTGGGACAAAATGAAAGTGCCAATGAAAAAAAAACGATTTTTTGCTTCCAGTACTACTTTTAGAAGGGGGCAGGGTACCCTTCTGCTCAACGACCTCGTACCACATCCCACAGCACAGATTGTTTTTCCATTAAGAATGAAAAGAAGTGTGATGTTTTTTTTGCCCAATTCCACCCATTTTAAAATCGTGTTTAAAAAACAATAAATCCCACTGAAATTAGTGGATTATAGCATCAGAAACATCATATATTGCTACTAAAAAAATATATAGCAACAGAAACTCTGATGAGTAGCCCTTTGAATAGATCCCCGGAGATGGAGAAAGACCTGGGGGGTCCAAAGCTCTGAAAATTGCAGATCCAAACACCTTCTGGGACTTGTTATTTTGGGCTTGTCTTTTTGGTGCTATTTGGAGCAAAGGCGATATGGCAGTGTGTCAAAACCACTGGAAACCCCTGTAGTTCACATCAAAATAGCTGGGATTTATGGATGTGAATAACCCCCTAAAAATGGTATTACAGTAATAGGTATTGATCCATACCCATATGTCTATGCATAGTCTATGTGCATACAACCCGGTATTTCGTGTATATGCATACATTCAAGCTCGCTCCCAACCCAGATACAAGGGGGTAAATTTGACAAATGATAAGGATAAAATGACCCAGTTCCCCTCCTTGTGCACATAATGTTGCTAAGATACGTTGGAGGACCCCTGAGTGTAGTTGGTTGAATCCTAATGATCTCAATTCTGGTTGCTATACACGACCATAAACATCTATAAACTATATATATATATACAGACACCAATTATTATCTGGTTGGTGATTTGAACCCCTCTAAAAAAAATTAGTCAGTTGGGATTACTATTGCCAATATATGGAAAGTCATAAAATTCCATGGTTCCAATCCACCAACCAGAGTTGTTTCACCCAAATTTCATGTATCATCTCCTCCAAAAAGGGTGTACTTTTTCGAGGATCTATGAGGACATCTGTGCTGATACACACACCAGTATTTATGTGTATATATACACACCAATTATGGTTACTATAAACGATCTAAATTCCCCGTGTTGGTTGGTTTCCATATAAATCTGTCGCTCAATCCACAGCCGATCAGCCAAGCGGATTATGATGTTGATGTTTGGGGAAAACATCTAAAAGACTGCAACTCGTTGTGAAAGTCTCAAGACATACTACTATTAAGATCTATTAAGATCTATTAAGATCTATTAAGCTTGGACCCTTGTTCTGTTCCAAGGAACGATGGCGGTACTGTAGATCATCACCTGCCAGCGTAGCAATGAGAATTACACTTAGAATATGTTTGAATAATATATAGAGATTATGTTATAATATATATAGAGAATTATCATTATCACATAGAATATATCATATCTACTACAGTCAGATAATAGTAATAGAGATACTGTTACATCGAACTGTAATGATCAATAATTATACACAATTTGATTCTGTGTATGTGTATGTATATATATATACCAAAAAAAACATAGGTAGTCGTATAAAGAAAATATTGTGATCATAGCAATAGAAATAGCAAGAGTAAAAGGTAGTAATAGGTGGCAATAATGATGGTAACAGGAAAGGAAAATGCGGGTTTGCAGCTGCACGTACCATATGGTCAATCGGCTCCGACCTGCCTCCAATGACTAGGCCAATAGGCCGAAAGATATCCGAATAGCCCCCTCCACCGGTGATATCATATGTATTAAAAAAAAAAAAGAAAACATTCCACCAAAACATACCCAAAACTATGGTCTTCTCAATTGCCGAAAAATACCCTCTGGTGAACTAACATAGCAATGGAAACTGGCTATTTATAGTGGATTTTCCCATTAAAAATGGTGATTTCACCAGAGGGTATCACAACAAAACATCGAAACATCGAAACGCGCACCGTGACGGTGCATGCGACCGCGGTGGGTTTCCAGGACAAGGTCAGGGAGGAGGATGCGGCCACACAGCCTGTCTCGGAAAGTCGGGAAGCCAAAATGGAGCTACGTTACCCTCTGGTGAACTAACATAGCAATGGAAAATCACCATTTTTCATGGGAAAATCCACTATAAATAGCCATTTTCCATTGCCATGTTAGTTCACCAGAGGGTAGTACCAGAAAAAAAAAAACATAGAAATTGGGTGTACTTCCCCTTACATTGCCCTTACATAGCTCTTATATATGGTGGCTACCTCCAATAAATCGGTACCTGAAGTTGCCATTGACTACACCGAATTCAGACCTTCGGGGTGCATAAAAAACACCTCCCAAATTGAGATAGGACAGGTTCAATATATCACTATTCAATTATTCTAGTAACTAAAATAGTGATAAAAGAGTGGTAAATTGAAGTTTTTAGTTGGATTGTAGGTTTCTATCATTTTGGGGTTACTCAACCGACTTTCCAACCACCGTTCGGAACCAAAAAAGACCGGTGTGCTGACTTCGGCAGAGCAGTCCTGGATCATCCATCCCAAAGTGGGAATCCTAAAAAATGCGTGTATTGACTATATATATATATACATATATATATATATATATGTGTGTGTGTGTATGATATATACATTGTCTGTATAGTATATAATATATAGTATATTAGTATATTAGTATATCAGTATATTAGTATATTAGTATATTAGTATATTAGTATATTAGTAGATTAGTAGATTAGTATATTAGTATATTAGTTTATTAGTATATATATTAGTATATTAGTATATTAGTATATTAGTATATTAGTATATTAGTATATTAGTATATTAGTATATTAGTATATTAGTATATTAGTATATTAGTATATAGTCTATAGTCTATAGTCTATAGTGTATAGTATATACTATATACTATATACCATATAGTATATGGTATATAGTATATAGTATATGGTATATAGTATATAGTATATAGTATATGGTATATAGTATATAGTATATGGTATATAGTATATGGTATATAGTATATAGTATATAGTATATAGTATATAGTATATGGTATATAGTATATAGTATATAGTATATGGTATATAGCATATAGTATATAGTATATAGTATATAGTCATAGGATAGGATAGTATAGTATAGTAATGTATAGTATAGTAATGCATAGTATCGTATAGTATAGTATAGTATAGTATAGTGTGTATAAATATATATATATGATTATATCTACATACCTCTACTAATGGGACTGATGACCATCCCCCAACATGAACAACTCAACCAAGTTTGACCATAGCACATATGCTCTAGAGTGTTGGTATGTTGAAGTACATTTATCAAAAAAAAAAAAAAACATCATTTTGCATGACTCTTCCCGCTTCGATGAAAAATTCGGGCTGAGAAAAAATCCGCTGCGGCCCAGCCACCAAAAGCCAAGACTAATATGAAAGTGCCAATGAATTCCTCGGAGCCGCATCTTCATCCGAAGCCAACTGGAAGATTTCACCAAGAAAAATGGGTTTCAGCACGGAAATCACCAAGATCGTGATATATGGATGTCATTGACATAACCAAACTGCCTCATACCCCATCACCGCGCAAACACAATATTATATATATGTATAATATATTTATATAATTATATACATATATATGTGATATATATATATTAAATATATATATATATTAAATATTATATATATATTTAATATTATATATATATATATTAAATATTATATAGTATATATATAATGTACCTGTACCTCTTTTATGTTTGATTTGCATCGCATTTGCATCGCATTCCCCACACCATCCTCGCCACGTCCGCTCCCAAGATTCAGCCACGAAGGGAGCCAAGGGGTTGTCACGGCCCCCCTCCTCCTGGGAAACGCACGAGTTTCCCCGGCAGAACTTGGGATTTTCGCATTAAAAACAGCCGGATCTTTCGCCAAACATCACCCATTCATATCAGAAAATCATAGAACATCATCTGGTTGGTGGTTAAAAAAACCATCTTGAAAACCATTAAGTGTAAATATATATAGTAGATGATAAAGATATATATATTTATATAAATAGTAGATGATACTATCTGGTTGGTGGTTTTAACCATCTTGAAAAATATGAGTTCATCAATGGGAATGAGTTCGTCAATGGGAAGGATGACATCCCATATATTATGGAAAATAGAATTCATGTTCCAAACCACCAACCAGTCATGCATTTTGACCTACAGAAACCATGTGCACATGTTTGGCTCATAAATCCAAAAAAAAACTCAAAGTCAAATAACTCAAAAACTAACAACCAGTTTGTAGTCATCATCCGCAACCCAAAAGTCCTACGCTGGGGATTTCAAGAAGAGTCGTGCACAACTTACTGGTGCTAAACGTAGCGAATGAAGGAATGATCCATAATCACTAGTAATAATAATCATCCCAGCAACCCCCATTCCCATCCATTCCCTACTAAGCACCAGTAAGAAAAATGTTTGTTCAATGATTGCTTAGCTGGTTGCGATTTATATCACCATTTTGGCGGCAAAAAAGATTCCCCATCCAAGGTCTGCCAATAATTGCTGACGTGGCCAAGGTGGTACCTTGGCAGCCCCACAAAAATCTTACAGTGTGTATTTGGAGGGTTCCATCTGTAGGGGATCCCCTTTATCGCTGGATGGTTTATTTCATGGAAAATCCTAAAATAAAATGGATGATTTGGGGGACACCCCTATGACTTCGGAACCCCCCCATTTTTGTTTGATGCAACAACCCATTTTTTCAGAGGGGACCCAATCTCTGGAATGCGAAAAAAAGGCAAATCAGCAGGATGTTCCATGGCTTCTGCCCGCAAAAAATGATGGGGGGTCCGATGCAAGACTGGGATCCATAACATAAACTAACCGGTCATTGGAACATGTATGATCTAATGTGGTAAAGAAATAATAAAAACCATCCCCAAAATCACCAAGAATGGGTGCTATAAGCCATCCTCAAATGGTAGGTTTATTATTGGATTTACTACATTACGGTCAAAACGTGATATATCCCATGTAGTAAATCCTGTGAGTTCATATCCATATTGATGGGATATCATGTGGTTAAAACAATGTCATGTTTACCATCCCCCAGTCATCACCATGTTTATAGGTGGTATGTTTACCATTCCCAGTCATGGGTAGTTTATGGCATTGTTTTAACCACATTACTGGTTGGTGGTTTTAACCATCTTGAAAAAATATTAGTCAATGGGAAGGATTATCCCATATATTATGGAAAATAAAAAATGTTTGAAACCACCAACCAGATTATCCCCCATATTACTATCCCAAAACTAGTTCATGTTCATCCCACAAATTGCACTGGATTCATGGCTGAGTCTCACAACCAGTGGCTTCACCCAACTTTCCAATGTGGAAACCCGCCGTTCCTCCCATCTTTGGGATAGATACCAGAATCCAATTCCCCACATGTGTTTACCTCATATAAATCCATCCAAGTCATGGAAAATTGCCCAAAAATCTCAGGTCTTCATTGAGTCTTCATCATAAAAGTCCAAAAAAAAAACTGCCTTCACCGTAAGATAATTTAAAAAAAAACAAAACAAGTCTTCACCATAACGCACTGGTGCCAAACGTAGGGAATGCATGGGTTGCTGGGGGTCGCTGATTAATAGCTATTGTAAAAATCATTGCCTCCCTACGTTTAGCACGCACCAGTCAGATCAAAATCCCCAAAAAGTCATTGATTTTTATCTGATAATGATCATCTGATAATGATGGCATGATGGCCCTATGATATCATCATCTCATCCCCGTCTTCCGGCACCCGTCCTCCTCCACCGCACAGGGCCCCACGACCGCGCCATAGGAGCCTCGCAGGACCAGATCCAGATCCCCGGCAGCTGCCAAGGTGCCCTCGGCACCCTCCGCCAGCGGCTCCGCCGTGGCCATTGCTGATGCGGCGGGTGCGGATGAGGACCCAGGGATGGCAAAAAATGGAGGAAGAGCGTGGTGAATCTCTTAGATATCTGCCAAAACAACCTGTTTTTGAGCTGGTGAATGGACTAGTTTTACCATTGATGGCTTAAACGATTTCAGTAAAGGTGTCGTATCTAACAAAGGTTGACCCAGAACATAGTTGGATCAGGGGATCATAGGATCATGAGGCGGAAGCATGGGAAGCATATCATGTAAAACGCGTGAACATATGTCGAAAAAAGGTCGGAATAATCATAACAACACAATAATGATCAAGAACAAAAATGACAGTGAGAATGGATGAATGATACATTCTATCATAAATATGAAGGAAAAAATGGTGAAGTGCTGTGAAATTATGGTGTCTCAGGTGTTTTGAGACTCATGTGAAGTGCTTGAAAGCTCCTCTGAACTGGGACGATGATGGGTGTTCAGATACCCTCTGGTAAACTAACATAGCGAACTGGAAAATCACCATGCTATTAATGGGTAAATCCACTATTTCTATGGCCATTTTCAATAGCTATTTTGACATAACCAGAGGGTAATGTTTAGTACTGATTCAACTGTGCGATCTTCGTTCGCTATGTATGGACAGTTCGATATCTGAAACTGCGGCGGTTTCTGGATCGTCAGCATCGAAAAACCAATGGGTCGAAGCTCCAGATCCAACGCAAAAAAATCCTGTTTCTGACTGGTAGTTTCAATACATCTGCAAAAATGAATAAACATGATATACTTAAGGATCATCATCCCAAACATGCTTGAAAATAACATATATATATATATACATACAACCACAGGAAGCATATGTCCCTCAGAATTCTTGGTGCATAGGTGTGCAGGATTGATCAGCAGCTGGTTGATCAAAATTATGTTTGGGAGACCTGGAAGAAAAGAACAAACAGCAGGTTTTGAACAATACTTTGGTTGAGAACTTTCCTCTGCATACCTGGGAAACTAACATAACCATGGAAAATCACGACTTTTAATCGGTAAAACAATTATAAATGGATCATGTTCAATAGCTATGTAACAAATTACCGGAGGGTAATTCACTTGAAAAGCTCACCCAACGTCGTGATGTCTGCAAGTGATGTCTTCTGTTAAATTGGCTAGAAAATAATTCCCAATTCATGGAGCTATGGCCTTCCCCAACATGATACCCTCCAGTAAATTAACATAGACCCTGCCAGACAGGGGTTGCAAGATTAGTTTCCATTAAAAATTGGTTATTTTCAGGGTCTATGTTTATTTACCAGAGGGTAACATGGGCATATAAATTATAAGATATAAAAAAGTGATCAAACATGGCAGCCCGGCACATCATGGCACATCCTCCGTGAATGTTCGATTTTCCCCAAAAAATACCTCTAAATCCTACAGGCTGGTGATTAGTTCGTTAGCTAAGTTGGAGCCAATAAGTCCAGTCACTTATGGTTTATAGGTGATATATCTGTAGTTAATGGTGCCCCATAGTTAGCTAAGTTGGATTATAAGTCCAATAACCTATTGTTTATAGGTGATATATCTGTAATGGGATTATAAGCCATTTATAACTCGGGGGGCACCACCTTGTAGTGACCTAGTGGAACATTGTGATTTCCCAATTAAATGGCCCAAGTCATGGTCTAAGTTTGGATGGTCTGAGGTACCCCATGGTAGCCCCACGGATTGGAAACCCCCATATCAATGGAAATTCCAGGATCCTAAAATGGAGGTACTGTACCATATAAGGCCATATTTTGTGGGGATATTCCCTTACATAGGCCTTATATAGGCCTTATATATGGTAGGTACCTCCAATTTAGGTTCCTGAAATGGCCATTGATCATATTTGTGAAAGAAACCAACTTAGCTACCTAAAGCACGGAACTTGGTGATTTACGGTGATTTACCCCCATGATTTTCTTCAGCCAAATCTGGGTGTATCATAACCAAACCCCGCTTAGGAACACAATCACCAAGGACCATAGAGATGGTATGAAAAAAAGTAGTGTCCTTGTTGAATACGATCCACCTTCCTACAACAGAATCTGAGCATCTAGTCTGGATAAATTACAACACTAAACCGTAAACCTGCAAAGTTTGGCCATTTAGGAGATGGCTGAACCCCTACTAACTATCATCTGTGAGGTTTATCTGAAAATAGGGTAACCCTAAATCCAGCGGTTAATCACCATGTTTCCCTTTCAAAAAAAACGGCTATGTGTATACCGTATATCAATCCCCATTGTCCGACCCGTATGTGCCATGACCATCCACAAAATGTTTGGCATACCTATTACTTTCTCATTGATGGTTAATTACCTACATAATATATATATATAATTATTATTATTACTATTATTATTAATTATATTGAATGTTAGTTCACAATCGATGGATAAAACTATGGCATTGTTAGATGTAATACCAATGGTAATAGATCTAGTTATGTATGTTTATTCTATATTCTATATTGATGGTTAACCACTCAATATAAAAGAAAGTATATGATAGTCTTTTCATAATTCATAACCATTCAATAGCCATCAATTACCTTTCATAGGCTATAAAAATCTGGGTACGGTATATCTATTGCAGCTATGCGACTTAACTATCGTAACTATTGGCCAATCAAAAACTCCATTTTCGTTGATCCATAGCTATTCCATTCCATAGTAACCATTCCAAATAATTGATGGATAATGAACACATCATACAAAGCATAATTAAGCGCAACAGAAAACCCTGATTCCATAATCATTATAACAGTAGTAATCATTATTAATTAATCATACCATATTACTAATCTAATCATCATAATGGATATATATATATATTATCATAATGGATATAACAAAATTAGTAATAACCACGAATCATAACAATAATGATGGTTAGATTACGTAGTCTTTATGGCATAGTAATTTCAAGTAATCCACTATCATTCATGGTTAGATTATTAGAAACTACTTCCAATAGATTATCATTCATGGTTAGATTATTAAATTTCGCGTTGGAAATGGTGCAGTTGCTTGAATTTCTTATAATCTACTTATCCAATGATCCACCAAACTTCACCATTTCCAAAGACCAAACCTCCGTTTCCCAGGCGTCCGGACCACCGCCGAAGAGCATGGCGAGACGCAGGCGCACATCACCGTCCTCGCGACACGAAAACACCGTGAAAGGTTGGTCGTGGTCCAACCGAAGCTCCGTTGGAACAGTGGATTTCAGCGATCAAATGGGATAAAATGGGAATTTGACATTGCAAAGGATAAGATTTCCAGCTGGTTCGATTGGATAGCCTTATTGATTGCCAACATTTACCCACATATTAGGATGATGCCTGTAATTGGTAGGCTCTAGTAATCTAGGCATACAACATGTACATGCAAATATCATCTACGGATGACATGCGCTATTTTCCGTTGCCATGTTTGGTTCCCGGAATGTAAATGGATGTAAAGTGGCTGGTTCTAAGAGTCCATCAGCGATTTCTTACCCACTAGCACTTGGATGATTCAACTGGTGGTCAGTACCCTCTGGTAGACTAACCGGTTCAGCGAACCGGAAAATCATCATGTTTTGGTTCGGTAAATAAATAGAACTGGTTGGTGGTTTCAACCCTCTGAAAAATATGAGTTCGTCAGTTGGGATCATTGTTCCCAATATGTGGAAAGTCAGTCAAAATTCCATGGTTCCAGTCACCACCAACCAGCCATAGCAAAGCGTTAGTTCACTGGAAGATGTTCGGATCTGCCGAACCCCGTTGGAACCCACCGGTTATCTCACCATCACCATCCCAGAGCCTTCGTGGACCATGCCAGGAGACCCCCAAATTGGGATCAACCATGCCAAGCAAATGGTGGAGTCGACCAACAAACATCGAGTGTTAGCCAAAATGGGAGAGTTCACGTGATATCACCGCCCAAAGATGGAGTTGGTACCGCCAATTTGTTTGGGATTCGGGAAAACAAAAAAGGAGATGTTGACTGAACTACATGTGGGGGAGAATTAACCAAAACCCGCCTTGATATCAAACCATGACAACAAGGGGAACATTGACCAAGAATGATATTCTACCTGTGTTTCATAAGTTTCATATCATCAGCCGCTACTCACAGGAAAATGACCAAGAAGTGATCACTCGCCACTATCCACACACAAAGATTTGCATCTGACCCAAAGCCATGGGCCCCAGAAATCAAAGATGGAACATCATAGAGAGAGCCCCAAGCATGGCCATGTCCAATACGAGAATCACGATTTTTGTTTAATCTCAGGTAACTCAACAACTATCATGCAGTTGGGAATCTCTTGGTCACTCCTTGGCACCCCATTCTTCGTTGGGAATATGGATAGCCATAGCTCCTTAGCTTTTTCACCTAGCTTTGTATACCTTTCTGTGAAAGCCATGGCCCAGCCCCCCATCTCCTGCAGTTGCCCAACAGGGAATCAGACAGCAGGTACGTCAACTTGTTGTCCCTCGGGCAATGGCTCAGGTCACAGGTCCTTCCAAGGTATCCCATCTTTCGGAGAAGAATAGCCATCCACCCAGCCCGGCCTGCAACCAATGTGACCTGCACGAGATTGGACCCCGGTGACCCCGGGAGCCTGGAAAAAAGCAGAAGCTGTCTCCAAATTTGAAGTGACCAAGAGCAATCATTGG
Organism: Cladocopium goreaui; assembly: GCA_947184155.2. Lineage (NCBI taxonomy): Eukaryota > Dinophyceae > Suessiales > Symbiodiniaceae > Cladocopium > Cladocopium goreaui. Next base: position 164,456 of record CAMXCT020002247.1, on the reverse strand, counting down.
ATCTCAGGATTCTTGATGATTATTGAGTCTCCAGACCCTAGGCTCAGTTTCTTTCTCATGATGCCACACTGAAGTGAAACAAACCTGGAGGCTCCTGTCGTGAGTATCTTCCCAAAAAATATTGCTAGAGATATGGCACAGCACATCTGCTTCATCCAGCCATTGTAGCTCTTCTGGTCCACTGGAAGGGTTATCATGGCTCCTCAGCAAGCCTGATTCCATTTCAAGTATATATATATGTGTGTGTGTGTGTGAAAGGATCTCCTTGGACTTCCATCGGCGATACGGGATACGCTCCCTGCGTATCCAAATCATTCATGACGGTTTGCCCCTTCCCTCTGCCATGACAGCCCCAAATGACGGAGATGTTTTTGCATGGCGTCCCGCCCAGATTGACAAAAAATGGGGATGCTCCCATTGCTAAAATATGCTAACATCGTACCCCTCCCCCAATTTTCAACAGCCCAGGGGCTATGAATGTAGGGTTGATATTTCCCAAAAATCCCAGGCTTTGTTATAAGTTTATTGTCATGTTGGGTATCAAAAGTGCCATGAACTGGAAGACAGTATAGTAAGTAATTAAAGTCCCCATATTCAGACCCAAAATATTCCAAAATCACATTGGTGGTTATAAATGGTGATCTTGGGATATTAAACCAAAATAACTCGGTGACCCAAAATATTTCAAAAAAACACATTGATAAAAAGATTCTTAGATGTGAATATCAATCTGCTATGACATCTAATATCCCAAGACATCTAATAATTATCACCATGTCTGGCTATATACCAAAATATCCCAAAATATACCATTATTATCCAATATTAGTGGTTGATTCAGTATAATCGTCTTAATTACCACCCAAATATATATATATATATATACCGAACATATCCCAAAAAATATCATTATCTATTATTCATAGAATTGGATTATGGGAAAAATTAGAGGAAACCCCCATATTTAATGGTAAAAACCATGGTTTCCTGTAGATTTTCCCTTAAACCAACCCAGTGAATTATCTATTACTGGTGGTTTAAAAGAACGGCTTGGTTCGAAATCTTGTCGTCGAGCGCCTCGACGTGGCGAATCCCGAGCGCCTCGACGAGGTGAATCCTGCGTTTTTTTTTTGGCGTGTTTGCGGCGTGGGGGGAACAAAGGTTTTGAGTTTAAAAAAAGCATATTATATAATATATATATATATATATTTAATATAATATGTATATATATATTTAATATATGTATATATATATACACGTATATATAAAGATACCCTGCATTTTCACCTACCTGGAAACCCCTATGCTACTTTCTTCATCACTTTTGAAAAAAAAAGGTAATGTTGCCCTTCCATCATTTGACATCACCCATTCGTCACCATATGGGGATGGGTCAAGTTACCTTGTACCCCCCAATATGGTTCACATCAAGTCATCGCTGGGATTTATGGATGAAAATTTGGCGTAAAAAAATGGAGTCTTTATAGCTATCCATGGCCATATCTTAACCATGGCCATAGCTATGACAGCTATGACAGCCTCCCTTTTGATGGTCCCAATGGTTAAGCGGTTAAGCTTCGCCTGCGCAGAGAGGCGTTTGATCACCAGGCCCAACGACAGCAGGCCTCAAGTCTGGGAGGTTTCGTCCGCGAGATCACCATTTCTTGGGCCATTTTTGGTGAGCACAATGGGAATGTTCATTAGGATATGATGGGGATACTGTATTTCATGGGATACCCCGTGGTAAGTTAACATAGCTATTGAAAATCACCATTGTGAATGGATTTTTTATCATGATAAATCATCTGTAAAAGGGCGATGGTCATCCATTTTCCATAGCTGCATTTAAATTAACAGAGGGTATGCAAGCTTAAAAAGTGGTATCCAAAAAACTTATGTAACTCTATATATATATAGAGAGAGAGAGATACATATATAATCATATATAATAATATACAATCAATGAATTGGAATGCCTGAAGGGATTCTTTGCTGATAAAACCATGGTTTTTACCAGATTTTACCAGTAAGTATGAGCGTTCCGCGAAAAATTTTCCTCAGGATACATCCCTCCGATTCCCCCGAGCTGAGTAGATTGATACGGAGTAGCCGTACCCGGACATCTACCCTCTGGTTATGTCAAAATAGCTATTGAAAATGGCCATTTATAGTGGATTTAGCCATTAATAATGGTGATTTTCCATAGCTACGTTAGTTTACCAGAGGGCCATGATATGACAACTAAAAATCATCCAGTTGTTGACGATTTTGTGTCTATAGACGCAATAGCTATTTGCAGCTGATTTCCCACTATCTCAGATTACCAGAGGGAACCCATCCTTTACAGGTAAATTCCCCATGTTTAAAATAGCTATATCGCCAGTTTGTTTCAGGTAAATCCTATTTTTGTTAGTCTCTGATCATAAGTCCGCAGACGAAGAGAAAGGTGAGTCCAAACGTTGAACTCGTTCGGCTCTCTCCATCCGTGGAGCAAAAATCAAAGTCTCCAATTCCTGGCTCTAGCCCATTCCTAAGTTGGATTATATCCAAATATCATTTACCCTCTGGTAAACTAACATAACTATGGAAAATCACCATTTTAATGGGAAATTCCACTATAAATGGGCCATTTTCAATAGCTATGTTAAATTACCAGAGGGTAGATAAGCCTCATTATCCCATATCAATCCATATCATCTATCAAAACATATTAAGCCACATCAAAAAAATCGCAGTGACAACCCCTTTCGGCATGGGATCGGATTGGGCTTTCCCGGCTGGTATTGATGAGTCGCGACTCGCGCTGTCTCACCTGCCACTTGGAGCAGCCCACAGATCCGATTGGGTCCGAAAATTGAGGGCAAAGCCCCAAATCATTGATCATGGTGCATCTAATGTTTAGCTGGTGAATGGACTAATTTTACCATTGATAGCAAAAGATTTGAACCCAGATTGAAACAAAGGTTAGTATCTAACAAAGGTTGACCCGTATCTAACAAAGGCTGACCCAATTGATGGTTGATCATCAACTGGCCCCATCGAAATGGCCCCTTTTCAAACCGGGCGAAATGTCGCTACTGTTGGACACTCCCAAAATCGTATTGCTCATAATTACAGACTTACACTGGTTGGTGGTTGAGCCTACCCCTCTGAAAAATATGAGTCAGTTGGGACATGACCAATATGATGGAAAGTCATAAAAATCATGTTCCCAAACCACCAAGCAATACAGATATACATCCAACTATCCCCACAAAATGCTTGAGTTTTTAGATCCCCATCTGTTTAACCTTGATTTATCCCATAAAATATCAACAATTTTGAAGATCCAGGAAACCCACACATCAATGGATTGGTTTAAGGGAAAATTTACAGGAAAGCCCCATATTTGATGGGAAAATCTATGGTTTCCTGTAAATTTTCCCTTAAACCAATCCAATCAACACAGCGCTCTTTTTCGAATGGCGACGCGTAACCGCCGCCCCAGCGTTTGATGGGGCGTCGGAACTGCGCTGCGTCGGAATTGGCGCCCGGGGGAAAAAGAGGCGTAACGGGGAGCCCCGGGGCGATGGACTGGAGGTGCAAAGAAGTGATAAAAAAATCCCCGCATTTACCATATATGGGTGGTATAAACATGTATAAACCATCAAAATATGAGAGGTTTACTGTGGTTAATGAATGTTAATGATTGCTTTACCGGCCAGTCACTGATCCAATCCCTTCCAAAAAAGGACAACTCTATGGTGATTTGACCTGCACTAGGTTAATTTGAAGGCTGATCCAACAGATATCCAGCCAAGGTTTAGCCACCTATGGGGTGTTCAAAAAAAGGGAAGTGACTTTTCTTTGCATGAAACTAGCGCTTTTTGGTTGGAAAAGCCGTGTCTTGTCACCCTGGACATGTCTCATACATTCTAACACCAAGTCATCTTGTCATGATTCAAAATCTCCAATCCCAAAATCTGCTGATGAAACCGGCTTAGCCATGCTGATTTTTGCGCTTGTACGCGGGCCACACAACACTTTGTTGCATGGCTGGTGTGGTGCAGCTTCAAACGGGGAGCTGCATCTGGTCAAAAAGCTCAAACCAGAGCCCTGGGCATCCAAACCAATGGAATTCCCTTCACTAGACATAGATATGTGGAAACCGCCTGCCTTGAATCAGAAAGAAAGGAATGGGAAGTTGGGCAAAAGTTCATATTGAGGCATCTTCAGACTTATTTTTTGTTCAGGTAGGGTGTTGCAGAATTGACGGCCCGAATAACTAAGATGTGTGGGCCCCAATTCGTCACTGGACAATGACATATGCAATAGCTTAATAAGCATCAATGACCAATCACGATAACATAAGTGAGCAAATCCCATCTATTCATTCTGTGAAATACCCATGCTTATGATTAATCACCAAGCAAATCCCGGATTCTGGTCAGAGCAAAACATCCCGGCGGGGCGTTGCCTTTGGGCATGTGCCCCACAGCGTCAGCTCAGAAGTAGCCAGAAGTGGCCTAGACCCGCAACCACGACCCAAGTGCTGGAGAAGACTCTCATTTTTCCAAAACAATGTGCAGCACAATTCAGCGTACGCAGCGTACGGCTTGTGGGCGTGTTTCATACTATGGTCACCCAGAACGAAATCATATGATTGTCATATTATGGTCACCCAAATAATACTACGGTCCATGGACTCCATATTTTTAGATTGAAATGTTTTACAATATCATTTTGGGGGTGGCGCTATGGGATGAAATGCCATCACCAAGCTCCCCCGCGGAACGGCTGAGGGTTCTCAGCTGCAGTTGATAGGTTCCTCTGGTGGTCCTCAGCCGAGGCGGACAAAATCTCAGCTGGTAGGCATCCCAAAAAAATGTTCCCCTGGGATGATCATCCTCTGGAAAAGTGAAGATATCTTAAAACATGTCAAAATATCTCAACTTAGAAATTGGTGAGGTATGGGACCAAGCCAGTCATGACATATCTGAAAAGATCTCAAAATATGCTCAGTGGACAGAGCACCTGAACATGACAATGAGTCCAATGAGAGTATGTCATCATCCTCTCACGAGGACTATCAGCGAATACCCAACAATCTCCCAGAAGGACCGTCTTTTCCAGCTGAATGATCCGGGCATGACATCAAGCCATCATCCCTAAGCCTTCATATCTCTGTACGCCGGTAAGCCATGGCCACGGTCTGTTCCGGCAAGTTGATGTTCTTATCAAAGCCAATAAAAAATCGATTTGGAGTCATAAAATGGTTCTATCCCTGTTTTTTTCACAGACTCCTGTTGCTTTCCCAGCCATTCAAAATATTCAAAGGGCCTAATTTTCGTCAGAACCCCACGCGACGGACCCGGCACTGGGTGCAGCTGACTTATCGATGGCCTCACCATCGAAGGTCTTGTAGGTACCGGGTCCCGGCATCTCCTGCCGTGGTGTCGCACCGTCGGATGAGAAGTCATCTATTTCCTGGGTGTAGATCCATTCTATGTGTATATAGCTAGTATAGTATAGTAGAGGTAGTATAAGTATGTATAAGTCATGTATTCCCGCGGGTATGTCCAGGGGATGTGTCAAAATGTAGTAGAATCATGTAGAATATAACTTGGTGAAAATATGGTCGTTACCCAACTTAAAACTATGGGATGCACATCCAAGCCATCAAAAGAAAACGCCGTAGACCATATGTTTGGCGAACTGATTTCCAGCACATGGATGGCACCGTTTTGAAATCCCTATCTTGGGACTCCAAGATGAAGAAAATCCTGACGGGAGGCTTAGCTGATAGAAATGATTCACTGAAGTGATCTCGCAATGTCAACGTCATGTTGATTCTAAGGCACGAGGCTCCATTAGTCGTTGTTTTCTCATGTCTTCACGGTGAAAAAACTAGATACTACTTGGATGACTACTGTGGGAACCTTAATTGAATTTGGAATTCGCCGTGCACCAGTCACACCTTTTTGTTTCACCCCAACAGCGGTCGTGTTGAATCATCTCTAATGATGGTTTTCCCGCAGCAAAAATCTGAGTGGGATGTGTGAAAAACAGATTTTCCATTTAAATATGTTTCTGAACACAAGGAACTATATAACAGTATACCAGTATACACACATCTATAGTATTCTATAGTATAACACTAACAGTATTCCTCCATCTAAAAAAAAACAGTATAAGAAATACTCAACAAAACAGGAACTGCTCGCCAGTCTTCTCAGCCACCAGCTTCTGCTTCGAGCTCGACCGCGCCTTCTTGCTTCTAACATCTACCCACTTCTCCATGACTACCTGCGCAGGACCACGGGCCCCAAAATGAATGGCTATTTTAATGGAGAAAAAACCCAAAGGCAAATGGATGAAAACTGGGTAACCCCCATGACTTAGGAAACCACAAAATATGTTTTTGTTACGTCTTGATCGGATCATGCTACTTGAATTCAGAGATCTTCAAGCCAAAGCATCAGACTGATGGGGGTCAAAGTCCAAGACCCCCTGCCAAATTTGGTCATGTTCCAACATGCCATGATATATAATAATATCATATACTTTCTAAGATCAGAATGTTTCTTTTTTTCTCCATCCTTGAGATAACGCTCGAAGGCTCCAGCACAGTCACTCGCACCATTTGGAGCTCTAGAGTCACTCGCGTGGGAGAAAACTGAAAGTGTTGAGGCCAAGCAAAAAACTTGGCAATTTGGTGCAAAATGATTCACGGCTCATCGGTCAACTCCTCAGCACGGCTCGCATGGTTTCTTCGCTCAATAGCTCGGGATATTCTTCCCAGGTAGTGGTGGCTTCATCCCGCGATGAAGAGATCTGAAGAGATCACCTTTGACCTCTGCCCAGCCCCTCCAATGCGCTCCCTTTTGGATTTTTGGTCAAAAAACGCTCGATCAGAGTTTTGCCAGTTTTGCCAGCGTTATCATTGTACTTGGGCGGAAAAAACAGCTCTTCCTCCATGATGGCCGAAATGATGTGATCTTCCTCCAAGTCATTGCCAAAGGGAAGCTTCCCACACACCATCTCGTAGAACAGGACACCCAAGGACCGGAAATCCGCTTCCAGGCTGTAACCTGTATCACCGAAGATCTCTTCTTCGCCATGTTTTTTTCACCGTGCCCACGACGGGGAAGGTCTTGCTGCCATCTAACATTTTTTTTGCAGCGCCGAAGTCGACGTTTTCTGGCTTGAGGTCTCGATAAACCACACCAGCCACGTGCAGGGCTTCCAGAATGAGCACCGCTCCCCGAAGAGTTCTACATTGGCGTCGAGCCGATGTAGAACTGCGCGTGGAGCGAGCTGACCGGGCCCATCTTGTCCTTCATCTGCTTACAAAGCTGCCCGCCCGTAATCAGCTCTGTGAGAATGTAGATGTTTGTCTTTGTCTCAAAGGATTTGACCATTTGAAGCACAAAGGGATGGCTCACAGTGGAGAGCACTTTGACTTCCTCTTGAACTTCCTCAGGGACCTGGCCATTCTCCTTCTTAATATGCTTCAATGCGTATCTTGCACCTGTCTTCACATGCTCCACCACCCGGATCCGAAAGAGCCCACAGAGTCTTTAAGGATGTCCAGTCCAGAAGCTTGGCCCTTTCCCGATCTGAAGTCCACACAGCTTCCTGGACTGTCCGAACTGTTCTGACTTCGCCAGTGCCCTACCATCCGAAAGCTTTCCAATGTCAGTGGAGAGGTCGTTGAAGTCAGCGGCCCTCCTTCGGAGAGCACAACGTCGCAGGTGCTCACTGGGAGTGCGCGCCAACGCGCGTTCGCCCCATATGTCGAATGTCGAATTAGAGAAACTGTAAGATCAGAATGTTTCATGGTAAACCCTCATGTTTGGGCGACTGCTAGGACTTGTTGTCTGTTATATGCAAAGCTTAAAAACACTATAAAAGGACATTGCTCTTGTTGCAAAGCTAGCTGATTTGCGATGATGGTCAAGGGCAACCTGGATGCTGGCATGCCCTGAGCCAAAAATATCTGGAGAAAAACCTCTACATTGAAATCAATAAAATAATAAACACACTACCCAGGATCGTTGACAGTTGTCTGTGTCTACCGCAAAAAAAATGAAAAGAACAAAAACACGATTTTTTCTAGGAGTTGCATGCAATCTATGGTTTTCTTGTTCCGGTCCAACATGATCTTCAACCATGAATTCAGCTCACCGACTCGTCCAAAAAAAACGACCCTCGCCTTGTCCAAAAAGTTGGAGGCCTTCTCCTTGGGTACCGAATACACGGCCTGTTTGTCAGTCACCTGGCGATGGGGAGATCCGATCCTGAGCTGGCTGGGGCTGTGGGTGCCCAAATTGAAACGTTGGAAGATGACGATGAAACCGGCGGATTTTAAATAGTTGGCACCTCATGGTCCGGCAAAATCTCGTGATTCTCATGGCTTTGCTATGGGCATAATTTTCGGGGATTCCAATTAGAGTCCAGAAATAGGGGATAATGATGATAAAACCGACGCAAATGGGGGTTCAGCCCAAAATAATGATGCATTAGGATATAATGTGGATAAAACAATGATTAATAAATCATCCCCCCAAATCACCATAAATAATAGGTGGTATAAACCATTCTGAAACGGATGGTTGATGATTGCTTTAACTTTTAACCAGATTAATTGAATATATCACCAACAATGTATAACAACATAATCTGTGGGTCCAACATTTTGGGATTTGCCGATACTGGTTGGCAATTTTAACAGAACCAAAAAGATTGTCATGGGATTTTGGGGGTACCCAACGTTTTGAGACAAACCACACCAGCAGCCGCTGAAAAACTCTCCTAGATTGATGATGGTAAATGTTTACAACCAAGAAATTGCTAGAACTAGATTAACTAGATAGATTCATCATATTCATAACATTTCATAACCCCAATCAACTAGCATCGACTGGGGCGAGTCGAAAAAGCTGACTTCAGCTGCCGGCAGGCGCCTGGTTGTAGTTGATGCTGTAGTGGTTTGGTGCCTCGGCGACATTCAGGACTGGACATTTTGGGCATGTCAGCATGTCGATCCTCGACAGGTGTTCAATCAAAAGAAAGGACCGCGAAGTTCAAAATGTATATTAAGTAACCATCGAAAAATATCGTATAAAGATGCAGTTTATCACTATTTTAGTATTTGAGCCTTCTATCTTCGGGGGTGCATATAGACATATATGTATATATGGGTCTGGATTAAAGCTTGAATGGCATGTTTGGCATTCTTCACCCATTGCACAGAAGAGGGGACCGAAACTCTCCGAAACCTCCAGGTGGTTTTGTGAGTACCCAAACATTTAAAATGTCTAGGTATCTATCATATACATATAGATATATATATATATACATATATATATATATACATATCAATGTAGACCATAGATAGATAGATAGATAGATAGATAGATAGATATACATATGTATATATTTATTTATGTGTTTTTTATTTCTTTATTTAGATATTTATATATATAATATTATAGACATATATATATATCATCATTCTCCAAGCTTCCCCCTTTCTTTTCTGGCAAGGGCTAGCCACCTCTCCCCTGGGATCTCCAAACTAAGGAGGTGTCACCTCCAGTGCCTCCACCAGAGCTGTTGTTGCTCTCTGAGACTTTCCAATTCATGGCGCCCACGGGGTTGTTATCCAGTTCTGGGCGCGGCATGGAGGCTGGAGTGTTAGGGATTCACACCGAAAAAACATGACTGGTTGCTGGTACACCTACCCCTCTGAAAAATATGAGTTCGTCAGTTGGGATGATGAAATTCCCATATATTATGGAAAGATATGGAAAGTCATAAATTCCATGGTTCCAGTCACCACCAACCAGATGAATTTCTTCTGGTGCTGGGGCTAAGATCTTTCAGAAAATTGGGAGCTGCTAGGATCTGCTAGGCACTGAGGAAATGATGATGTTGACTCCAATGTTGCCCCTGAAATGATGCCAAGAACTGGTGAGGAACCATGCTGAAAAACCTTATGAGTGACCAATGGCTGTGACCAATGGCTGTGACCAATGGCTGTGACCAATGGCTAATCTTGGAATATGGTATGATCTTTAACAGGCTGTGTACTCTATTTCTCACTCATCAAAACCAACACGTGACCAAATGTTTGACGGGAGGTCCCTGAAGGTAAGATCGGCTTCTGACATGAATCTCAAAGCGTCAGAAAAGGTCGGTATGGGTCCAAACCCCCAAACGGCGTGTGAACTCCCGTAGCCAATCAAGCCTCTTCCAAGGCTGGTGAAATGATGATGAAATCCCTGCGGATGCGTGTTATGAAAAATGATGGCTTCTTTAGCCATGATGGATGCTACCTTTATAAAGCCATGATGGATGCCTCTGACAATCAAACGTGGCTGGCTGGAAAATCACCCAGCAGGAGGTCCTTTTTTGGGAAAAACATCCCTCTTAATGGTGGATTTTCCGTTGCCAGGTTTGATTACCAGAGGGTGTACAATGGTGTACACATATCTGTAGCCAAGTTAATGGTCTGAAGGGTCCCAGGCTTCACTTGCTGTCCCAAAATCAGACCTGTGGTCTAGAAACGATCATCATTTAGCAGTTCCAAAGATGTCTAAAGTTTGTTCACACTTCCAAAAATATCCAACCCTATAGTTACTATAGTTATTCATCAACCAGTAAAGGAATGGAAGAAACAACGAAATCAAAACCACAGAGGGTCCACCATCAAACGCGTCGAGGGGCTGTTGTTCGCCTTCTGCTTCACATTGTAATGCCCTGGGGCTGGGACCTCGATAGTCGCGGGACTGAAGCCATTTTTGGGGGGGAGAAAAACAACGAAACATGGGAGAGATTGAAGCTACAAATAATACAAAGGAGATTTGCGAACGTAAATTCACAATCCTAAGATGTTACCCGAAAACCAACAGAGGTTTCTACCGTTGGGAGAGTATCCATTTACAAAAAAAACGGTGATCAATATCCCACAATCCAGTATGTGACCCAATCTGGCAAAGGATCAAAAATCTGGGCCCTAAAGCCAGATATTTGGAGGCACCTACCCTCCGGCAAGGACTAACGTAGCTGTGGAAAATCACCATTCTCGGATCTTGCTTGGCGCATACCACTGGGAACCCATGGGATATACCCCAATCATAGAATCAATGGATTGGTAAAAAAGGAAAAAATTACACAGGAAAGCCCCATGATCTTCATGGGAAAATCTATGTGTTCCCCATATTTAATGGGAAAGTCTATGGTTTCCTGTAGATTTTCCCAACGAAACCAATCCATTGATATAAAACTTATCAACCACCAACGATGCATCTGGTGGGTATCAACGCTTGGAGATGGGTACCCACGAAATCAACACAACAAAAACGGAGGATGTGAATATCATTCCTAAGAAAAAGCCTACAATCATATTTGTCATCAATAAAGAGAAGTAGAAACTGTCAAACCTAATTTTTATAATATGTTTATTACGTCCCGACTATGGTTAGCTATCAATCTCCAGCCTTTTTTCCCAGAAGAATCCCTTTGTATCATGGGAAAACCACCATTTTTCTTGGATTCTGCGGCGCCTTTTTCGTGGACCTCATGACTTTGACATCTCCGGTCCTGGGAACTTCTGACAGATTTGCCATGCCGCACGGCACCGTCCAAGAATGAGCGACGGTTTCCTGGCCGTTTTCAGTGGAAACCTAAAAGGCTGTGGCGGAAAATGGCGATCCTTGCAACAACAATGGGATGTATGGCCAACCATGTTGGGGATATACTGGGAATATAGTGGGAACGAGTCACCAACAATATTATTTGGGTGTGTCCCTTGGCTCCAAATGGCTTTCTAATATCAAGAAAATCATGATCATCCATCGGGTTTTGCGGAATGTCCCACAACTTTCACACAAACCCAAACGGCTATGGCAATTGTTCATATCATACCATTTGGGTCTGTCTTTGGTGCTAATCAAAAGAACTCAAAATGAATAGGGCATAATCGGGCAAAATTGAGGACCAACAAAAGTGACTAGGAGCAAGCCCTATCATTCTGGCTCGTCCTTTACTGGCCCGTTGCGCCTTTGGTCATATTGCCATAAAGTTGTCGTCGATTCTGAGAGAGACACTCCTGCGGGGCTTAGATGCTGCAGATTTTCTGTGAAAATGGTGATCCATAACTCTTGATAGAGCCAGAAATGAAGCATATACCGCATATACCTGGTTTACCATCTAGGAAATCTTGAAACCAATCATTATCCGTGGGTCAAAAGATAGTAGTTGCTGGCAATCCCACCATTTTTATGGGATACTCCTCAGATGACCATCCCGGAACTTAGAAAAAAAGACCATGTAATATGGCAAACCCAATAGTACACTTACGATTTGGGCTTTGTTTATTTACTCAAACCATACTATAGTCACATTGGTTTTAGTAATTTTGTATAACCAATTTGAACTGGTATACCACATTAAATTGCTGATTTTAATTGGTTTTGCCACATTATCCAATGACCGTGGCAGCCCATGGCGCGTCCTTACTCTTGTTGCTGGGATACTGGAAGAAATCCTCCGCTGGCCGAATGATGCGATTGAAAGATCTTGGGGAAATCCAGAGAAATCGCGAAGAACAGAAAGTGTCCGAAAGATGTGTCCAATGTGTCTTGGAAAAAAAAAGGTTCAAAGCGGAGTTTCTCAAAGCCAAAAGGCAGCATATTTTCCAGCTGTTTTGGAAGGAGCCACAAAGGACATTCACCTGGAACTGTCCCAAAGTCTCATTCTGGGGTACAGTTTTTTGAGCAATGTCGGCCTTGTCAGTCTTTATTTCAAAGGCAAATCTTTCGATCGAACCCGGTTCGAACACAGATGTTTTGCCGCCATTTGGGGTGCAGGGTATATAACAATAATTATAGGGGTTATATCCCAACAAACATGGTTTCTTTTCAATCCCATAGTCATATCATGTCATATCCATGAATAGCCTCAACTGCGCCACAAAACGCACTCAGCTATGTATGAGTCACTGATATAGATCTCAGCTCCTTTCTATCTCTACATCCCTACAGATCCAGGAACATCTCCTGTGTTTTTCCTGGAGTCCCAACTTTCAGCAACAAAGGTACAACACTACTGGAAAAGTATTAAGCTAACTTAATTTCCACTATTTTTTATAGGCTTTTCTATTTACTGTATCTATTTACCATTCGATCCCTTTCTTTGCCTCTGCTCTTCTCCAAGGGATCATCCCAGCCCTAGAAACCCCCGCCTTTCGCTCGTAGTGGGTGGGATCTGGGTTCTTATGCATGGGTTTGAAGGAGCGATCCTGGCAGCGTGCAAAAAAAAAAACGCTGCCAAGGTCGAGCCAAGCTCGAATATGACAGTTCACTGGGATCATTGGCTCATATTTTCAGGACCTACTGTACCTACTGGTTTTTTTTTGTATAAATAGAGGGTTGTTGCGAACACACCAGATACATTTGGGGGCAAAAAGGCTAGAGACTACCAATCATCCAAAAAAAAGTTGCTGAGATGTACCTGGAATGGGTTGGAGCAACCCTGAAATAGACACAAATCGTTACGATGGTGATGGTGATGATGATGCTGATGGTGATGATGATGATGATGATGATGATGACGATGATGATGATGATGATGAGATAAAACTCAGTTACAGTAGATTGCTGGCTTATTGTCCCCACATCTGGCCCAAGATTGGGACGCCAAAATCTGGCCCAAAATTGTCAAGGGTTGACACTAGCGGTGGCCAAATACCCCTGGACATGATATATGGACATGGGCTCCTCAAGGGAAAATAGTTCTTTTCATCCAGGACAGAATTATTTAGCATTCCAAGTGAACTCATCTAGTCACTATCAATGGTCGTCATTCTCCACAACACATAAAGATTGTTCAAAATGACAATGTCTTGGAACCCGCCATAGCATCTCCAGCGCTTCTCCCGGGCGCACCCCTTTGAGGAACTTGCTCCCACCATTCAGCCTCCAATCCTGATGCTCATGTGGCACCAGCCACAAAAAACATGGCTTTGGCACCTCAATGATACCCTCTGGTAAACTAACATAACTATGGAAAATCACCATTTTTTATGGGTAAATCCACTATTTCTATGGCCAGTTTCAATAGCTCTTTGTATGTTTACCAGAGGGTAAAGAAAATCAGAGATGTTACTTCAACCTATGGCCACGTTATTTGGGAGAGGATAAACCCTAGGGGTTTTGGGGGTACCCAAGATTGACCACCATAAAAAACCAGTTGTCACTGGGATCAAAGCTTCCGCAACTCGCCAGGTTTTTTGATAGACATCCCCAAGGATCAACCATTAAAACATCCCTTAACTTGGGTACAGTATATCTGGTTGGTGGTTTCAACCCCTCTGAAAAATATGAAAGTCAGTTGGGATTATTATTCCCAATATATGGAAAAATTAAAAAAATGTTAGAAACATTTAGAAACCACCAACCAGATATTCATATTCATTAACCAGAAATGGAGGAGGGCTACTGTTATTGCAGAGCCTAAACAGAAACAACAGATCAAAAGAAAAACAAGATACTGTTCACTGCGTAAGAGCTCAAGCCATGCAACTGTCCCTTGGTGAGCGAATGTCCCAACTGCGGATACTTTCAACATCATCCTGCTCCAAAGAAATATTTTCACACAGCCCGTGTCCCAACCATCGGCACAGCACCAGGCTATGGGGGAGGGCACCAACATCCCAAAGAACAGGGTCCCAACCATCTCAGTTCATCCCATTCCAACGCCCCCATTGGGGATGGTTCCTGGGAACTTATCCGATCAATTTCCCAGTCCGTCCCTTCCAAATATGCTTCAAAAAAACCCAAGAAAGGGTCCTCCAAAATGATGAGATCCTACTACCTAACGCAAGGGAACTCGTTCGGGTGAAGGTAAAATTCACATTCGGGGTTATTGCTCCCATTTAGTTGGATGTTTGTATTTCAATACCCTATCAATGGAGATCTTTTTGGGAAGAATCATCTACAAATCATGAATATTTCTAGAAATCCATATCTACAGTATCTACAAATCATCCATTTCTAGAAATCCATATTTTCTACAGATGTCCCATATTTCCCCGTTTGATGTTCTACGAATCATCCAAACTTCCAGGATTTCTCAGCCCAGTCGGCGGCCTCATGCGCCAAGTATTTTCCAGGTCCGGGCGTCTTGGTGGCCTTGCGGCTGAAAATAGCACCATTTGTAGATCCCATGCCCTGTTGTGCTGCTGACTATTCCTACAATGTGGGGCCCCCTAGATAGCTAAGTTGGTTTATGACTCCAATAGCTATGGTTTATTGTACTTATAACTATGGTTAATGGGGTTTATAAACCAACTTATAACTGGGGGGCCCCACATTGTAAGTGGTTTATAGGTGGGCTATGATTAACTATGAATTATGATGGCTAACTACCGTAACTATGATTGTGGTTTATCAGTGGGCTAACTATGGTTCACTATGATGAACTTGGTATGATCTATGATTAAGCATGAATGATGAACTCAACTTAAGTATGACTCCATCCCCCGTTCCTTTGTAAACACCCCCAGAAACAGCCCCAGAAACCACGGTCCCAAGAACGTCCCAAAGATCTGGAACCAATCCCCTACTAAACCCATGGTTTCTGGCTGTTGATTGTTGATGCTACCCTCCGGTGATTGGATGGTGAATTTACCTGGAACTTTGCTATCCGTCCCAAGAAAAGATTGAAAAGCAACATCCCAGAATATGAATATATATATATTATATATATATATATATTATATATATATATTGATTTATTGTATAGTGGTAGACTGATGTAAAATTATGTGACTCTCATTTTGGGGTTGCTATACTTTCATGGTGATCTTTCCGCTGTCAAGACTTGGAGAGTGAAAGGAGTACCCGAGAAACCTCAAAAAGATGCAGAAAAATCACATCCCACAAATATATATATATATACTGTGTATATATATATACACCCTCTGGTAAACTAACATAACTATGGAAAATCACCATTTTCAATGGGTAAATCCACTATTTCTATGACAATTTTCAATAGCTCTTTGTTTGTTTACCAGAGGGTAATGTAATAAGTTCAAGCGGTTCAATCGTTGGCCTTGGGAACCCTCCCATAATCAAAGATGGCAATGGAAAATCCACCATGTATGGATGTTTTTCCCCAACCACCATTTATTCATGGAACTGGATGATGGAAAATTCTACAGGAAACCCCTATATTTGATGGTAAGAACCATGGTTTCCGGTTAAGATTTTCCCTTAAACCAATCCATTGATTTATGGATGTTTTTCCCATGATTCACCTATCAATGAAGGTCTGAAAATGAGAGAATCATGGACAAATTACCGTAGGGCTATCCAGTGCTCCACTGGTCCTGTCCAAGTCGTGGCGGTTCCCAAAAATGTGCGATGGCACTCCATTCTTCAACTGCAAAGACATACAATTTGCATGGTTTGAATGGGATTTAATGGGAAATTAATGGGAAATTAATGGGAATTTAATGGGAATTTAATGGGAATTTAATGGGAATTTAATGGGAAATTAATGGGAAATTAATGAGAATTTAATCGGAATTTAATGGGGATTTAATAGGAAATTAATGGGAATTTAATGGGAATTTAATGGGAAATTAATGGGAAATTAATGGGAAATTAATGGGAAATTAATGGGAAATTAATGGGAATTTAATGGGAATTTAATGGGATTTCATGGTTGGGTACATCAAGCAGCTGGATTTTAGGCAACCACCAAGGTGACCAAGTGCGCTAGAGGAAGGTCAATCTCCTGTCGAAGCAAACCCCCTTTTTTGGGTTCCTACCCTCTGGTAAACATACAAAAAACTAAAATCACCATTTTTCATGGGTAAATCAATTATTTCTATGGCTATGTTCAATAGCTATGTTTGTTTACCAGAGGGTAAGTCATGGGGGTACCCCTTTGTCGCTGGATGGTTGATTTCATGGAAAATCTGACAATAAAGTGGATGATAACTGCAGGATGGTGCCCCCAGTTATAAGTTGGTTTATAAACCCCATTAACTATAGTTATATCTGCCATAAACCATAGTTATGGGAGTTATTTGCACCAACTGAACGCTAACGAACTGGGGCACCACCTTGTGGGATACCCCTATCTTCTTGAATTCCTCTTTTGGTCGGTTGCCCTTGCCAAGAGACTGCTCTCATGATCTGGTTGATGCGGCTGGAGTAGCCCCCTGTGTCCTGCAAGAAGGCAAGATACATACAGAAGGGTCACCACACATCAAGAGATCACAGGAAAAAATCGAAAAAGCCAAACAACATGTGGATGATCCAGCCTAAAGAATATGGCGTAAAGGGTATAAATGTTCCTCTCCATCTTTGGCTTGCTTGCAACCACTTTTTGTTGTAATCAGGGGAGATCATCTGTGTTGCCAATATTATGATCTACTGACAGTCTTTCCTATCTTGCCCAATAATGTCCTTTTGGTAAAGATAGAGGGGCCGGTTTGGTATACCATCTATCATCATTTACCTGTTGTTAAAGGGGGTTCTTCAAACCCCTCTATTAATCAACCAATCAATGGGAAAAGGACATCTATGATATTGCCTGTATCACTGGTACCCGGTATCCCCACATCATTCCCTATCTTCGATACCAAGCAGGTAATCCGATACCCAGCTGCGAATGATTATCCTACATGATTTGCAACGCCACCACGACCACCCTTGACCAATTCCTGAAAGCGAACATGGAACCCCACAAAATGAAAAAGATGATATTCTTCCTGTTGGAACTACAATGTTTGGGGTTCCATTTTGGAGTTCAGCTGGTAGGGAAATGCCGAATTCAAGACGTCCATTGCTACCCGATGGTCGCGAAATACCCATATCTCAGTTGTTCACATTGTCAAATCTGAAAATAAGGTACACCCAAATTTGATGGTCAAACAATGCTAATCAGTGTATTTTGCATTGAAATAAATGAAAATGGACGGGTGTACCCAACATTTTCAGTCACGCCCAAAACCATAATTTGGTTCTTGTTTTTCCCATTATATCCGCACAAAATAAATGGTTGGCTAGAAATCAATCCCCATACCTTGGTTGCTTCCCATTAAATCCCAATTTTAAGTTGACGCTTGAACACTCATTATAGAGATGATATGTTTTCCCCTAAAATCCCATTAAATGACCATGTTTCATGAAATTCCCATTAAATGACCTATTTTTTCCATAAAATCACCATGAAAGGTGGCTTTGACTCCCCCATGTTCTGCGGTGCTTCCACCATTTCCACTGCCGTCGCCTTCGAGAAGGCGCCATGCGTGACCCGCTTCGTTGGGCCTGTGTCACCTTCGTCACGCGGTTTAACCGCTTGGCATATTTGAGGATTACCAGTATATCAATATGATGACTATTAATGAAAGCAATAGATTATGTGGGTATATGATGACTTCAAATCTATATTAATAGTTGAATTACCTGATTGTATGGCAAATATGGAATTCGGCTATTAATTTGATGAACTATTCTTAATTTGATATTCAAAATCTGAGTAGTATTCACTTAATATATATATATATAGTTATATACATATATATTTACCTGAGATACATGCGCCGAATATCAAAGCAATCGCTGTGCCATTGAGGATTTGACCAGCAAAGAATTGGTGAATCCCCATGGAGAATGGTGGAAAACTATGGGAAAAACGTGGAAAATAGGGATGATAGCCACACCGGAAATCTGGCTGATTGGAGATAATCAAAGAATCAAACATCGCTGGAATCTGGGATAATCAATCAATAAAATGGGACTATTCAAATTTAAGATACCCTCCGATAATCAAACAATCAAACATGGCTGGCTGGACAATCCCCAAACTCAATGGAGGCTGATAGGTCAATAAAACATCTATGAATGGAGGGATGTTCAATGCCATGTTTGAGTACCAGAGGGTACTATTTTGATAATCATCAATACCCAGCAGTACCCACTAGTAGCCATCGATAACCATTGATTGATAACCATTGATAACCATGGATAACCATTTACCCATGGATAACCATTGATAATCATTGATAATCATTGATAACCATAATAGAAAAGGAAAATTAGAAACGTGGAACCTATGGGGAAAACATCATCAAACTGCTGTCCTGGAAATACTTTCGGATCTTTTGGGAATCTTTTTGGGGTTACTAGTTATGTTAGGGGATATGACCCGGACTAACTATGGGGATACAACCAGCAGTGACCAGAAAACTGTTCTATGTTTTTTTCGCTTGATATGAATGGTAGATTTCACCAACAAATCAATTTCAGTTGCTTAAAATCCATAGTTTGCTCGATCAAGTTCAATCCCTATCTTTTTATCAGCTGCTCAAATTCTACATTTAATTTGCTCAATCCCCATCTTTCTTTATCGGCAAAAGCACCAACGACCTGGCATTTCCAGAAAACAACCTGAGGTGCCAGACCAGCACCATGACAGGGAACCTGGTAGTCCTGGCGGTGATTTCTAAACCTACCATTTGGGATGGCTTACACAAGCCATAAAAATGGTGAGTTTGGGATTATGGCAGTGGGTTTACCACGTTGGATTCTCAGCTTATGGATTATGATCATCTATGATAAAAAAAAAAAAAAACTGATTGAACTTGTGGGTGGTATAACCTCCTATAATCATCACTTTAAAATCCAATCAGTTTAGGGACCAAAGACCTTGTCCCTAACCTTTCTACTACCAGAACGCCAAGTTCCTTGCATACTGTCAGTGGGAGCCATGGTTGCCAAGTGGCCAAATGGATGTGTCGAAATTTAAGAAAACCATACAAATGTGAGACACAAAATCAAAGATATGTAATCCAAACCATATCTAGAAATACCAAACAACTGAGAGACTAAAAACACCTACATGGTGAGGCCCCCCAGTTACAACGTTGGTTCCCCCATTAAAACCCATCTGTTCACCAAGTCTTAAGTCAACTTAGCCATCTGCCTCAGCACAAATGCGTCTCATAGTGACCTAGATATTCTCTGGACTATGTATATATATATATAATATGTATCTGGTTGGTGGTATACCTACCCCTCCGAAAAATATGAGTTCGTCAGTTGGAGTTACTATTCCCAACATATGGAAAGAAGTAAAATTCCATGGTTCCAAACCACCAACCAGCTAAATAATACCCTCTGGTAATTTAACATAGCTATGGAAAATCACCATTTTAAGTTCGGTAAATCAACTACTTCTATGGACCATGTTCAATAGCAAACTATTAAATTACAAGAGGGTACAGTAAATTTCATTCATATTCCATTGAATCACTATAAAATCCCATTAACCATCATTTACCAGTTATATCACTATAAAGCATCCCATTTTTCGCAATGACTTTCCTCATCCGGTGTTTCCCCGGCCGCCTCTTGGGTCAGCACAGGTGCTGAGGAGGACATGGCCGTGCTCCTTCATATTGGATGAATAGGTGCATTTAAGGCATAAATATATATATATATATATGTACCCTCTGGTAAACTAACATAGCTATTGGAAATGGCCATTTATAGTTGATTTACCCATTAAAAATTGTGATTTTCCATAGTTATGTTAGTTTACCAGAGGGTATGTATATAAATTTCTGTATATACCTATCTGTATTAATGTATATCTGGATGGGTGGATGGATGGATCGAGATAGATATAGATTAATAGATGGAGATATAGATAGATTCGAATTGTCGACGACTATACGGTTCGTATAATAAGGTTGTCAAGGGCTCATATGTGCCATGGTCAAAACATGGTACATTGTTTTATACCTGGCGGGCTGAAGATTTACCCTTCCGGCTGATGGTTGACCCACCGAAAATGGTACGTGTCCATTGCCATCTTCAACCACCATAGTGTCTAACTCTTTCCTGGGTGACCCCGTGGAAGTCTTGTACCGCACATTTCCGCACCCGACCAGCCCAAGTTGCCACGTCTCCTGCCCCGCACAACCGCAAAACCGCCCCGAACTGCGACGTCCGTCAGATGCCTACTACTTGAGCCACTGGTGAGCGCTACCATCCCCGATATGGGACACCACATCCAGGTAGACAAAGTCTCAATAGCATCTTTTTCCCCCAAATTGTGACCCCGCAGAGTGCAAATGATGGAAATGCCAAATGTTGGATGTAAAAATCTGGGTCATTTACCAGCCACAAATTTTGGGGACAAAGATCATGGCTCAAGTCACGAAAAATTTTCAATGGTAATTTTTTGATCATTTTCCAGGGGAAATTCCCCAAAAATCACCTGAGCCATTAAAAAATACCCAACCTGGTTATGTCAAAATAGCTATCATGGCCATAGAAATCATGGATTTACCCATTGAAAATTGTGGATCTTTCCATAGTTATGTGGCTGTTTACCAGAGGGTACCCATATCCCATCTCATGAAATACTAGTTGGCTGAAAAGGCTTTCCCTACTATGGGTGATCATAATCCCCAGTAAATTGGCTAGTCTGGTGGTCCCTGGTTACCCATCAGCCATCATCAAGTTCTATCATGTGATTTGTTTCTCCATGTTTGATGGACTTAAAGCCCATATAGATATTATAGATATATCCTTGTAAAACATAACCAATCATCAAGTTATATCATATTCATTCATATTCTATCTCTATGTTTGATGCTTAAAGCCCTACCATAAATCCTACCCTCTGGTAATTTAACATAGCTATTGAAAATGGACCATAGAAGTAGTTGATTTACCGAACTTAAAGACGGTGATTGTCCAGTTCTCAAACTGTTAGTTTACCAGAGGGTATATCTCCATTAAATTCTCATTCAAGTCTATTAAATCACCACTAAATCCCATGAAATATCGCCATTAAATCATGCTAGTTAGCCATTTTTCCAAAAAATATGAATATGATTTGGTGATGCTCATCACCAAATCATGGTAGTTACCATATACCCTCTGGTTATGTCAAAATAGCTATGGAAAATCACCATAGAAATAGTGAGTTTTCCAATTAAAAATGGTGATTTCCAATAGCTATGTTCATACCCAATCATGGTTGATAGGTTTTCCTACTATGGGTGATCATAATCCCCAGTAAATTGGCTAGTCTGGTAGTCCCTAGTTACCCAGCAAAGCACCTCCGAGTCGCCGATCTGGTCCATGCGCGCGGCACCGGCCAGGTCCACGGTCTGAAGCTGCGCCCACCTGCGCGCTTGCGGGGCGCAGCTAAGGGCCGAAGAAAATCATCCACGGAAATCCATGGAAAATGATGGGAAATGATGGGAAAATGATGGGAAAATCCATGGAAACAATGGAAATGATGGGAAAATCAAAGGCCCTACCCTCTGGTTATGTCAACATAGCTATTGAAAATGGCCATAGAAATAGTGGATTTTCCCATTAATAGCATGGTGATTTTCCATAGTTATGTGGCTGTTTACCAGAGGGTAGAAAATCTGGGAAAATCCCATGGAAATGATGGGAACATCTGCAATTTTTCATCAGATATGATCCCATAAGACGGTTCACCCTCATGGTGTGGCCCCCAAGTTACGTTCGTTGGTTGAGGTTCACCCCATGAATACTCGTTCGCTATATCCCAAAACACAACGAGTGATCCAAGTTACGTTCGTCAACTTAGCAGGGGACCTTACCTGCAGAATATATGTGGTTGCCTCAATTTGCAATACATACCCCCCAAAAAAAACGTTGCCATTTTGATGGGGAGAGTAATTTGCCAAACCATGGATTTGGGGTATCCTAATCTTGGACAAACCTGCGAGTAAGTTGCATCCGCACGAATGGGGAGGTGGAGATACATGGGAAGGGCTCAAAAAGAGGTATCAATAGAGCCAGAAAACTGGTCGATGTTTCGTATGTTTTAGTAATTACCCTCCAGTAAATTCACATAGACCCTGGTACTTGTTGGGGTATTTTCCAGACTAGTTTCCAATAAAACATTGGTGATTTTCAGGGTCAACATGTTAATTTACCAGAGGGTAACTCATTCCCAAAACGGGGGATCATCCCGCAAATCCTGGGCGGTTAGCAACAAAAAACGAGGACAAGGCCAGAGGAAAAAAAACGACAAAAAAACAATGGGATTATCAACTATTAATAGAATCTTGAGTAACTATTAGTTAACTATATTTCAACTATCATCAACTACAGAACAAGTATCGTTAACTCCAAATTCAACTATCATCAAACTATCATTAACTATATATCAAGTAACTATCATCATGTTTCCAACAAGTAAGTGACTTATATATAAAGAATAAACAAACAATAACATCACGAGAGCTTCCCGGACCATCCCGAGGTCGAGCCTGCGCTTGGCGTCCTCCCGACCTATGAGCTGTTCGATTTGCAGGGTGGCCATCGCATGGGAACCTCGGCGCCGAAGGATCCAACGCTGCAAACAAGAAATGGCCATGCAAATGTGGGGAAATTGGACCATCAAAGTGGACGAAGCCGAAAGTGTGAACGATCCATTGGTGGATTGGGCATGATTGGGCCATCTTTAAATCGGGATTTCGTCTTGAAAAATGGAGGATCCAAGCAAAAGATGTTTCGCAGCGGTAGGACAAGGATGGACAAGGTATTTTTGAATAAAGGGGATGGTACAGGATGGGGCCCCCAGTCAATAGCGTTCAGTTGCCTAAAAGAAGTGGCTAAATTCTATGGTTTTGGTAGATGTAACTATACTTAATGGATGTTTTCATGGGGTTTATAAACCCACAAACATCACTGGGGGGACCATCCTGTACCATGAATGACCAGCGTTTTTCATCCTAGAGGCGACTGGAGGCGGCGTTGATGTTCGTACAGCCCACGGCACGCATCTTGTGACCTGCGGTGGATGAAATGGATCATCATAAACTGATCACTATGAACTTACCATGACATAGGCCGTTCTTCTGGGAGTTTGATCGAAAAAAAATATGTTTTTTGGTTTGTCTGAAAATCGGCTATCCCAGAAGTTGATCATTCAATATATTCAATGTCACTCATGACGATTTTGCCTGCCAAAATTGACAGAAATGAACAGACACACCATTTTCAGACACACCCGTACTGGCAATCCCTCATCAGGTAGTATAATCTCCTGCAATAACCAATGAACGGATGGGGTTTTGGTCACTGCTCATTCCAGTTGATATGGCTGGGGGCTGGGTCTATACTGTCAACCCTGGATGAATGTGAACCCTTAATTACCGGCTACAAGAGCTGCGTGTATATATATATATATACATATACACATAGTGGAATATAATGATGGAATATACATACATTACATCACATCACACTACAGTACATTGCATTACATTACATCACTTTACATTACTTTACATTACATACATTACATATTATATATACACCTAGGGAAAATCATGAATATTCAAATCCGGGGACACACCAAATTTTAAGTCACAGTTAATACAGTTGAGCAGTGGTCGAGAACGAGATTTCCCTGGATTCTGATATTCCCTGAGTCCCTGAGTCCCGAATCAATCAACCGAGGTTTTTTTTTTGGGCACCATTGATGGATCCTCACATTTCTATAACTGGTTATATGGGACAAATATTAGGGATGAAGCATCCATGAAGCATCCATGATACCATTTGCAGCATATGCAAACAATGAGGCCCATATGGCCCATGAACCCATCCCCATCCCAGAGGTGCCCCAATCAGTTATCAACTGCCTATTGTAACACCACCAGGACGTCACTTTTTCAGTGAACGAAACCAACTTCACAAGCCCAAATCCAGGGAAATCATCAGCGCAAAATCATCATTTCTCTTACCCTCTGGTAAACATTCACAGTTTGCTATTGAAAATGGCCCAGTCGAAAGTTCGTGGATTTACCCATTAATAATGGTGATTTGCCATCGTTTTTTGTACGTTTACCAGGTAATTCTTAGCGATTTTCCCACTCCTCTGACTCCCTGGACTCCCGGGATTCCCTGACCGAAATCCATCAAGCGCAAGACATCCTGCACGCTGCTCACCACGTTCCACGAGAGATCTCAGAGAAAAGCGTGGAAGCCGTGGCGATTTCCAATTGTTTTTTTGCGCAGAAATGGTGGATGTTTTTTAAGCAGCAATAAATCGAGGGCAAAACCAACCATTCGGTTTGCTCCCATTCCAGGTCTAAAGTTTGCTCCCAACTCCAGGTGTAAGGCTAAATTGAGTAAATATGGAAGTTTACCATGACCAACTCTTCGGCGAATTTTTGTGGCTCTCTTCGGTACCTAGAAAAGGAGCACCCCTGGGATGTAATGAGATGTATGATCAAAATGATGTGGGTGTGTCCGGAAATGCGAGGGTAAATGGGGAAAAAAACAACAAACAAACTGGGGTTCGACCAAAACAATAATACAATCAATGGGAATTTCAGGATCCTAAATTGGAGGTACCTACCATATATAAGGCCTATTTTTCAGGGCGACAAAAAAAGGACCCAACAGGATACGATGTGATATACCCGACAGGGTTCTGTGGGATTGTCTAGGATTTTGGGGTACCCAAGTTGCAGGCATACCCACATATGTGTATGGGTCCAAACGAATGTGTTTGTTATGGATGTGCATACAAAAACAATGGCAATCAAGTTTTGACCCCAGATAGATAGATTGATTGATAGATTGATAGATTGATAGATACCCAGCAAAAAAAATATTGAGCTGGCTTAAAATATTATATTTAATTGTTATTACTATCATCATCATTCTTATTATTATTATCATTATTATTATTATACCCGCAAAACCGCTGTCTCGCCGTCGCCAAAATTATCATTTGTCACGTTCGAATTTTGCTCCGCGTGCAGGCGAAACGCGTTTTTTCTTTTTTTAAGTCCAGAAAAATGCATTTTGATCTGCGGCCACCAATGAATTTGAGCACGTCCATTTTGCGTGGCAGGCGCGGTGTTTTCTGATCTTACAAAAAAGTCGTGTTGCATTTTCGCTGGCAGGCGCGCGACTTTTTGCGTTTTTGGCACGTTCTGGATTGTTTTTTTTTTTTTGAGCTGTTTGTGGCGCTGCTTCCTTTCTTTGGGGGGGGGGTTCGGGGGGGGGGGGGGGGGGGGGCATGATAACGTCCTTTCGTTCCCGTCCTCTCTTCGGTTTATGTCAACACGTCAGTGATGTTACGCGCTTGGCTTTCTTGGGTTTATGTTAACACGTCAGTGATGTTACGCTCTTGACTTTCTTCGTTGTGATGTTAACACGTCCAGTGATGTTACGCTCTTGACTTTCTTCGTTGTTATGTTAACACGTCATTGATGTGACGCTCTTGACTTTCTTCGTTGTTATGTTAACACGTCAGTGATGTGACGCTCTTGACTTTTTTCGTTGTTATGTTAACACGTCAGTGATGTTACGCTCTTGATTTTCTGCGGTTTATGTTAACACGTCAGTGATGTTACGCTCTTGACTTTCTTCGTTGTGATGTTAACACGTCAGTGATCAGAAAGCTGAAAACAGACTTGGTTGCATCAAGCAAACACTGCGGCGACACAACGCTCTTGGGAGAAACACTTCGAAAAAAAAACCTGAAAAATATTCAGGTGCTTGCCGCCGCAAGCTTGCATCGGCAGCCAGGACTGAAAGCAATCCTGAACGCAATGACTGTCTATAGAAAAGATTGCTTGGCAGGGATAGTAAAACTATCTGCATCAGACGCCTTCAAGGTAGCAAAGCTACACTGGATGTCGTGAAACACAAGAAAAAAAAAGCTCACGTGTGGTCAGATGGCGTTTCGCCACATTTTTCCATTGGAAATTTCCAGAAATCATGACAAAAACCACCAGTTTTAAGCAGTTTCAGCCGACGGCGAGACAGCGGTTTTGCGCGTATATATATTATGTTATAATATAATATAATATAATATAAGATAAGATAATATAATATATATATATATATTATAATATTATATATATATTATTATACATTATATATATATATATATCATATTATATAAACAATATTATATATATTATATTATATATATATATTGCATATTGTATATTACATATTGTATATATATTACATATTGTATGTGTATATAGTGTGTATCATATATATATTGTATATTAAATATATATATACATATTGTATAATATTTATAGTGTATATTATATTATATATATATATTATATTGTATATTATATATGTTGTATATTATATATACACAGGCATTTACACTATGTTTTCAGTATGTATGTATATATATATATGTATATGATATGTGTGTCTGTATACAATATACATTGCATTTTTCCAATGTACATGTCCCCATGTCTGGCACAAAAATAGATCATGAATTCGCATACCAAACCCGACCCACTACATGCCCATCCTGTTGGTGCAGCGTTTCGAGGGATCATTCA
Organism: Cladocopium goreaui; assembly: GCA_947184155.2. Classification (NCBI taxonomy): domain Eukaryota; class Dinophyceae; order Suessiales; family Symbiodiniaceae; genus Cladocopium; species Cladocopium goreaui. The sequence continues at coordinate 137,062 of CAMXCT020002247.1, read as the reverse complement.
AGGGATTTGTTCATTAGGACGGGGCACAGGCACTACAGTAGGTGGCATTGATCACCACAAGCCCAGTGCTTCAAACTCCATCACATTCAACAACATTGGAGGGGCCAACACCACATTGATCCTCTTCGCGTTGATAACATTCGATACGCATCTGCAAGCGTCAGCGCGAGTTGTTCTGTTTTGCCTTTGTCGCATGTCTTGAACAAGCCGAAATCGCAACCACTTTTTGGGTGTGATCGAAAAGCAATGAAAATTCACCACGAAAATCGCAGCCTATGACTACTGCAGGCGGTCGAAATCTTCCGTGTTGTCACCGCTTCATTCCCGTTGGAGGCGGTTAAAGGCATTTCTTCAGCAAGTTCTGTAGTAAGTAAACTTGGAAACTCCATAAATGGGTTTGTTTGCCATTGATCTTCTTCTAAGAATGTTATGTTGACCCAAACCCAAAACTATACCATCAGCCAAGTATTGGAAACTATTCATGGTTTTATTACAACAGTTTGTTTATATTCAATCATTCTTGTTTTTGAAAGTCCGCCACCATATTATCGTTTGCCTGCTTTTTTATGGCCCGTTTCGTTAAACATTCATTTTAGCATCGTCATTTGTGCTGATCATTGCTGTCCGATCACTGCAAACAATGGGAGATCTCCAGGATCCAATTGATGAAGGTAAGTAAACGTACCATATTTTGGGCCATAGAAATTAGGGGTATATCCCCAATTTAATCCTGAAAAATAGGCCAACAATATATGGTAGGTACCTCCAATTTGGGTTCGAATGGCCAGCGGATATTCATTACAACAATATCTTGTTCACCCACCCCTTGGTTCCAACGTTCCCATCGAGGCTTGTCAGAAGAAACCAGCAGATTGCCAGCGGGATAGTATGTACCCCGTGTGTTGAAAACAATAAGACAAGCGCGGGCTGGATTTGTTGGGATCTGATGAGTCATGCTCTGGAAATTCATCCATCATCTACATTTGAAAAGAGATGAATTCAATAAATGCGTTTATGGTGTGTTCATCAGAAGATTCCGACGATCAACACGAACCTGACATCGCTTGCGATGTCCAGACCGTGCGCTGGACCAAGCCTGATTTAAGATCGTTTCATGCCACGTTGAAAACAGAAGAACGCTCGTGATTTCTGGGAAAACAATGAACATGTCCATCGATGTTCACTGTAACCATTTCTGAAAATTTCCCAGTCTCCCATGTACTCATTACTTGTTTTTTCATGTCTTTTCTCCATCTGTAGATTCCGAAAATTGTCGTTCAACTTAGCGAAGCTCCACCTTCAACTCCTCCACGACACCTTGGTGTCATGCTTCGTCGATCAGGGGGAAATCCTGATCGTAAGTCCCGTCGTGGATTCTCCCACTTACAAACGGCTTATAAGCTCAATCCCGTCTTGAAAACTCATCGTTCTCGTAGTTTTCAGGGGAAAACAAATGCCTATGTGCCCATAGGCATGACTTGTCTGTGACACTCATGGCTCATGACCTAGTTCTACTTGGCATTCTCGCAGGAAGGGACTTACGATGAACATGCTTTCTTTCCACCTTGAGAAAAGCTGAGACGATCTGAAAGAGGGAAGAGATGAGAAGACATGAGATGAGATTAGCTGAAGAAAGCTGAGACGACGAAAAAAAGATGAGAAGACATGAGATGAGCTGAGATGAGATGAGACGAGATTAACTCAGATGAGATCGCATGAGATGATGACATGATGACATGAGAAGAGGTGCGAAGAGATGAGATGAGATGAGATGAGATGAGAAGAAGTGAGGTGAGATGAGAAGGGATGAGGTGACATAAGAAGGAAATCTCAAGAGAAGAGATGCCAAGAGCAAGAGATTTCAAGAGAAGGCGATGAGAAGAGACGGAGATGTCAGATGACCGGGATGTCAAAAGATGGTTTCTGCAAAGCGCACTGATTCGATCACCCTTTTGCTTGAGCAGAATCCCCCAGTTTCCAACAAAACAAGATCATCCGCATTTGCTAAAACCCATCCCCCATAATTATATATATATGTGTTATATATATATATATGTGTTATATATATATATATATGTGTAATTACTAATCTTAATATGACACTATGACACACATCATTTGCTGATGATTTCCCCATCTGCCAAGGAACGTTCCAAGACCTTTTCGTGTTTCGTGTTGACCTCCTCATTGGTCAAGGTCCGCGACATGTCGCGCCAGGTGACGCGGAACATCTTCGAGGTGCGGCCTGCGGACAGGACTTGGGCGCGGGGACGGTTCTTTTGACGTGAAAAGCTGGATGAAACTGGGATTTAGCCAAGAAAAATCCGACGCAATTGGGAGTTTGGCCAAAAAGTATGGGATGAAATTGGGATTTAGCCAAAAACTGTGAGATGAAATTGGGATTTAGCCAAAAATTATGGGATGAAATTGGGATTTTGCCAAAAAAATGGGATGAAATTGGGATTTTGAAAAAAAAAGCGATGAAATTGGGATTTTGGCCATGAAAAATTGGACAGGGTATGGAAAAGATTGAAAATTGTGATGATGTTTTCCAACAAAACCGTCTATTACAGCAACAACAGGATTTTTAGGGATAAAAATTACATTGCCCATACACAATTGGGAAAAAAGTTAAAGAAAATGATAGGAAACGCACATAGAGCTAGTCATGATCTAGACACAAACTGGAATGCACATCCACGATCATACCATCCCCCCAAGTACCAAATCGACCCTGGCATTTGTTGTTGGACAATTCTTTCCAACCGTGAAACAGTTAGGATTTGCAGGGTCAAACTTCGGAATCGGGATGGAAATTATATCCAAGGTTCCAAGGTGCCATGCCCATGGATTTTTCATGTTTACTGTTTACCCCACCCAGGCCCGAAATCCCACCTGTCTTGGGGTGTGTGAACTCATCCAGCAAATCCACCTTTTCCACCTCGTTTTAGGGCAGATTGGTGTGCCTGGCATCCCTGGTTACCCTCTGGTAAACATACAAAAAACGATGGAAAATCACCATTTTCAATGGGAAAATCCACTATAAATGGTCATGTTCAACAGCTATGTTAAATTACCAGAGGGTATCATATCCCGGTTTGGTGGAAACCGGAAAAGGCCTCCGGTTTTTTGACAGAGTTAAATTCCAGCCACGGCCCATTTAAGTATTTTCTGTTCACCAAGGCGTGTTTGTTATTCCGGGAGGGTAATGGTCATAATCATCAACAATCAGGGAAAGTTCCCACGAACCAATCCATGGACTGGTAAATGAGATGATAATGTAAAGTATTAATGTGTTTATACAAGCTGTCCCAGTGTTATCGATAGGATTGCTTAGAAAACTGGATGAATGTTTTTCTTCGAAATTGTAATCTGAATGATATTTTTGGGGGTGTAGCCATAGCAAATCTTATTTGTGAATTCCGTGCGAGTTTTGTGCTTCCATGTGAGGTCGGGAACCCATTCCCAACAACCGTTTTCCACTTCTGGCTGATTGCTTCGGGTAAACCCGAGAAGTTCACATCGATCCCAAGAATTTCAATTTCCCAAAAGGGAACATCATCTCTTAAACCATTTCTGGGTTTTGCGTGTGAATATTCAGGGCTGTAGTGCTACTTAGATTTAGAATCCTTAGATACCCATCCCAAACAAATGTGTTTCTTACTCGTCCTGGATATCATTTGTATCTCGCAAATTTTGGCTGAAAATGTCGCTTTCGCCCAGGATTTCTCCAAAAGATGTGGGATTTTTCCCTGCCCCCTGCGCGCACCTGGTCGCCTCCCTCGTCCCGGATCATTTCGAAGAGGTCGTTGTCCACGAACTCTTCTGGAATCCACATGCTGATGTCCTGCCACATGTTTTTTCAAAAAGGAGGAAATCCCAAAAACATTGGAATAAAATACGAATACAAATTCCATAAACATTTTCTTGGAGCTTCAGACCCGCACAGAACGGTTCCTTGCAACAAGATCATTTCATCAGTAGGGCGAAGATTACTTGTCACTTTTTCAATACCCTCTGGTAATTTAACATAGCTATGAAAAATCACCATTTTTAATGGGCAAATCAACAATAAATGGGCCATCTTCCATAGCTATGTTAAATTACCAGAGGGTACTTCCAAAGTCCAGCAAATACATAAATTAACGCAACTCAGCAGGAAAATTCGTCCAAAATCGTCAGTCCTTGAGCACGGGAGGATACTTGGAAAAGGGTTTGAACTTGGTCTTCCTAAACGCTGGACGGAGGATGTTGCTTTGGATCAATCAGTGTTGGGAAAAGAACTACCTGGCATGGTATCCAATTGATGGCATTTTTTTTGTAGGTGACATTGGTGACCTATTTTAGGGTACCCTAAATTTTTGGTACCAATTTTTTTCCGCCCAAAAAAATAAGTAAACTATTGAAAAACATCATGATCTGCACCATTCCAAAATTTTGGGTACCGGATCTTCGGGAGGATCCGATAAACAACTGCTGGGGAACCCACTGCGGTGATCCCCGGAGCATCCAACCCGGTAACCCGCATTTTTTGGGGGCGACTTGTGTGTGTGTGTGTGGCTCTATATATATATATACATATATATACACATACATACCATGTGTGTATATATATTATATATATACAGACAAACAAAATCATATACATGTGACATTATGTGACAGTTTTCTTGATATTGATATGTGTTCAATTATGCGGTATATACGTTTTTAACTTATAGTTTTTCTTGTTTCTGGATTTTTGTTCGCCCTTTGAGCCATACCCAGGATGTGGGTCAGTTTGCTTGGCCCGAAGCCCACGCCCTGCGGTGCACCAAGCAGCTCCGTGAAGGATTGCGCGGTGAACTGCTGTGCAAACCGCTCATCGTCGGACCAGAAGAGCCGGATGTCCGGGATGCCGAAGAGCACCTGAGGTCTACAGGGCCATCCACTTTGATTGCAGGCTTCAAAGGGGAACCAAGGAAAGGCAGACGGTGATGTAAATGGTGAGTGATGTAGAATAACCAAGGACAATGGCTGGTTCAATCGAATTTCCATGGGGATTTAAGAGGACTCTTGACTTGAAGGGTCACCCCACGGATCAAGCCTTTCATAGATAGGATATGCCACCAAATGGGGACTTACTTGCCAGGCTTATTAATCAGTTACTAAGTGGGCTAATATCCTCCAAGGGTAAGCGAACCACAACGGTGATGTCAATGCTTAGTTAGTGAAATGCTTTGTAGATGGTCGGTTTTGGTTCACAGAAATGGTGTCTACCCAAAAAAATCTTTGGTTACAGAGAATCTCGTGATAAACCATTGGATTTGCGTCCGCTGCGTTCACCGCTATCACTAACTGACTGGGTGGCTGGCTGCCTTCCTAACGGAGAAATAGCGGACCAAAACGTGCCACCAATGCATGGGAGACAAGGCAGCGAAACAAGGCAGCCTTCGCAAACATGTCGACGATCAGGATCCCCTACATTGAGAAGTAAGAGTTCTATATCTGACGCTATCTTACAACTTGTAGGGATATATATACAAATAACCCACTGACTATTCAAACGCTTCGGAGCTATTAGCTATTATTTGGGTGTGTCAAGGTGGCTTGGGAAGGAAACCTTGTTTGTATTACCCTCCAGTAAATTAACATAGACCCTGCCATTTTTCGGGGTTGGAAGACTAGTTTCCACTATAAATTGGTCATTTTCAGGGTCAACATGTTAATTTACCAGAGGGTAACAAGAATAAATGTTTAAGGCTTAAGGTTCCATATTTTCAGAGCCATGACAATTCATGAATGGTTCTTGCTTGGCTACTTTGATGCTCAGCGCATTTCCAGCTACTCAGTTCCATGGTGAAATGGAAAATCATCCATTTTGTACCACCGGCAATATATGAGGAATTCCATTGATTTTCCATTCAGCATCCCAGTATGTAATCGGTTGATAGGCATTGTTCTAAGCCATCCATGGGATAAGCCCAGCTCCTGGTGAAATCAGCGCAGCTGCGTGCAAAAACTCAGTCGTCTTGGCCCCTTCATTAACGTGAGTAAAGCAATAGTCACCATAAATGGGTGGTATAAACCATCAAAATATGGCTGTTTTATGACGTTGCTTTACTAACACGCACCTCGTTGTCCATGAAAATTGCCAAAAAAAAAACAAGCCAAATCTTGGATTTGCTTTTTCGGAACCCTATGCCCTATATTGGTTCCCAAATCTTGGGAAAATATACCCAAATATTCTTAGAAAACATTATATAATTGGGAAAATATGCCCAAATCTTGGTTCCCCAAGCAGTGGATGAAACAGCAAATCCAAGCCAAATTCACCCTGAAACTCACCAAAGATCACCACCAGCCGAAGCACCATGGCCAAACGTTCCAAGCCGAGGCCGAAAGCCCAGCCGTGGACCTGCAACAAACCCGTTTGCACAATGGTAATTGCAGGGGTATATCAATGTGATGTTAACAATTAATAGTGGTTACTAGTGGTTACTAGTGGTTTAACAATGGTTTAACAATGGTTAAGAGTGGTGAATCATAGTGGGTTTTAACCATTTTTCACGGCTTTCCTTGGGATATTAACTACTAATCATATGATTAATAGTGATGCCCCAGGGAGCCCCGCCTGGTCGGTTTCACTTGGTTCATTTCACTGGGCTCTTGGGGGGTTACCCGGCCTGGTAAACATACGAAAAACGATGGAAAATCACCATGTTTAATGGGAAGATCCACGAACTTTCTATGGTCATGTTCAATGGCAAACTGTTAAATTACCAGAGGTTATGGACCAACTTATACTTGGGGGGGCCTTCCTGCGGGCATTCCCAGCTGTGCATGTGCAGTATACGAGTACATTGTGCATATGATGTCTTTCCGGAAAAAAAAAAGAAACACCTCCCCGATCGTTACATATTCTGCCAATGTTGAGTGGAAATCATTTACACTAGGAAAATGTAAATAATGATACATTTATGTCGGTTTACCTCCCCGATCATTGCTTCCTAGGTAGGTTTACCCTGGCAGCTTTAGCATGAAATCGCCTCGGTGGATTTGAATTCCATCCCCGCAAGCAATTTCTGGTGGAAAACACTATTAGTCACTAAGGCAAAGCCCCAGTCATAACCCTCACCAAGCGACATTTAGAAAAAATGTATCATGTATCACCAGAAAAAATGTGTGGTTTGAACTCAAATATGCTGGTTAAATCCCATCAAACAACCCATCAACCAGGCTTATATGTCCTAATGTCGATATGTCGATATGATATCCATTTCTATGCCTTAAATTTCCACTTAAAATGATGGTATTATCATCAAGCACCCATCATTTATCAATTATATCCCTATATATATATATATGTTGGTGGTTAAACCCTAACTATATGATGATTGAACTAGTAAATCAACCATCGACCAAGAGAGATCAACAAAATCCCTAAGTTGTGTTGGTGAATCCCAGCAAATCTATATATATATACAGTGTATGGTTGAAGTACCTTGTTTCCCATTGAATATCATAATTACCATCTGGTTATGACTAACATAGCCATGGAAAATCACCATGTTTAATAGGTAAACCATCTATTTCTATGGGCCATCTATACCATGGCTATGTTAAATAAGCAGAGGGTAACTCTGCCTTTCGAAATCCCACGTGTTCGTTTGTTTCCCCCAGTCCTCTCGCCTTCTCTGGGTCCAATCCTGCATTTCGCAGCACCTCGAGGCAGCTTTTTTCCCGGCGGTGCGGTGGACGTGAGATGCTAACCAGCTCCTCCATCAAACCCTGTACATTGACTACATTGCTTGATCATATATCAGATATATCAGATATATCAGATAGATAGATATATATATATATATATTGACTACATTGACCAATGAAGCCGTGCACCATTGGCCAAACCATTCACCAAGGCTGCGACATCGTGGTGAATCACCTCAGGGGCCGAAATCTGGGGCTTTTTTATTCGAAAGGAACGCAGAGAAGAAGAGCCGTCTGGAAAAATGGAGTCAATATGTCTATAATTTATGATTGGTTATTGGTATATTCTATAATTTATGATTGGTTGTTGGTATATCTTCATATATCTTTCTGATATACTGATATATTGTCAATTATATTGTCATTAGTAATTAGTAAATCACCCAGTGTATTGGTATGTGGGCGTCATCTGATCCCAATCACCAGACTAAAAACACTGGCTGCACAGTCATAATTGGCTTCTTTCCCAACAAACTGTCCCAGTGATCAGTGAAAGACTCACCTCCTTCTCTCATTGCCATAGTCCGAATATCACAAAAACACTCATAATAATGAACGCTGAAATACTGATTCGTTGTTTGATGCAACCTGGCAATGTACTACTATATGCCCCATGCATAGATGGTGTTTCTCCTTTTTGGCATTGAAACCTAGGATTTCCAGCGCAATACCAAACCAAGTTGGCTACATCTGGATGGATACACATGGTAAAAAAAGCATAGACCCATCTAACTCCCAATATGAAAAACATGTTGCATAAATCATAGTAAATCCTCAGTTTGAATGGCATTTTGTAGCTCATATAAGTGGATAAATCCTCATAAATGGTGAATTATCAATGAATTATCATGAATTTTCCACTGATAAGTTGATTTTCCACTTCACCAATTATTTCCACTTTTAAGAAGTTAAAAAATGGCAATCCTCAGCCGAGAGACGCCGCAGCCCAGTACTTCCATCCAGTCCTCCTGGTAGAAGATCTCCAGTTCCACAGAGGGCTCCGTGAAGGGAAAATACCTCCAGTTGCGATGGGAGACGTGACATCTGTTGAGAAAATATGTCTCATGAATAGTTATATTGTATGTCTGAAAATAAAAATGTATATATATATATATACATATGAAGATGCAGCTGAATATATATATATGTATGTATATATATATGTATATAGAGTTCCTTTTAGATTTACATATAATACCTACTTTTTTGGGGTAAATTCCTTTAAAGCCCCCAATTTCGCGGATGCCAAAACCCAGCTCGTCCCATATGTCGCACTCGTCGAGCCAGCGCATGGTGTCTTCGCCCGTTTTCAGATTAAAGAGATGCGCCGCCAGACCCTCCAGAGTCTTCCTAGGCCATCCCGATGTTTCAATGGATCTGGATCTACTAGGGTCTATGAATGTGAGATGGATTTTTATAGCTATATTTCTTTCTATAGGTTGGCTTCTATAGTTAGTTTATGGTGATGATATAACTATATATAGTTAGATGGGTAATGAGCCAATGGATCGATAGAAATGGGTATGGCTCAAAATTGAGCCGGGGGAACCAGCAGTTTTGGGATAACAGGATAACTATATAATTTTGACCTATATCCAAATAGCAATCCCTGAACATAGATGGGAAAGCATCCACAAGATCCTGGAAACGCAAAATTCGATCTTTTGGAGGATCCCTAAGTGCCGGAAATTGTGCCGGAAAGCCATATTCTTGAACCCCCGAATACCGCGGTGTCCTATAAATTCTCCCTTCAACTGGTTCTGGGACATCAGTACCTGGTTAAGAACCCTGGTGATCGTATGTGTCCCCGTGGGGTTCTCCTGTTTCTCGCTAAACTCACTGCACCAGGCTGTGGTAGCCTTGAATACCACAAGGCGGTGCCCCTGCTCATTCACGAAGATTTCACTGGGGCTTGGTAGATATATTACTGTAATCATACTGGTTGGTGGTATACCTACCCCTCTGAAAAACATCAGTCAGTTGGGGATGATTATTCCCATATATTATGGAAAATAAAAAATGTTCCAAACCACCAACCAGAATATATTGCACTAGCTAGATGGGTTTACCAACCGTTGCAGAACTGAGAGGGTTGCCATGGTTTGTCAACAGAACTCGGAGGTACCAGGCAGGTAATGCCAATCCGGCAGATTTCGTCATGTCCCCAGTGGATTTCCGGGGTGCGGCTCTGATCTTCAGGAAATCATCCTGGAACAGGAAAACATTATATATATATATAGTGATAATATTGTAAATATTGTATATATATATATATTTACTTATATATATATTTATATATATATATTTATATATATATATTTATTTATATATATATATATGTGTGTATAATCTCCGAGAATTTCTCTCCGAGCATCTTCAAGTCTTCCATCACCTCTTCTTTGGAGACCTGAACAAAAATTGGATCAACTCCGGGGACCACCCGGGGTAGAACCTGGCCGCCTGGCAATTTTTTTTTGCCACTTCGAAACTGGGATGGTCCGCTTCACTCATGTGGAACGATCATCCAGACCACGAAGTGTTTGCCCATTCCAATCCCAATGGTATTTTAATGGGATATGAATGGAATCCAATGGTATTTTAATGGGATATAACTCTTGATTCCGATTCATGATACTTAATTAATTCCCCTCAAGTGTTAGCAGGATATGACATATGGGCGTGTCTGAAGATATGATAGATATACAGTACCCCAACTATGGCCATTTTTTAAAAAGGGATGATGATGATTAAGCATCAAATTCTGAGGTTGTCCCTTAAACTTTCAGACAAACCTTACAGGGATTCACCCGAAAGTCACAACCATCAGCACCAGCCACCAGCCTTCTGAGCGTCAAAGAGCCGAACTCCTAGCACCAAGTGATACCCAGTGCCAAGGGACGAGCATGAAATTTGTGGCAAAGCTATCGTTTACCTATAATACATTGGAGCACAAAATGCCTGAATGTTTCATATGAAATCCAATCATCGTCCAAGATAGATGCAGTAGGCACAGTTGATGACCATACGCAACCATTTTGACAACCAGCTCGGGGTTATTTCTAGGTGTCAAAAAAATACAATAACAACAACACTAATAGTAATAAATAGTAATAATCAAAACAAAAACAACATCTGACATGCCATTTGTATATGAAGCAACATTTCATGAACCTCAAATTGTTCCAGTGAAATCCTCACCCTCGAAACCTGGGAAAAACTGCAGTGGAAGGGTTTGGAAATTGTCCACAGGAAACCATGGATTTCTCCCATCAAAATATGGATGATAACTTGGGCCCCATGGATTGGAAACCACCAAATATCTCAGGTTTCCACTCCCCAGATCTTCGAGGCCGAGCATTTTTCGGTGAAGCACTTCACCAAATGCTGTTCAACCCCTGAAAACTCATATGATTTTCAACAAGAATCCAAAAAAATGAAATATAAATAGATATGACAGATATGACTTAATTTCAAAACCATTTTTTATATGCATATCTATTATATTTTCATATGACTCTAATTATTTAATTAGATATGAACCATTTTTTATATGGTGTTCAAGAAAATTACCTTCAAAATGCTTCGTTGAATTCGTTGAATCTGATCTGATTCTTGAAAATGGCTACGTTCAAAATGGGTTTCATATCTTAGATTTCAGGAGGCTAAACACATGGGTTTCTTCATGGTAATCATCGATTTAGAGGTAAACATACATATGTGTATAATATATATATATATATATTATATATATATATATACACATACATCTTATCTTCTTGGTTGTATAGTTTATCAAAATTAATGTGCAGTATGTATCCCCATTTTGGGTTGAATCCCCATTCCTGGTTGAATCCCTACGGTGGATGGTTGAGAAATCCTGCACCTGGGATGGTAGAAAGCCTGGAATAATGGGATGTTTACCACCGTTTGAAAAACTGGTGCAGGATTTCGCAACCATCCACCGTATCTCAATGATATCCCTATGTCTGGAACAACAAAACGTCAATCAGAAATCTTAGGTGAGCCGAAACGTCAACCTTCAGCTGGTGCAGTTGAGGTTCCAAATTACTGTAAGGATTAGGTCATAAACCCCCATACCCTCCCGTAATCAAACATGGCAATGGAAAATACACTATTTATCGATGATTTTCCAATTGAAACCCCCATTTCTAATGGATTTCCAATGGCATCCAATTGCCACGATTCCCGGAGAGTAAGTTGGGATATGGGGTCGGTTTCCCCACTCAACCCATACAGATTTCCTATTCCCTGTGGTGCCAGAAGGCGATGATGGTCCAAAAACCTCACCTGGTGGTTTTTCGCCACTGAAAAATCATGGAGTTCGGACCAGTTGGGATGATGACATTCCCAATATATTGGAAAGTCAGTCAAAATTCCATGGTTCCAAACCATCAACCAGGAACTATACCCTATAACCACCAAGATATTGGAAAATAAAATTCATGTTCCAAACCACCAACCAGTCACTATCACAATGCTCGCATAATTCATAGTTAAGCTACTTATAAACCAAATTAGCTAACTAAATCCATATCATGTGGTAGCTTAAGTCGCCATTATTGATGAGACCGCCAGTTTTCATGTTTGCTGGTTCAGCCGGTACTCATATCATAAAACCCATTCATTACCACCTTTCAGGTCAAAATCCTGTGAAAGCATCGCCAAAATCACCAGTTTTGCTGGTGAAATCCATGTCAACCCTGGTCGCCACAGGGGTATCGGCTCGGCGTTGGCCGCGTCCTTCGCACTGATGGAAGGCCGGGTAGTGCGAGGCGTCGATCTCGTCTCTTCGATAGACGTCCCCCGCGCAGAGGAAGCTGCTGATCTCGGGGTATTGACTCAGGAACCTGGCAGAGTGAAATATCTGGATAGTGTCATGTTAAGATATATATAATATACATATCATATATTATTATATATTATGAATATATTATTACATAATATATTACTAGTACAAGTTTAATATATGATTAATATATTATTAAAACATCATTAATATATTATTAATACATTATTAATATATTATTAATACATTATTAATGCATTTTTAAGATAGTAGTAATATGTTATTAATATATTATTAATAGATTACTAATATATTATTACTATTACTATTATGATATAATCTATAATGGTTACCAATATTACAATACTAATGCAAAATTCGGGTACACAGTTGAGGTGATCTAAATGGGTACTAATATCATCACTACATAGCTAATGGATAGTATATTCCTATAGTTATAGTAACTATAGTAATTGGTTAGCCCCAATTTCCATTGCAATGCTTCTTAGATATTATATATATAATATATATAACACCTTTTATTTATAGTAGTTACTAATATTACAAATGTAATGGGCATGATATGTCGTTAACCAATCATATTGAATTTATGATGATATATTCGTAAAAATAATAATCCTAATCAGTGTATGTTTTAATACTGATTATGAATATAGTCAGTAAAGCTAGTAACATAGTCAATATTGAAGTATACATCTAGTCAGACTACTCTGCTAATCAACCTTAGAGGGGTCGCAATACCAACATTTGGGGTACCAAGTGAATTCTTCTGACTAAATATAACAATCATGGGCCATTTTGAATCATCATATTATATATAACAATAATGTTGAATATAACAATAATAAAACTGATTACCCTCTGGTTATTTAACATAGCCATGGAAAATGGCCCATTTATAGATGATTTTCCCATTAAAACCTCCATTTATAAGGGATTTTCCATGGCTATGTTAAATAACAAGATGGTAAACACATAACAATAATGTTGAATCATCATTCCCACCCACCCATCCAATAGACCGAATCATAAAAAAAAGTGAGCTCTCCTATGATGCTGCTCTTTTAGCGGCGCTAAGCCACAGCCCAACAAACAGCCACTATCGTAGGTAAGTGGAGGATAAACATATCTATTGCATCATGATGATATTGATAAACCATGATAAACCTATGGTTGTCATAGTATGATGCTGCTAATATGACACATTTCTTGCGGATGATCATGAAAAATGGCAACCTTGGAGGGGATAAATGCCAACTCATGGAGCACGAAAGAACGCCCATGATGGTTAGATTGTGTGTGTGTGTCATTATTTACTATTTCGATACCAACAGGGCGATCAACTGGGAACAATTGGGTGTTCACTACCAATGTTCAGGGTTTCAAGGGATCCCAGCTGATCATTATTAGTCCTTATTATGGAACACCAACAAGAAGGAATGATCTATCAAATCCTACCCATAAGGGCATATAATCACCAGTATTCCTCAGTTCGACAACCTGAGAAGACAAAGGAGGATCTTCGTATTGGGAGACAGAATGCTGTTTCCATCTGTGGATGTGTCTGTATTGTTCTGTATGATGTGCATGTAATGGGGTACAGCAAACCTAATACTATAAGCTGGCTGGTATAAACATCCCCACAATCAATCCATGTGGGGTGTGTCTCTAAAATTGCGGGAAATTGGCCCCAGAAAACTCATGTTTTTGAGAAAATATGATGGTTAAGTTGGCAAAGTGTGAAACTTGGAGTACACAATGTTCAATCTCATCAATGGACTACTTGGCAAGTTGACAAGGCCATCATAGACTCTGGTGAACGCGTTCAACCCTTGACCACGATCCAACTCTTCGCCTCCATCTACAGTGAATCTACAGGGTCCCTCATCTTCCAAAATGTCGGGGCACTGAATAAACCCGACATCAAGCAAGTTCTAATCCCGGAATCGGCATCATGAAACTCAGGGGATGATCACTGTGACGCTATCCCATCTGGTTATGTCAAAATAGCTATTGAAAATGGCCATAGAAATAGTGGATTTTCCCATTAATAGCATGGTGATTTTCCATTGCTATGTTAGTTTACCAGAGGGTATCCCATCTGGATGATCATCACTGACCGGCAAAAAGTTCAGCCAGGTCGCTGACACTGGTGGGCCGAGGTGTGCGTCCTCAACACCTCAGGCGAGGCTCCGCGCAAAGGACGGATCAACGAAGGATCTAGATATGGAAGTGATGTAGCATCTGGTTATTTAACATAGCCATGGAAAATCACCATTTTTTATAGGTAAACCATCTATTTCTATGGGGACTGTTGTGGCCGCCTCTTTTTTAACTATTGTTGTCAAGTTTTTAATTAACCATGAACTATTTCACTGGGAAACCTACACAAAAAAGTCATGAATAACTCTTGAACCATTGTTTAGCCAAATGTCTTGCAATTTTATTTGGTAAGTTCCAGGCAGTCTTGACAAATGTCATGGGACACATATGAAATTATTTCGTGAGAAACATTATTTGCAGCCTTTACCAAGTTTTGAAAAGGATCTGAAACTTTAGCAGCAATGGCCCTCAGGTTCATTTCATCAAAGTATCTTTGGTTCAGTTAGTGGTCTGCCTAAAAGGTCTTGCATGTGTATATATACTTTTACTTTCTAAGTTGTCATCCTTGAAAATCACAAATTTTCTTGCAGCAGCAGTTCAAAATCTCAAGCTTTCAGCTTTCCAGGCATGTCAAAATCATTCAAAATCTGTAGATTTTTGGTATGCAGTTTATATGCAGTTTATATGTAGTTTATATGCAGTTTATATGCAGTTTTCAAAACTGCATATAAACTACATGTAGTTTGGTCAAAACTGCATATAAACTACATGTAGTTTTGAAACTGCATATAAACTGCATATAAACTGCATATAAACTGCATATAAACTTCATATAAAATTTATATGAAATTCAAGGGCTGACATGTGGTTTTTAAGGATTTTGATTATACATTTGGACTTGATTCCACTGATTCCCAAACCTTTGGACACCAATATGGACATATAAAATTCATAGTGTGATGCAATCAAAACTGGCAATGCCAGCAACTTGTTTCCTTTCCCAAAACTTTGAAACAATTGCAAGTGCAAAGGCCCAGTGCACTTGTTTACAAAAATGATTTGAAGAATCATAAAAGGTTATTTCTGTTCACAAGTAAGTAAGCATCTCTAAAGATCCAAGATCATCATATGTAAATCTCAAGTAAAGAGGTTTCAAGGAACCATAAAAGATTCTTTTGGCTCACAAGGAAACATCTGTACAGGCCCAGATCATCCCCTACACATGTAAATATCAAGTAAAGATGCTCTAATATACCACAAAAATCCAAGAACATCACATGTAAATCTCAAGTAAGGATGTTTTAGGCAGGACAATACAAGTTTCTGCTTGTGTTCACAAGTAAACATCTGTACAGGTCCAAGAACATCACATGTAAATCTCAAGTCAAGAGGTTTTAAACAAAACAATAAACTTCTTTGTATTCACAAGTAAGCATTTGTACAGATCCAAGAGCATCACATGTAAATCTCAAGTAAGAATCTTTGGAGGAAACTGTCAGTGAACATATAGAGATTGAAGTGCTAGCTACTATTGGAAAAATGTATATGGAAAATCCAAAACTGTTTCAAGTATCCCCAGGTTTTTGCCTGCAACAAAGAAGCATGTTTCAAATGTTATGGATGCTTGGTCCCAAAATGGTAAAAAGACAATGATATGATCGTTACATGAACCTGCGCCTGGCATAAAGTACTCAGGCTTTGTTTGGAGGGTCACTTGATGGATCCTTAATTGAAGAAACTTCTATGTGCCAATCTTTACTTGTGGATTCAAACAATATGGTATATATTTGATGGATCCTTACTTGAGGAAACTTCCATGTGCTAATGCTTACTTGTGGATTCAAACGACATGGCCTATATTTGATGGATGAGCAGGGAATATAGAAAATTAGCTAACCACATGTTGGAAATTAGTAGTTAAATAGATCTGATGATCTTAGATTAACTTGCTTCAGTAGTCCAGACACAGAGAGAGCGGCGCTAAAAGCCAATAAAGGCAGATGACCAGAGAATATAGAAAATTAGCCAACCACATGCCATAGCTTCAGGAGTCCAGACACAGAGAGAGCGACGCTAAAAGCCAATAAAGGCAGATGACTAGGGAATATAGAAAATTAGCCAACCATATGTTAGAAAGTAGTAGTTAAATAGATCTGATGATCTTAGATTAACTTGCTTCAGGAGTCCAGACACAGAGAGAGCGGCGCTAAAAGCCAATAAAGGCAGATGACCAGAGAATATAGAAAATTAGCCAACCACATGTTAGTACTTAAATGTTAAATAGATCTGATGATCGTAGATTAGCTTGGATTAATCTGGATTAATCTGGATTAATCTGGGACCAAAAAAAACAAAAAAAACAAAAAAAACAAAAAAAACAATGTTTTGGAGACTAGTCTAAAGATAGCCCTGATCCAAGTAGTCCTGAAAACATTGGTTTTTTTGTTTTTTTTGTTTTTTTGTTTTTTTTGGTTTTTTTGGTTTTTTTGGTCCCAGATTAATCCAGATTAATCCTTGGGGCTTGAACAGATATCAACACACAAGTTATCGGAAGGGAATGTTGTGACACCCAAATCTCACAAGAACACAAGTTATCGGAAGGGAATGTTGTGACACCCAAATCTCACAAGAAGTATTCTTTATACATATTAAGTGTGAGATTTGGGCGGCCACAACAGTCCTTTCTGAAAAAAAATACTTTTGATTAAGCTTGCTAGTCACGAGTCGATTTTCTCTTGCAAAATGGCAAAGAATTTAGTCATTAACTTTCCAAACTGAAGTTGATCCAGCTTTGAAGGGGACTGAAGTCACAGGATTTCATGCTCGGGTAAGCTTCTGCTGGGGAATTCCAATGACTCTAAGTTTTTCCTCACTAAGTGGTGGATCGTTGGAAATTAAAGGCCACTTAGGGGGTGCAGTTGGGATGGCTATAACTGGCAAAAAAACATGGGTCTTCAACCCCATTAAGTTGGGATATGGGGCCCTTATGACGATGGTCAAACATGTATATTACATACATACATGCGCCGTGTGATTATATGCCAATTCAGGCCTGATGTTAGGTGAGTGACCGCCATTAACCCCTATTAAATGAAGCGTATTATTACGCCAAATTATGGGGGAACGATTACCTTTGGGCCCAAGATGTTCATCCTGAGAATGAAGAGATCTGAGTACCATGATCCTCTGCTACTGTAGATATACCCACTTACATGTGCAATTTCATTTACAATCATAAACAATCATAAACATACATGTGTTTTTATCTAAGATGTAGATATACCCAGGTATACCTGCTTAATCTATACAGAATCGACACAGCTACCCCACCCCCAATCCCCCAATCCCGCACCAAGCCGCGTAGTCCGCGTTCACGTAGTAGGTGTCCGAGGGCGAGCGCGAGACGTGATCCGGTGGCACCCGCAACTTGTCAAAGCACTCCACCGTGGACACCACGGGCTTCTCGGTGTCGAAAAATTTGCCTCGGGGTCGATGAGAGATGGGGCACTGCTTCGAAAATCATCTTAAATTGGAATCGTAAAGTGGAAATGTTAGAATCCAATTATCATAAAAACACACATCACAACAAGTAATAATGTGTCCCTTCCGATATGGTTCATGG
Organism: Cladocopium goreaui; assembly: GCA_947184155.2. Lineage (NCBI taxonomy): Eukaryota > Dinophyceae > Suessiales > Symbiodiniaceae > Cladocopium > Cladocopium goreaui. The sequence continues at coordinate 118,760 of CAMXCT020002247.1, read as the reverse complement.
CATTGATCCAACATTTTATAAAGTATACCCGAGCATACCCGAGTTGATTTTAATATGTGGATCCACAGCAGGCCTCACACAATTGCCGAGTTGCAGTTGGGATCCTGTTCGGCAAAATAGTCTTGCACTGTCTTCCACAAAATTCCCAAGGGATGCTTCTCATTCAACAAGAGGTTCTTCCCCAGTTTTTCTCTGACTCCAGCAGGCACATTGTACTTCTCATCTGGTTTAATCCCCAAAATCTCCTCAGGCGGTGCCAGCACAGTGGCCGCCTTCCTCGGCAGCCCAGGCACCTTCGGCGCCGTGCGCGTCACGGCCGTGTGTCCCGCCAAGGCGCGGCGCGGCACGCTCCGGGAGAAACGTCTCAGGGTCACCAGCCCGGCGCCTAGCGCCATGGCGCCGAAGCCCACAGACCCCCGTGCAGCGTGGGCACCAGCAGAGCCACGGGTGCCGCGGAGCTTTGGCTCCGGGGGTGCCGCGGATGGGGAGGCAGACAGGGACGGACTCACCACGAAAGCGCTGCTCATGGCGACTGCAGGGGCCACACGTGCTGGGCCAGTCTTTGAAGCTGCGGAGGCTGAGTTGGGATCAGCTTCAGTCATTGGGATGGTCAATAAGCAGCAGTTGCAACATATTGATAACTACCCATCAACACTTTGGTCTGCATCCTGCATCAAACGTCCATCCATTTTATATCTCCCTCAACCCTTACGTGGAAGTAGAAGATCCATCCACCCTGACTACCCACTAATTTTGGACTGTTTTTTTCGAGCTCTCTAGCTCCTTTTTTACCAACGGTCTTGATTATCCCTTACTTCTTGGCTGGTTTGTCTGAAAATAGGGTATCCCAAAGTTTGATCTTGTTTCCCATTCATAATGTTATTGTCAGTTATATAAATCCCCAGTAATGACACAACCATCTCCTAGCTGAGGTCCCACACTGCCTACAAAGACACCGACACGTGGATGCTGTCGCACCTACAGCGCTGAAGCAGACGACAGGAAATTGTCATCATCACAGTGCTTTCGATCATCTTTCTGGGGCTGGGATTATGATCACATTGATATATATATATATATAGAGAGAGAGAGAGATTATATAATTGTGTATATGTCTATATATATATATATGTATATATATATATATGTATGTATACATATATATATATATACATACATACATATATATATATGTATCCGGATATCCGGATGGTAGTGATGAAAGCGTCTTGGTGTAGAGGAACATTCCACGCAAATAACAAATGTCTCAAGAGCTCCCCCTTCTTAACAGAGACGTGTTTGTGATGACTCTGGGCCTCTTGGACATTTGTCTCATGCGCCTGAGAACCACAGGTATTGACCTACAATTGTCTGTTTCGATCGGGTAAACTCTAAATTTTTGGGTCGCTTACCTGGTTGAAGACGCACTCATTTGATGGTCTCTTTCCTTGCGGTTGCATTTGAGACAAAGCTCGGTGGACACATTCGATACTGACAGGTAGAACCCCAAAGCTGGTAGAATCATTAGTTTGGGGTATCCCAGTCTTGGTTTCGGGGTATACCATACCAGAAAAATCCAGATACGGTACTTACCTACCTGGAAGAACTTTCAGAACTCTCCAGCATCAGCCGCTCATCGCTCAGCCCTTTTTTTTTCCGCTATTCGACGTCGAAAGCACAGGAACCGCAGCATTGGCATTCCAGGGAATTGTGTTGCTCCCCCAATTCCCACAGCAGCCATCCATCCTCTGTCTGAAAAACCTTGCAGCAATCACTACAGCAGTAGATGGCCAGGTTCATGCGGATGGATTGAGAGAAGGGCGAGCCATCTTCAGGGCTCAAACTTTTCAAATATGAGATGTTGTACCATGAGATACTCTCCCAGGTGGTGATATTTGCCAGCGCCAGATATGAATGAAAACACACCAAGCACGTCACCATTACCAGCAGCATACCTCAAGCAAAAGAGATGGCCTTAAATAATTTTGAATCACCAATCAAGTACAGGTATTGTAGATGATATATAATAATGTACACGTATATGCCATATAGTTGGAAATTCCTTTCAACATGTAAAAAAGCAGAAACATCAAAGTCAAAACTCATTTTTTGGGGGTGGGGGAAATGGTTTGTCTGAAAATAGAATACCCTAAATCTACTGGTTCATCATCATGTTTCCTATCAAAATAGAATAAGATAGCAATGGTGGGTGTATACTCCAAATGGGGGGGTTCCAGAAATGTGGGTACCCCTAAATCATCAGGGGTACTCCCATTTATGGAAACCAAATATGAAACAAAAGACGGGGGGGTCCAGAAATGATCCATAATATTCCCATTTGTGGAACCCCCCATGAAATCTTCATGTTCAGACACTATATATATATATGTTAAAAAGTGTTCTATTACGTACGAGTTTTAAACAATATACATAAATATTCACATATCATCACCTCTCTGTATACACATAATAGATAAACACCAAAAAAGAACGAAGGTTATGATGGTCAAATCCCCATATTTCTCAACATGAAGTCCAAGTAATTGGTTTAAAATCCCCATATCCATAATATTCCCGTGTGGTATTGTAATAGTCCCATCTATTATATCTGGGTAAATTATAATATTTTACTAACCTGATTTTTTCGGCCATTTGGGGATGATTTCCCTTATGAACCATGATTTCCCTTATTAACCATTACCCAGATTATATAGATCTTCATTTCCAGACACACAAAACACTAAAGCCCATTTGGTATTATAATAATCCCATCTATTCTATAAATCGTCCTTTCCAGGCACTTAAACTAAAGTGTTTAAACAAGACACTAAAAAAACAAAACAAAAACACTAAAGTTGTCTTATAAAGTGTTCCCTTAGAACAAAACACTAAAGTCTTCTCTGGTTGGTGGTTTCAACCCCTCTGGAAAATATGAAAGTCAGTTGGGATTATGAAATTCCCAATATATGGAAAGTCATCAAATTCCATGGTTCCAAACCACCAACCAGTTCTAAAACTCAGCACTGGCGACATTTCACCAGGGTCCCAAGCAGCAGCAGCGGCGCTCGCCGCAGCCAGCTGGGGGGAGCTAAGCCATCGTGGGCAAAGAAAGCGCAGGACTCCACGGTGAAGACCAGCAACTCGCACCACCTTAGAGCATCATCCCACAAGTCTGAAAAAAAAAAAACACGTAAGAAAAACCATGGAAAAAATATGGTGATTTCATGAGATATATTATATATATATATAATATATAATATATAATATGTAATATTTAATATGTAATATGTAATATATAAAATAATGTAGACATATTATTTTTGATAGCTAAGTAACTGGGGTTATAACATGTTATAACTTGCAACTGAGTTATAAGCAGGATGGTCCTCCAAGCGCAGAAGGACCACGGAAACCCATATACATCTACATCTACATCTACATATACATATACATATACATATACATATACATATACATGCATGTATGCATGCATGTATGTATGTCTGTCTGTCTGTATGTATGTCTGTCTGTATGTATATTTTTTATGGATATCAAAAATGAAACAAATCATCTTGAGCAACTCCAAGCCACTGCAGTACCAGGAACCAGAAGAAATAGACACGATTCCCTTCACCAACACAGGTGCCCACCCAGGGACAATGGTGATCGTGTGTGCGAACACATCTCCCGCAGTCTCGGCAGTGTTTGGTCCTCAGAGGCTGATGCATCTGGCACACCTTGCAGAAGCGGAGCTTCGCACGCGACTTGGACTGAAACTGCGCCAGCTGACTGGGGGGAGGTGGGGCAGTGGGTGGAGCCGCATCCGATGGGCTCAGATTACTGTCTTTGCTGAGTTCTTCCAGCGATATGATCTCTTCGCCTGGGCGGAATCTGCGACATGAATCGAGGACGTGTCACGCTGGGGGTTCTTCATTTACTTGGCTGTAAGAAATTCCGCAGCTGCAGGACAAATAGCCAAATTCCTCAACAACGATAAACTCAAAGCATCCAACGAGCTGTTTTTACGTACGCTTTTACATACACAAGATCTGGAAAATCAAACTAACCACAATAGACCCACGATTCCGATCTGCTCAAATGTACAGTATCCCCATTAGATGCACAAACCCATAGAAACCCCCATGGAGTGCTGGGTTTCAACTTATAAAACCTTCTTTGCTGAAATCCATCTGAACTTTTTGCCCTGCCTGGATCTTCCACTTCTTCCTCCAGTTGCCATCCAATCGGTTGCAGCTCTGTATCCATGTAGGTCGGTCGCCGGACCTCCGACCCAAGCGCTCTGTTCCGCCAGGGCCACAAGCAGAGCAACGGGGCCGCCGCAGAAGCACAGCGAGGGGCACGGGGTTTGGAGGCCAAGAAGCCCGGGTCGCAACAAACGGTCCTGACCTGAACCGCTTGGAGTTGCTTTTCCGGTCCTAAAATTTGAACAGATTCCCTTCATCGATTCCCTCCTGGTGGATTTCCCACGGGAAAAACAAAAAAAAACTAAACAGCCCCAGGTAAGGGCCATGGGGTGGTGAAGTTAAAGATGAAAACCGAACTTCACAGGCTAACTGGTGTGATTTATTCAGAATTTATCCAAGAAAATGCGATGCCTAGAACAACAGGGATTTATTGGAAAAAACAAGATGGGTTTATATTTAATTTATATAATTATATAACCATTAAAAGTTGTGATTTGATAAGCAAAAGGATGATTTTGGCCGCAAGAATTGGGATAAGCAGATATCGGGATGTTATGAACACGATGGGTTTGATTTAAAGTTGAAAACCAACATGGAGCCTCCTCCCAGGGTTCCCATGAATTTCGGGAAACGTCGCTTGGTGCCACACTCTGTCTACCCGTAAAGAGCTCTAGTCGAATCAACCGCCAACAGAGACACGCTTAAATGAAGCAAGAAACTTGGGCATCTGGGTGTGAGCAACAAGGAATGACTACATTAAGCAACAAACTCAGGATCTTGGTTGGTCAAGTTGGGTGTTATCTGTTGGAAATAGATAGCCCACACAACTGTCGTATTGGGAGTCCCAATAAGATTCGTTGCGTGGAAACCAAGAACAAAGATTTCCCATGCAAGCAGCGGCCAAGATCCTGATCAAAGTCACCACATGGAAACAGCCCTTGTTTGGAGAACCGGCCCAACCATGGACTACTCCCAGGTCTATCTGCGATTAAAAAAAAAAAAAACATTTCCTTGGCATTTCAACCCTTAACACCCAGTTCTCATAGTATGTCATGGTTGTTTGCAGCCATACTAACCCCAAAAGTCATGGAAGTTTCAAGTCCGTTAAAAACAAAAAGAAAAAATGATGAAAATATTAAATAATAGTAAAGTAATAAATAACAATAATTATCAATGATAAATGATAATAATAATAACCATATTAATAATAAACAATAGTAATAAAGCTCCGTTCTAAGTTCTAAGTCTATTAAAAAAAATAAAAAAAAACTTCCATTCTAAGTCCATAAAGTCTCAACAAAAAAACCCTCAAACCAGGTCACATAGGCCAGGATGGCCCCCAATGCCAGCAGCCACTCCAGCACCGTGCGCTTGGTCGGAGTCAGCAGGTCGGGGCGGTGCAGCGCCACATTGGACAAAAGCAGAAGGTGCAGCCCCAGCACGGCCAGGGGCGCCAGGACACGTTCGCTGGGAGCCGACATGTGGAAAGGAGGCTGATCCTGAAAAAAGGACTGACAGGTCGCCATAAACCAATCATGTTTGGTTCAACCCCTTGCGTACTGGAGGTTTTAAGGTTAAGAACCTCCACTTATAGATCTAAGATTTTGAGATTCTAGGGTAAGGTTCCATTGCAATTCTCAGCTTTAATGTATCTCTTGGGTGTGAAGCGCTGCTCCGTCGCTTCATGCGGCAACTTACATGCGCATTTTTTTGCCTAGTTGGTGCTTTTCGGATCATCCCCCACTAGGTCAACAGCTGTTTTTGAAGTTTCATTTAACGCGTCACGCTGCAAAACCGCTGCCTTGGAGCCAAGTTGAGGATTGAGGGCAAACAAAGGAGGTTTGCCTAATCATTTCACAAAAAAAAACTGTACCCTCCGGTGTCAGCTCCATGGCTTCAAAATCCATCGTTTTCGATGATTTTCCCGTCTAGAAACCTTCATTTAAAAGGGATTTGCCAGCCATGTTTCATGACACCAGAGGGTATGGGTCTTTTTTTGGGTCTGTCTGAAAATGAGGCGCCCCCAGCAAAAATAGATGGGTGATCATCACTGGTTGGTGGTTTGAACCCCTCTGAAAAATATGCTCGTCAGTTGGGATGGTTATTGCCAATATATGGAGAAAAAAAATGTTCCAAACCACCAAACAGATCATTTATTCCATTAAAATTGCATTTCATGAGTATGCCCCATGTTTCAAGAAACCCAAACTGACAAGTGCCAGCCTGCGCGCATATTTGGGGAGTCAAAATCAGATACCCCAAAAATGAGATGGCGTTGAATCCTGAAAATAACCCACAAATCTGTGATCCTCTTGGCGATTTTTCTTGCCTTGCCCCAGACAAATATCTGGTTCGTCATTTCCCAGAAGTCTTGCTCGTGATGTCCCCGATTCAGTTGTTCATTTGGCCAGGGATCAAAACGCTTGTACACTTTTGGTTTTCATCTCGCAATCTTAAATCGATATTCATCCACCAATTCATATTGCAAAATCATAGCGTTTTGACCCCATATCTGCCTGTTTGCTGGTAAAATTCTCGGTTTCAGCAAGTAAATCCCCCTTCTTGCTGCATGCACAGTTTGGTGTCTTGTCCAATTCCAGAGTGTCTAATTGTTGATTAGATCACATTCAGATTCAAGTGTGGGTAAAGCAATGCCATAAACCCCCCATGACTGGGAATTGTTTATAGCACCTATTGGAATGGATTTTGGGGGGGATGATTTATGACATTGTTTTACCCACATTACTTGGTTTGATCATGTAAAAAGCTCCCGATGTTTGGGTGCAAGTCATGTTCCCCTCCATCAACCCTGGCCATTGGAACTCCCCTCGAGGCCTCTAGGGGTGGCATGCGAAGGTAGGGTGGAGAGCTCCGCTGCGGCACCAGCAAGTCACGCAGACGCCTAAGGGCAAGTCATGGAGGTTTCACCCAGAAACGATTGACTTCTATGGGGAAGACATTGAGAAAATCTTGGGAAAATCATAGCTGGTTGGTGGTTTTTCGCTTTCATCATGGAGTTCGTCAGTTGGGATGATGACATTCCCAATAGATGCCCTATATATGGAAAGTCATAAAATTCCATGGTTCCAAACCACCAACCAGATCATATCATCAATGATTTCCCAAGGTTAAAATATGGTGAATTCCCATGGCTAAAATGGTGACTTGAATGAAATATGATTGAAAACCAACCAGATAGGGGAAAATCATGGGAAAAATCATGGTAAAGCCACTGGGATTTTCTGTTCGCTTCAATCTTGTCATTGGCATCCAAAACATCTTTGCTTCCCTGGCCCATCAGTGATGCATGTGAATACATCTCTGCACTTTACATTTTGAGCCGGGATACTGCTGGGATTGGTGGCTTGCTGGAAATGACCGGGTTACAAGCAACACCCGTTGCCAAGATGAGCCTTTCTTTCATGTCAACATGTGGTGTGAGTTTATTGTGCCGATTTCTTTCCTCTCGAGGGATCTTGCCTTCCTTTTCATTACCATTTCTCTCACTGAATGTGAGTCAGTGAATTTTTGACCTTGGTATTGAATGCGATTGTTGAGTTCATAAAACTGAATGCCAGAACAGTTGCACATTTTGATTCAGTCAGCGTTCATCAGGCGCTGAGATTTGACATATACATACATGTATACTTTCTCCGGAATTTTTGATCAAGGTTGTGCCAGGTTGGTCTGACTTGACCATGGGAGTGCCGGCACCAAGCGGGGCTAAAAACGTACGCTCCTGCCCGCACCTGGCGACATTCCACACCCCCGGCTTGAAAAGAGGCGTGCTTCAGACTTCAGGCTTTTCACCCTGGTGATCTTCGCTGATTTGACCGGCGGACACGCGTGTGCTCCAGCTTCGGATTTCAGCGCTTCGTAGTCATCTTCATATTCATCTTCGTATTCATCTTCGTATTCATCTTCATTCTCTTCACGCTACCGTATTGACTATTCCATATTTTATTTGTCTCTGCGCTGTTTCTGCTAACGACTTCTATGCCCCTGCCACACAATGCGGTTGACTTCCTGCTGCTCATTTGTGGGAAATGGCTCGGCCAAGAATTTGGTCAGCATAGGTTGCACAGGGATGTTCAAAGTACATGCCATGATCTGACCCGCTTGCTTTGCAACTGCGTTTTTTCCAGGTTGGCAGACACACTGATAACTCGGAAATCCGTTGCCCATGACTGGAAACGCGTATGTGAGATTTTTTCACTTTGTATACAGTGGACCTATCCAGTGAACGGGAAGTCGCGAAGGGTGTGCCCACATATCGAGGCTATGCTATGTCTTTTCTGTATCTCTAGAACAATTCTCTGGCTTTTCAAGAACGCATCTACGAAGAGAGGGGTTGAAGTACTTCGGCTGCTAAAACCTGATTTCATACACCTCTTCCATGTGAGCTCGCATCCCCCATGCACAAACACGGCCCATGATTTCCTCAGCCTTCAGAGACAGGCGATTTTTCCGACAGGTAGTACGGATTTTTGCATGTACCAGTGGTTTTGTGAGCATTTTCGTTATACAGGAATTGCACAGATACAAAGACCAAGTGCCCCAAACACTGCTGGACCTGCAAAGCGTTTACATGAACACCTTTTATTGACGGTGCGCCGAAATTACTCTGAATCTGCAAAACTCCGCTACCGATTGGCGCGAAGACATCCATTGGATTTGTGTTGTTTTCTTGTTACTATGGTCAACAGTGAGCCTAGGGTTCGTGCTTGTGAATGGTTTGACATCAAGACCCACTGCCCTAATGCCAATGGTGTTCCCCCTAAAAAAGGTAGAAACCGGTCAAGGGTCCCAAGGCAAAGGCCCTGCCCGCACCTGCGCGAGAAGAAAGCTGTTGTTACATCAGTGTTTGAACAGGACTGTACATCTTTGCGGTTAGAAAAGTTAACAGCTTCCTTTCACCGGCGAATGCTCTTGGATGAGCGTCAGTCTACTGAAGATACTTCTGTGCCTTTCAGCCGTATGTATTTGGACACATTGCGATCAAACTTTGCGCTAACTGGTGTTCCTGGTCCTTTAGACATTTTTCTGCCTGAGCATAGACGACTTTGTGCGAAATGGCTCATCACGGCGAGACATGTGGATTGGGAGATGGTTGAGCAGAAGTGCAAGACACAGTTTCTGGCCCCAAAGCTTGCTGGACTTAAATCTCTTCTACACAAAAAGGCTCAGAAAGCCCTTCTTGAAAAACGCCTTCGTCAGTATTTGTTTTGGAAACAGCTTCCTGCAAGGCGCATTCATGCCAAAGCCCCTGATGCTACATGCAGAGATGCGCTACGGGCAGTGGTGTTCCGATGCATTAATACTTGTTCTTCCTGGACGACTAGCGAAAAGCACTGGATCCGCTCACAAGTTCGCATCCATACTGGAAAAACGATGTCTTTCAAAGGTCTTTGGAATCACGTGCGCTGCGCGCGGTCCGCAAGTACAAGTGTGGTATCTGAAACTTCGACGTCTTTCAAGCGTGAGGTTTTACTGGGGAAGAAAATGAGGAAGAGTGAAAAGAATTGGGATGTCCTTATTCGACCAAGCAAGACTGAAAGGTGTGAGGCCATTTGCAAGGCTGCTGTTGACGCCATGAAACCGGTTTGCACCTTGCCCTCGCGCGCTTGTGTGACTAGCACAGCCAAGGTGACTCTTGAGAGATCTACGGCGTACTGCCGAGAAGCACGTCGCAACCAGCTTTCTCAACGTGAGTACTCTGAATACACAAAGGATATGTCTTTTTCTGCTAAACATCTTGCCGTGGTTCCAGATGATAAAGAGCGAAAACATGCGTGGTATTTGACCCCAGGAGCGTATCAGTTATTGTGTATCCTTTTTGTACTTACGGCAAAGACTTGGTGTTTTTTGTCCACCTCCTGTGCTCATGCAAACAACTTGGTGGTGCGAAGAGTCCTTCACATGCTTGGCCCAGGGTTATCGACGAGACTAGGTATTTCTCCCTGCACCTGGCTTCTCCCATATGTCTATTGCACTATTAAGTCAAAATGCTTTTTGTCCGGTTGCAAAAGTGTGCGGATTTGTAAGGAAATTGGCCATAGCTGTGCTCGTAAGATCTGTTCCTATGTGAAGTGGCCTAGGCGCATTGTGTGGAAAAGGATTCACAGGTGTGCAGAACTCCTTGTCAAGGAAATGAGACCTGGTGCTGAAACTTGGGGTCTTCGTGATGCCGCAAAACGATTAAAAGACGGGTTGGCCTTCTTACAGGTTGGTGAAAATCCAAACTTATGTGCGCGGTGCTGTTGTAGGAAAAATGCCTTGACTGTTGTGGTTGCAGATGCTGGTCAGTTTTACGAAGAAGTGAGCTCAGAAAAAGCTTGTTTTGCATTGAGTAATATAGTCTTGGAGGCGCGGCTTGCAGGTTGGACGCACGTGGCAGTAGGCCGCAGAAAGCGAAGAAGAGCATTTTTGTCAACAAAACCCGGGGGCCAGAACAGTGCTTATTTCTGGTTTTCCCTAGAAGATATTCTTCGTGCTTTCTTCGGGGCTATGTGTGTGTCCTTGGTTTCGGTGGGGCATCTTGTTGCACAAATGCAAGGTTTGCCCATAGGGGGCTTAATGTCTAAAGTGGCAACATCTGCAGTTCTGGCTACAGAAGAGGAGGATTGGCTAAAAAATCAAGCTCGTCGCTTTGCGCATGGTTTCCCTTTTTCAGATCGCTCCTGGCCCTCCTGCTGCCTGCATTTGCGGTATGTTGATGATGTCCTTCTTGCCTCACGACTCCTGTGTCGCCACTGTATGTGCGAACTTTTGCCTATTGTTTACTGCGTGAACTTCAAAGTTGCTGCTCCGGACCGGTTTGTTACTTGGCTTGATATGGTTGTTGATTGTTTTACTGGTGAAATTTTCCCAAAACCCCGAAAGTTTTCTACACCCCCACCTTGGGGTACTTACCCTGTGCTTCTGCGATCACTAATTTTGGGCGCCCTTCTCCGTGCAGCTGAAGTGTCGTCAACCGACAGAGCGGTGCGTATTTATATGATGAACATCCTGGTTGGGTTGCTCGAAATTGGTTGGTCAAAACGGCAAATCTGTCAGGTCCTATTCACAATTTCTCGACCGCACCTCAAACAGCACATTTGGTTTCTGAGGAAAGCCATCCGCAGCCGTGAGTTTCTCCAATTTGCCAAGAAATAGGTGGATCTGTCCTCTTTGATTTGACTGGCCCCTGCTCATGTTTCCCAAGCTTCGTGGCTTGAGCCTGCTTACCTTATTGGCATGCAGCTTTGTAGTCGCGGCCGATGCTACGTGGAATTCAAATGAGTGGACAGGCTGGTCTTCCAAAGGCTCCCAGGGGTATGACAAAGGATCTTACCGGTCAGGGAAAGGTTGGCAGAAAGGAAAGCCCTCCTCATCTTCTTCTTCGTCTTTTTCTTTTGAGCGTGGCTTTCTGGCTGGCCAACAGATGGCACAATCACAGTCAGAGGGGCCTGAAAGACGGCGACGTCGGCGCCACCGCCGTCACACAGCTGGGGACAACTCTGATACGACGACACCTGAGACCACCCCTGAAAAGCCAAATCACAAGATGAAAAAGATGAAAGAGGAATTACATGAACTCCGCAGTTTTCGTGATCAAATGAAAAAAGCAGAAGAAGAACAGGCTAAGGCCCAGCAGCTGAAAGATCTGGAGGCAAAAATGATGGAGCGCCTTCAACTGGCAACCGGATCTTCGGCACGTGCAGCGGCCTCGGTGACGCCAGTGAGTGTGACTGAAGGGACAAATCATGAGTTACAACCACTGCAAAAACGCTTGTCGCGGAAGCTTTTTCAAGATTTCGATGCTGAGTTCAACCCTCAGTCCTGGGATGACATTGTTTCCATGACGGAGAGCCTCACAGGAAAGCAAACTAGTGATTTTTTGCACAAAGAGAACCTCGGAGTGCCCCGTGGATTGAAAGATCGCACGGCTGCTGTACTCAGTTTCGTGAGGGATGAGCTGGGCATGTCTCCACCGTCGCTCTGAATTTCCTCTCATGGGCTATCAGTGGCCTTGCCCACCCGAGTGACTGGAAGTTTGGCGATTTGTGCTTTTGTGGCGGGGTTTCTGTTCGCTTCAATCTTGTCATTGGCATCCAAAACATCTTTGCTTCCCTGGCCCATCAGTGATGCATGTGAATACATCTCTGCACTTTACATTTTGAGCCGGGATACTGCTGGGATTGGTGGCTTGCTGGAAATGACCGGGTTACAAGCAACACCCGTTGCCAAGATGAGCCTTTCTTTCATGTCAACATGTGGTGTGAGTTTATTGTGCCGATTTCTTTCCTCTCGAGGGATCTTGCCTTCCTTTTCATTACCATTTCTCTCACTGAATGTGAGTCAGTGAATTTTTGACCTTGGTATTGAATGCGATTGTTGAGTTCATAAAACTGAATGCCAGAACAGTTGCACATTTTGATTCAGTCAGCGTTCATCAGGCGCTGAGATTTGACATATACATACATGTATACTTTCTCCGGAATTTTTGATCAAGGTTGTGCCAGGTTGGTCTGACTTGACCATGGGAGTGCCGGCACCAAGCGGGGCTAAAAACGTACGCTCCTGCCCGCACCTGGCGACATTCCACACCCCCGGCTTGAAAAGAGGCGTGCTTCAGACTTCAGGCTTTTCACCCTAAAGCCACTGTAGATGGAGGTGTAGTTAGTTCGCGGACATGATCTAAGTATTGCTGGATCTTCCGAACCGATGACACCAGAGAGTAAAATGCTTTTATCTTTTATCTATTTTCTATCTCTTGTGTATATATCCATACTTTTTTTTTGAGATACCATCTGGTTATTTAACAGTTCGCCATGGAAAATCACCATGCTATTAAGAACGGTAAACTATCTATTTCTATGGGCCATCTATACCATGGCTATGTTAAATAACCAGGTTGGGTAAATCACCATTAAATCCCATTAAATCCCATTAAACCACCATTTTCCTATCGTTTTCCTATGGTAAATCGCCATGTTTCCATCAAAAAGGACCTGGAACGGCACAGGATCTGCTCCGTCACCAGCGTGGTCTCCCAGGGATCCCGTACTCGTTGTACAGCTCGAGGTAAGAGAACTTCACCAGGTGCTTCTGGCAGAAATGCTTTGGCAGAAAATTTCAACAATGGGATATTCCTATGGGTCAGTTCAGAAATGGGAACATCATGGGATAATGGGAATATGTATACCCTCCGGTAAACAGCCACATAACGAACTGGAAAATCACCATGCTATTAATGGAACAATCCACTATTTATCCACTATTTCTATGGTCATTTTCAATAGCTATTTTGACATAACCAGAGGCTAATTTATGTCCTTCGCAAAAAAAAAAACTGATCGAACCGAAATGGAACGTTTTTTTTGAATCAAACCCTTGTAAATTTCAAGTAGCATGTAGTTAATTGATACAAAATGGTAATACCACCGTGGCGCTTGTTTCTTCATATGAGCAAAGAAAAAAACCTGATCCCATCCGAAATTTCTAGAATGGTTTGTGGCCGGAATCAATTGCAACGATCCAAAATAGAATCCCACAAATAACTGATGAGCCAAAGCAGGTCTTCTTTAGTGGCTGATGGCATATGGGTAGGGGGAAAGCGAGGACCAAAGGAATGCGGATGCTGAGCACAAAAAATGAGCCGTCAGTGTGCCAGTGCAACACATCTACTGCTGGTTGATCTTTTCACCAAAGCTTTGGACATAGAGCCATATGGCTGTGTGTGTGTGTGTCAAACTTCTGTACCCTTGGTGAACACCAAAATAACAAAATGGTTGATAAATGGAGGTTCATCCTCCTAAAGATGGAACTATATATATATATGTGTGTGTGTATACATAATCAATCATAATGCTATGGTCTATATGTCCCCTCACTTGGAGCTGGGTTTGAATGCTGGTTCTGGTTCTGGAATTTTTGGGCCGTCCTTTCACAAACAGATACAAACGTTGCATCCATTTGGACATGACGAAAGACCCTGAAGATAAACTATTATTGGTATGGAAACTGACATACATATTACATACCATATATATATATATACATATTTATTTGTGTATATATTTCCATACCAATATTGTATATACTTCCCGGGCCAACTGACACTTCACCGAAGAGAAACTCTCCATGGGGATGGTCCCCATTTGGATCATCCAACGAATCGGAAGTGGATGGTTCCCAGTCCCCTTCTTCGGGGATCCCGTAAATAGGTGAACTAAGCCCAGGTACAATAACCACTTGTAGCTGGTTGGTGGTTTTAACATGTTTTAACCATCTTGAAAAATGATGGAGTTCGTCAATGGTTGGTGGATGACATCCCATATATGAAATGGAAAATGAAATTCAGGTTTGAAACCACCAACCAGCCATTGGCTATCATCAATATAAATCAGCTCTAGATCTCAATGAAATCCCCATCTTGCTTGGTGAAATCACCATTTTCCCCATAGTTTTTTCTCATCAAAATCGTCCCGGGATGATCCTCCCAGCCCTCCAATCCGGTCCGCACCTCCCCCTTGGACCGCAGGAGGCGAAAAATGCCCTCTGCCACACGGGGGACCAAGCCCTGTTGCTCCTGGTCATCAGCTCCATGGCTTGCGTTGACCGGAAAAAAATGCCGGGTGAGTGAGATTTCCAAGTGCCATGTTTGATTAAAGGAGGGCAAATCAGTCGTTCTTGTGGGTTCAACTATATACATTACGTTACGTTACGTTGCGTTGCGTTACGTTACGTTACATTTTATTACATTGCATTGCATTACGTTACATACATTGCATTGTTATACATACCATATACGGTATATATAATATTGGAAGTCCCACAAATAACTTGTACTTTTTAGACGGTGATCCCGAAAACTGTAGCGTGCACTTTGATCTCCATGTGTTTCCCGTATGTTTGCCGCTTCCACCATGGTTGATTGATATTGATTGCTGCATGGATTGTATGGTCGTTTTAAAGCCCCCTTTTCTCGTTGTTTCAAACATCCCAATTTTTGCTGGTTGACCTATGGCTAGTTGGTTCATGAGCTTCTTGCTGCTTGTATGTTTTAATGAAATGCTGGCACCTAATGTCACATCCCATGGTAGCGAGCCTGGGTTTGCTTGTACATTATCGACGTATCGGCTCGGAGGATGATGAAAAATTGGGGGAGAAAAAAGCGTAGAACCGAGCCGATTGGGGATTGAGACCCCTTGGTTTTTGTTTAGTTAGTTGGTACCCGGCCTGGTAAACATAGAAAAAGCTATTGAAACTGGCCCAGTCGAAATAGCGGATTTGCCCATTGAAAATGGTGTTCCATCGTTTTTCGTAGGTTTGCCAGAGGGTAAACCCAACCATCCTGCCCTTGTCCTGGTATGTTTTGAAAGATCTCCCGCGAATGGTAAGAATCAATCAATGAGTTGTGGTTTGTCTGGGCCTAGTATAATTCTCAAATCAAACACCTGCCCCAGTTTTGGAATTATTCCGCAAATGATATCTTGAGCACTTTTGCAGAACTGCTGATTCATCACTCAAAACCCAACAAAATCAGGATGTTCACAAATTTATCAATACCCTCTGGTAAACAGCCACATAACTATGGAAAATCACCATGCTATCAATGGGAAAATCCACTTCGACTGGGCCATTTTCAATAGCTTTTTGTATGTTTACCAGAGGGTAAATCCATGGATTTTCTTCATCAGAATCCAGAATTCCCCAAAATCTTCCCCATAAATCATCACGTCGTCATTTCGGTCGTCGTCCAGGTCGGTCACGTCCTGTTGCCGGGCACCGAAGATGGTGTGGCTCTTGCCGCTGCCACAAGGCCTGGCTCCGGTGCTGCGGTGGCTCAGCGATGGTGAAATTGGATGGCTACCCTCTGGTTATGTCAAAATAGCCATGGAAAATGGTCCATTTATAGATGGTTTACCTATTAAACATGGTGATTGTCCATGGCTATGTTAAATAGCCAGAGGGTATTGGATGGTGAAATTGGATGGTTAATACTAAATTTCTAGACTTGGATGGTTAATACTACAAATCCCCAATGAAATTGGATTGTTAACACATGGTTAATACCTAAATAAAAATAGACAAGAAAATATCTGTGCTTTTGGCTAGGTCTTTTTCAAATGTTGACGATCCATTTTTGTGGATACAGCACTTTTTCTTAGCAGCCCAAATGAGGAATGGCACCACAACATCCCCAGGTTGCAACACGGCGACCAACAGCTTGGTGTTTGCCATAGCCAAGAAGAAATCTTCGCAGCTAGATGTTTTAGGGTCGACTGACCCAACCTCGAATCGACTACACGAAAAATCATCCCTAAAATGGAGAAGTTCTGATGCTACAGACGACTCCAAATCCCCATGTCTTAGAGAATCATCAGCTTTCAATCCCCACAAATCAGTAAATCCCCACAAATCATCGGTAAAATCCCATAAACTCCCCATGAAATCTCCATGAAATCTCCGTTTTTTGCCAGTTTCCGGGTCTCAAGATTTGGACCCCCGCCCGCAAGCAATCACGCAGCCATGTAGACCTGGCTGTGGATGTTGGTAACGCAATCATAGATCATCCCCAAGTTATCACCATCATGGGTGGTAAAACCCAAAATATGGTCAGTTTATTATTGCCTTACCAACACTAGTTCGATTACCATGGCTTCAAAAAACCACTTGACGAAGTGGTGCATACATCTCAGTAAATCCCTGGTGAAAAGATGTGGATCGATTCACGTGCGATTGGATCAATGGGAACCGGGTGATCGGCCTCCGCATTCCGCTGGATGCAGACTAGGTGGGTTTGTTCCTGTTATATGTTTCTTATAATGTTTGTCGAGTTGTCCGAGATTGCATTTTTATGAGGTCTTAAATTTGGTATGGCATGGAAGCGGAACTTTCCCAATCGGTTGAAACAGACTCTCTATGCATGTCAGAAATGCACCTTGGATAGTGATGTATAATGCTGCAAATATTCTAATGTTTCTACAGAAGTTTGCACAATATATATATATATATATATATTATATTATAGTAAACAGCTGGCACATAGAATATTAAAAATTTTAACGTGCCACTAAGAATATGGAAAATACATAGCAAAACCTTTTCCTGGAATGTCATCCACATAGAATATTTATCCACATAGAATATGGGTGTGTACATATATTATATAGGGGTATATATATATATATTTACATTATCCAAATCTCATTCAAATGGTCTCCATAAGATAGCACCAATGGCATAAACGCATAAATATACGAACCGAAGCCGATACGTATTAATTATATACGTTGCTGAGTTCATCATTTGACCATGTAAGCTCTCTTCCCAGAAAATTAGATATTTCCGTAGTACCAAAACAACAGATTACAATGGATTTGTTGACATTTGTGATGCACTTAAAATATGATGGAACATAAGGAACATACATCAAACTAATTCAAATGGTCTCCATAAGATAGCACCAATGGCATAAACGCATAAATATACGAACCGAAGCCGATACGTATTAATTATGTTGTTGAGTTCATCGTTAGACCATGTAAGCTCTCCTCCCAGAGAATTAGATATTTCTGTATTACCAAAACAACAGATTACAATGGATTTGTTGACATTTGTGATGCACTTAGAATATGCTGGGAATTTAAGGAACATACATCAAACTCATTCAAACGGTTCCTCACTTAATAGTTCCAATGACATAAACGCATAAATATAAGAACCGAAGCCGATACGTATTAATTATTGTTGAGTTCATCGTTAGACCACTTTAGCTCTTCCCAGAGAATTAGATACTTCCGTATTACCAAAACAACAGATTACAATGGATTTGTTGACATTTGTGATGCACTTAGAATATGCTGGGAACATAAGGAATATACATCAAACTCATTCAAATGGTCTCCATAAGATAGCACCAATGGCATAAACGCATAAATATACGAACCGAAGCCGATACGTATTAATTATATACGTTGCTGAGATCATCATTTGACCATGTAAGCTCTCTTCCCAGGGAATTAGATATTTCCGTAGTACCAAAACAACAGATTACAATGGATTTGTTGACATTTGTGATGCACTTAGAATATGATGGGAACATAAGGAGCACACATCAAACTCATTCAAATGGTCTCCATAAGATAGCACCAATGGCATAAACGCATAAATATACGAACCAAAGCCGATACGTATTAATTATGTTGTTGAGTTCATCGTTAGACCATGTAAGCTCTCCTCCCAGAGAATTAGATATTTCTGTATTACCAAAACAACAGATTACAATGGATTTGTTGACATTTGTGATGCACTTAGAATATGCTGGGAATTAAGGAACATACATCAAACTCATTCAAACGGTTCCTCACTTAATAGTTCCAATGGCATAAACGCATAAATATACGAACCGAAGCCGATACGTATTAATTATATACGTTGCTGAGATCATCATTTGACCATGTAAGCTCTCTTCCCAGGGAATTAGATATTTCCGTAGTACCAAAACAACAGATTACAATGGATTTGTTGACATTTGTGATGCACTTAGAATATGCTGGGAACATAAGGAACATACATCAAACTCATTCAAATGGTCTCCATAAGATAGCACCAATGGCATAAACGCATAAATATACGAACCGAAGCCGATACGTATTAATTATATACGTTGCTGAGTTCATCATTTGACCATGTAAGCTCTCTTCCCAGGGAATTAGATATTTCCGTAGTACCAAAACAGCAGATTACAATGGATTTGTTGACATTTGTGATGCACTTAGAATATGATGGGAACATAAGGAACATACATCAAACTCATTCAAATGGTCTCCATAAGATAGCACCAATGGCATAAACGCATAAATATACGAACCAAAGCCGATACGTATTAATTATGTTGTTGAGTTCATCGTTAGACCATGTAAGCTCTCCTCCCAGAGAATTAGATATTTCTGTATTACCAAAACAACAGATTACAATGGATTTGTTGACATTTGTGATGCACTTAGAATATGCTGGGAATTTAAGGAACATACATCAAACTCATTCAAACGGTTCCTCACTTAATAGTTTCAATGACACAAACGCATAAATTCTAATGTCTTTACAGAAGTTTGCACAATATATAATATAATATAATTTAATATAATACAATATAATATAATATAATATAATATAACAATAGGGTGCCCCCCCGAAACCATCTGGTTGGTGGTTTTAACCATATTGAAAAATATGAAAGTCAATGGAATGGGAAGGATTATCCCATATATGACATGGAAAATGAAATTCATGTTTGAAACCACCAACCAGCCATTGGTTTCGCCCAAAAATGACCCACATCCACTGGAACCACGCCTTCCACGGCATTCTGCACCATCTGCTGACCGAAGAGGTTGTAGACCGAGGCCTATGGAGACTTCGCCAAGGCAGATAGCCTCTGGTAAACATACAAACAGCTATCGAAAATGGTCATTTATAGTGGATTTTCCCATTAATAGCATGGTGATTTTCCATAGTTTTTTGTATGTTTACCAGAGGGTATCTGGAAATAGAGAAACTCTTCTGTAATTGAGATTTTGATTGTCAGAAAAAAACATCTCAACCTATGGATTCAGAAATCCTGCCGCAGTCTTATGGCCAACCTTCGATAACAAAATATGAATGCTGGAGTCTGATTTTTTCAAAAAAAATGGCAGCAAAATGGCAGGTCAACCAATCGAAATCCAAGGTTTCTGCGGGAGTTTAGTTTATCCATTCAATTTGCAACTACTGCGTGGCGCGCAAATTCTGCCGATCTTCATGCCTTACATCTTCAACAGATAACCCAAAAAATGGGTCACTTCAAATAGGATAGAGACCGGTCATAGGACCACATCATCTGGAGTTGCTTGGAAACGACCACTGAAAAGACATGGAACTGGCAACCTTGGTGACCACAAGACATGGAAATACAAGACATAGAAACGGCTATGGGTCAAAACCTTGTATCCCTGGTGAACATCAAAATAGCTGGGATTTATGGATGTTCATCCCATTAAAACCTGTATTTTATAGCTATTGATCCATGGCTAATCACCTACGATATCTTCACTGCGAAATAGTTTCCGCCTGCGATCCTCGTCCTGAGATTACCCAGTCCTTGGAGTAGCTGCCCAAAAGGGCGTTTTGATGTGCTAATTGAGTTCATGGCAATATACCGGTAATCACTAGCTATGGTGTTGCCATGGTTGATATACTTATTATTGAAATAGGTGATACTAGTAATACGGTCAATGATGTTGTAGTACTATGGCAATACTTGCAGCTATATCATTCATTTTAGTGATATTCGTCTGTATTTCAATAACTAATTTGCCATTGTTATCATGCATATTTCTAGTGATGATATTAGCGATAATTCGGGTAAATTGTAATAATTCACTAACCTGGACTTGAAATGTGCAAGGACATTTTGGGATTGTTACCCCAGTCCTGACCATCATTCCAGTGACATCACAACATGAGGTCCTTATATTTATCCAGAACAACAACAGTGCTAATATTAGTAATAATAATGATAATATGGATATCAATGATGATCACGCGCGGACTCTCTGTCGGTTCGCAACGCCACAGCATCAGCAGTGGCGGTTGTGAGACATGAGCAAATCAGGTCCGCATAGGCCGGGCAAGATCGTTTGGCCAACGGATTGGCCTGCGTCTGGTGAAACCACGCAGATTCTGTGCAATCAGTTCTGCAACTCCAGCATTGACTGCCATAGTTAGGCCGTCAAGTGGAGTGTACACAGCTAAAATGGTCAAGCTGATGCCCTTGCACCAGCTGATACCAAGGGAAAAACACCTGTCCAGAGCCCTCAGAAAGCTTTTGGCTAATCGAACAAGTGCGCCCAAGTTCGGCTCGTAGAAGTTGAATGCATTTCTGTCTTGCCAACATCCTGGTCGATCAGTGTGGGGTGTAGGTGTCCACCGTCTCCCGTCAACTGCAAGGAACGTGGCAATCTCCAGAAAGGACACTTTGCAGATCACTGTGTCGGCGTCCTCCTCCCATGGTGTGAGAGCCTGGACAAAGTTGTTGACGAAGGTTCGCCCAAAAGATTCATAAAGCATCACCCATCCAGCGTCAGATGACTCCGGAAGCCCACGAAATGGCATACAACTGTCGGGGCACCCTCTATGAACCCTCCAGTCGCCAAAATCATCTTCCCCATCAACATCGTGGGGATGCTCACTTCTCTGTTCGACCTTCTGCTTCTCCACAATGTCCAGGTGAAGTTCTTGTAGTGCACATAGATCTGCAAGCTCACCTTCATGGTGTGCCCAAAGTCGTTGATGAAGAGCAAGTAGATCGCGTCCATGTAGTCGCATGGCCATATTGGCTTCTCGATCAGCCCGGTCGTTCCACCTGGCTGCCCAATTGTCGACATCTGCATCCTGATGACTCCATCCCACATGACTGGGAATGTGTTGAACATGTAGTCGCCCTTCACATAGACGAAGTAGCCCCTGCAGTTCCATCCAGTCATCTTCGCAATGACCATCTGGAATGTCCATGGCATCATGTAAGAGGCGAGAGAGTCCTTCCGCCCCAAAGGTGCTGTCCGTCCAAATGGTCGTTTCTCTCTGGCTAACCAAGGCATATTCAACCGCGGCAATGATTGCACGAAGTTCGGCTCGGTCATTGTCTTGTCCAATTCCACCAAGTGCACCCTTTGCCACGCAGGCATCGGCTGTGGCACTCACTACTGCCCAAGCTGCCAATTGATAAGAACGACGTCGACTTCCATGACATGAGCCATCTGTAAAAAGATGACAATGTTGAGGTTCAAATCTGCATGGGACTCTGATCCATTGATCCTCTGCTTGACAGACCAGGCCCTTGAAGGGAATCCAGAAGGGATCCGCAGGAGATGAATCCGCTTGGCCTTTGAAAAACTCGTCCATTTCTGCAAAATCTGTGCATACTGCAGGTAGATCTGATGGCGTCCTGGACACGAAGTACATCTGTGCTCCGTGGAATCCTCACCCCCGCATTGATTGCATGTGGTAACCTTGCCCAGGTCATACTTGACGTGTTGGGAGGGCTCCACAAAGGTGCCATCTTGCAAACGAAAAATAGAGCTCAATCCATGTGGCTTGATCTTGTTCCTGGCTTGCATGACGACTCGATGGTCAATGCCCTGTAGTCCTTCCAAATCTTTTCTATGGCTAACCTCCAGGTATACCTTCCACATCCAAGCGTCCTTGACCAAGTCATACAAGGTTTTCTCATTCATCTCCAACCAATCATGCCAAACTCCATGAGCGTCTGCCAATCTGGGAACCTCCACTGTCCATCGTAGATAGTGACATGTTTCCAACAACTTGGCAAAAGGGCCTTGTTTGGACTGACCCTCATAGTTTTCCATCTACCTTTGCCAAACATTGACAAAGAAAGGTCGCTTGGCGGCAATCCTACGGAACGTGGTAAAAACTGCCCAAACTTGATAAAATCCAGGATCACATTGTTCGTGACATAATAGGCTAAGGCGTAAACCAGGTGATGCCCCTGCCATCTGAAATCCCAGAGCTTTCATGGCTTCCGTACGGAGCCCCTTGATGTGAGTCCAACCCAAAGTGCAAATAGCAACCCCATAGAATGCCTTCGGCCAAAGAGCTTGACGAAGGAGGCGTTGTTTCATCCATGAGGCAGCTACACAACGTTTGAGTTTTGGCCACATAGTCTCCAGCCCCGCAAAGCGTTGCACCTGAACTTGAATGTTTCTGGATTTTCCATAGAGGAGCTGTGCTCCCAAATCTTTGGCTGATTGTACGACATCCCATCCAAGAACCTTGGCTTCCTTTCTCCCAGTAGCCTTCGTGGTCCACAGATACGATTTGTCCTCATCCAATTCCAGTTTCCACATCTCTGTCCACGTTTGCATAGTGAGTACTCCATGTTGAAGACTTCCCAAATGGCGGGCAAGTAGTTCAATGTTATCCACATACGAGATTGTGTCACATCTCTTGGAGAACTCATTCATGTAGCTATGAAGTGTTAACCCCACTATCAACATGGCCACGCATGACAGAGAACAACCTTCAGGAAATCCATGGTTGGAGAGTACAGCTTCGCTGATCTCCCCACGCACCATGAAGCGTCTTTCAGTTGTGGATAGGAAGTGTTTCCATAATTGGAGTGGCCGTAATGGTAGTCCCAAGTGCAAGGCAATTTCGAAGATTGGATCCCGGGGAAGTGATTCAAAAGCTTTTCGTATGTCGGTGACAAAGCCCATGAGCTCTTCTCCCTCTTGTATGCTTACTTCCACCAACCCTTGCAGAAGCATCCAGACTTCCGCCACTTCTCTACCTGGCATGAAGCCCAGCTGCTTGTCGTCAACCAGCTTGGACAGGAAATGCAGAAACTTTTGAGCCCGCAATGAACCCCATGACCGATAAATCATAGAATATATGATCACTGGTCTATACTCGTTGACCTTGGTGGCCCCCTCCTTTTTCTCAAGCGAGTGCACAAAGCCTGTTCTCCACACTTCAGGCCAATATGTGCACTGTTCAAATTGGTTCAGGATGTCCACCAGTTCATTCTGGAAAATCTCAGGCATCTTTCGCAAGTCATGGTGACCAATTCCGTCAGGCCCACGAGCAGCTCTTGGTCCATATCTTCTGTTGATGTCAGCCCATGCTTCTGTAGAAATATCCACATGTTCCAAGCGTCCTGAGGGCAGATATGCTTTGGCAAAGTTGACAATCCGATCCCGTTCAGCTAGTTGCGGAAGTGTGTCTTTCCACCATCTAGGCTTCCAGAAGTCAATGAGCTGCTGCTGAATCTGTTGCGTCAGAGTGGCATGTTCCACGATTTCACCTTCTCGGCCTTCCTGTAACAGCCATTTTCCTTCAAGGGTGATGACTTTACCATCTTGATCTCGGATAGGTATCACCTGATCCCCAAGTTTGAGAGAGGCAGGCAAGGTGATTTCATGAGCAATGTCCACGTGCACTTTTGAGGTTTCATCATGGTTGTCCAGGATGGTGACATAAGAGGTCTTCTCCAAGTAGTTGACCCCTCCTTTAGGCTCTTTTCTCACCACCTCGAAGATCTTGTTGGTGTTGGCTTGGTACTGAGCTATCAGAAGCTTTTTGCGCTGTCTGTTGTGCCAGGCCTCAAAATTCCGATAGTTGAATTGGAAATCTTCGAAGACAGCTTGGCAAAACGCTGCAGAGGGAGGTTCTGTAGGAAATATTGTGACCAAGCCCGCTATAGCTGCGTGGGTCTGGTTTCCCACTACTTCTCGAAGGTGCCGTCAAAGCCTTTGGCTTTGCGAATTGCCCGCCACAAGGAACTGCGATATTCAATTGCATCGGCAGTGTCCTTTCCAGCTTTGGTGGCATGGACCATACTTTGTAGTCGTCGAAGCTGTTGAAACCAACGATGAACGGCCCGGCCAACAAAATCCGTTCGCATTTGGACTTCTCCTGGTCGAGATGGTTTGAGGAGAGGACAGTCAACCTCTCGTTCAAGAGGTCCTTTTTGTTGGCAACGTCCACGGCAGGGTGTTGGTAGACTGCCAATCTTCTTGTCAACGTAACCATCAAAACTGTTCTCATACGATCTAGCCCATTGTTCCACTCGATGGTCAACCCCCGGAATTTCCACCGGCAGGAGGTCATGCTTGGCTTGTCTCCAATTGTCATACTGAACTGCATCCCAAGGTATTTCAGCAGGAAGTGGCCACACCCTTTGTGGCAGTCTGACAATTGGTATGTCCAGCTTGACTCCAATGCTGCGAAGATCAGCAAACATTTTCCATCCGTTGAAGCCAGTAACAAATGGAACTAGTTCGGGCGATGGAAATGACGATAGGTCATCAGATATTCCTGTCCCCGAAGTTCATGGGCAAGCTCTTGAGCATCTCGCCAACCCGCTCATTGGAGCACTTCCCACCCACGAAGCAGTGTTAAATCATGGTTGAAGTCACCTACAATGTATCTAGGTCCACCTCGTGAGAGACCAACTTCTCGAACAATGTTGTCCATCATGATGTTGGTGTCTCGTAGAGCGTTTGGCCAGGAAGGACTCTTCGGCCAGCCATAGATAGTGGCCCCCAAGATTCCAAAAGGCCCATAGAAGCTCTGAACAACTTGCGCCCGACCAATATTGTACTCTCCATTGTCCCACAGGCAAGACACTGCTCGCGTGGTCCAGTCTGACATGGCTAAGACTCCTGCCCAGGTACCCGCAGAAGTTGAACGTGCACGGAGAGGTAGTGGGGCACCGCAAATTGTAGTTCTCTGCCCTGTTCTCGTGCTGCTGCCCCAAGCATATCATATATGGTTTCATGTAATGTTCCATCCCCCCGTCATCCCATGCCATCGGCCGACCATCCAGCTGGAATCCAGACCCAAATGCTTATCAGAGTTGATGAATATGAACTTAATGATATTTGATCACCTTGAATTCTTTCGCCACGAAACAATGCTTGCTGGCCACGTCTGACCTGGATCGTCGACAAATCTGGCTGTAGGTCTACCAAAATGCGCGCGCAGGCGCAGGTCCGCAACTTTCAAACTTTCCTGCTCCCAGGTTACAAGTCAACATACGTGCGAACATCAATTTATGTAAATTGTATCGACTTATACTTGCTTGCTATAAATTCTCTAGGTTGCAAACTGGGGCGGCCAAGCTCTACTTGCGGGTCATCCGCTGACTCTTCCACCGAGCCTCCGCACACTGGCCCAGCGTCTCAGAGTCAGGTGACCCAGGCTCACAAAGGAGCCCCGTTGCGGGTGAAACTATGCACACGTCCTGCTGGCCTGAATTCGCAACTCAGTGATGATATTTAGTAAAGTATGGCTGAGAACAGTGATGTTCGTGGTTATAGATTGAGGTTATGTGTTAGCCTGTAAAGACCGTACTTCTGAATCTGGAAAAATGATCGACTTCATCTTTCTTTCGCCACGAAACAATGCTTGCTGGCCACGTCTGACTTGGATCGTCGACAAATCTGGCTGTAGGTCTACCAAAATGCGCGCGCAGGCGCAGGTCCGCAACTTTCAAACTTTCCTGCTCCCAGGTTACAAGTCAACATACGTGCGAACATCAATTGGTAACGTCGTCATCATCATCATCAACAACATCATCATCATCATCAATCATCATTATCATCAATGCTAATTGGTTTATTCATCATTATGATATTGGTAAGGGAACCGATGAAAGTAATAATCGCAAATCGTTAGCACAAATAGCGATCCTATTATTTCACAATGATGAATTTCCTGCCCTCTGGTAGACTAACAGTTTGCTATTGAAAATGGCCATAGAAAGTTCGTGGATTTACCCATAAAAACGGCGGTCTTCCATAGCAAACTGTTAGTTTACCAGAGGGCAACATGGTAATATCATGGCTATATATATGGGGATATAATGGCAATATCAATGGGGATTTCTTACATGTAATTGTGGAATTCGTCGCCAGAAAAAGAAACCTCAAGACATCGCCAGTTGGGTGTCCTATCCAATTGATATACCATAAAAATGGGATAATAAATGGGCTATCAATGTTCGTGGGTTAATGGGATGATCATCCACTCATCATACTACCCTTTGGTAAACATACAAAAAACTATGGAAAATCACCATGCTATTAATGGGAAAACTCACTATAAATGGCAATTTTCCATAGCAAACTGTTAGTTTACCAGAGGGTATTTTTCATCACAATGATGAAAAATCCTATCCAATTAACAGTTTGCGACATAGAAAATGGCCATAGTTATGCCATCGTGATTTGCCCATCAAAAATACGGTGGTTTTCCATAAGTCACCATCTGGTTATTTAACAGTTCGCCATGGAAAATCCACCCATGCTATTAATAGGTAAAGCATTAAACCATCTATTTCTATGGGCCATGGCTTCCATGGCGAACTGTTAGTCATAATCAGAGGGTATCCAACAAAAACCCATCATAACACCCTTCCAAGAAGCGAATTCCCAGGTCCGGGGCCAGCTCCTGGAACGTGATTCCGGAATTGTCCGGTCTCTGTTGGATTTTTTGGAACGGGATGACATTTTCCGGTGACATATTGAAGAAACATATATATATATATTTATATAAACATCTAGTCACTAAAGGTTTGGTTCAAGCCTAGCACCCCCCGCTCCGTGCTTACTTGTTCCGACCTTAGCGGGTTGCCATTGCTTCTACCCGCGGGATCTGACTTCTTTGCAAAGGCTACATTTCGGCATTTTGGTTATTTGCGATTTGGGCTTCACCTCTGCTGTCTTCGGACCACTGGTGAGTGGATTTCAGTGATTTGCAATTCGATCTATTTGATATTGTTTTGTTACCTCAGCTGTCGTTGGACCTTTGGTGACACACTTTTACATTTAATTTCACCTCTTTCTTTGGTATCAACCTGACATTTACTGCATTGGCTTGCCCTGGTTGTGTCTCTTGGTGCCAAAGTTTGTCGAGCAGGTAATTTCCATTCGCTTCTGCCGGTGAGCGTTTCATCGGGGTTGTCTACTGGCGAGCCTGTTTATGTGCAGTTTCCTCCACGTGTTTCTGGGATTCATTGTCCTTTTTACATTCATTAGGGACCACGCCGCTCAGATCAACTACACGCCGGAAGGATCGCAGAGACAGAGCCAAAGCCAGGAGAAATTGGTTTTTACACAAATGGGGTTGGATTTCATTAACCAAGCCTGCTTTGGGAAAGATTTGGAAGATTTTGAGCCGACATCACAGCAGAGATCATTTATTCCTTACCAACATTATCAAAGCAATGAATCCAGAAGAAGAAGATCCCAACGAAATGTACTACCCATGGCGATGCAGCTGTGGGCGCATCAACAAAAAGTGGGCGACAACATGTGCCATTTGCTGGGCGTCGTGGACAGAGGGTACTCGTCACCCTACTCGACCCAAGACCCAGGAATGGGAGGGTTACTCCTGGAAAGACTGGGAGGACGACAAGAGCTGGACATCCAGCAGGTCAGCCAGCCGGTCCTCTACCAAGTATCGACCGGATGGCCGCGACGTCCAATCAGCAACAGCCTATCAAAAAGGGCAAAGGAAAGCACAAGGGAGCTGGAAAGAAAGGAGCTGTGAAAGGGAATTTCCAAGGACAGAACACCCAAGCGGAGATGGCATCACCCTTCCAGTCGGGAGAGGGCTTTGCGCCTTGGGCACCAATGGATACCTCGCAGTTTGGGCTTATCTCAGCACCCCCTGTCAGTCCCTTTGCAAATCAACTACCAGTCAGCACAAGCAACGAAAAGCAGGAATTCCTCGACCATCTTCGCAAGGCATATCCGGATCCAACGACCATGCCGGAAGAAACCAAGCAATTCATTGCCAAGACAGAGCAAGAAACAGGGAGGATGGGAATCAAGAACCTGCATCAAGCTACCAAACATTTGGGGAAGGTGAAGAAACACCTGGGCGAGGTCACCGACCAGCGCAGAGCGCATCGGTCACTGTGGATGGCCCATCTCTCAAGTGGTATCAAACTTTGGGAGAAACAATTAGAAGATTTCCGAAAACATCAATCGATGTTGACAGAATTGGCGGGCAAAGCCAGATCGGAAATTACATCCACCAGCCGAATGATCCAACAGCTGAGCAGTGCTACGGCTGGGAGTTCGCAACCTCCTCCTCAGACGTCTCAGCCGGAGGCCGAGGATTTGTCAGAAGATCATATAGACAAAGAAGAGGAAGCTTTACGGAAGCAGCTGCAGGGTGTGCTTCAAAATTGCGCCTCTTCTTTGGGGCCGGATCTGGACACCCAGAAGGTCATCGAAGTCCAGGAAGAAGAAGCACTGGAAGACGATTCCAAGCCTCCAAAGCGACAGCGCTCATTGGAGCCATTTGCGCCTTCCAGGCAACAGTGAGTAGTGGCCGTGTTGATGAAGTTCTGAAGAATTCATGGCACGAGGCCGGCACTGTGAGGTCCACTGCTTCAATCGCTGAGGCCTATCAGTTGGGAATTGAATCACCTGGTGCAGCATGCGATTGTTGGGACCACCTTCCTAGCCAAATGCTATCATGGACTCATTCCATCATGGAGGAATTGAAGTATGTTAGTCCATTCCAAGCTAGTTTGATCGCACTAAACCTGCAATGGGAAGTTGGTGTTGATCTCCTTCACTCCCATTCTACTTCGAATCCAATTTCCTTGGCAGTTGATCCGATTTGTCATCCATCAATTCCATCTCAGAGGGCCCATTCTAGGCTTGCGGTTTCTAAACAAGTCAGGTTTGCGGACCAGATTGATGTGTTTCTTGGTGATGATGATGAGGTAAATATGAGCTGCGTTCAGGTAACGCAGGCCGCCATTTCCAATTGGCGTGACAAGCCTTGGAGCAGAAGACGCATCCGACCCAAACATTCGTGTTTATCCATCTCTGTGGCACCGCTGTCCGAAGTGGCCGTGTCGAGCCGGGATTTGGATTCCAGTTTTGATGCATTGCTACTGATGCAGACTGTACAGATGAAACATGATATCCATACTGTGCAAGAAACCAATCTCTTGGATGCTTTAGGGGAAGGGCAAACAAACACTGAGCGCTTGATCCATGGGGACCATGACCCAGATGGTCTTGATGCTTCATCATTGGACGATCCTAGTCCCTCTGCTAGCTCTGGGATCCAGCCTCCAAGTTCCACGAATGACCTCCAAGAAGTCATCATGTTTCATTTGAGAGACCCCCCTTTGAGAGCATTTCTTGATTGGAGCAGCTACAACCAAATGATTAGAGACATTGCTGGACATTACTCAACAATTGTTGAAAATGTTGTTGATGCATATGGGATCAATGCCGACATTCCAGGAATCCCACCAGATGCTGTGCCGGTTATTGTGCATCTTTTTCCGGACATTGCTGTTGCACATACAGCGAAACTTGCCCTTTTTGATGTAGAATATCATGCGCACAATACGGAGCCGAATTTTAGGCTAGGGCCCAGGACACAACGTTTTGTTTTGCCGGTGCCTGAATGGATTGATCGTGCTTCTATCCTTGTGCTGGGAGATGTTGAGATCTATTGCCAAAAAGAGCGGGACCGATGTTTTGTGTGGCATGGTAATCAAAGGTGGCAAGATACTGATCTGCAAGTTCGTCAGATTGCACATGGCGACTATTTCAAAATTGCAGTACCACCCACTGAAAGGTTTCTGTGTGGGACACAGCAGGTTGTTGACTGGACACAACGTGGAATGTCGGATGAAGATATCATGCAAATTACCACTGCACCTGAAGTTGATGGCGGTTATTCACCTAGTCTTCTGGGAGATGATGAAGTTCGTGTTTTAGCCACGCCACACTTAGTGATTGCAGAAGTTGAGGATGACCACTTTCACGCCATGCAAAGATCTCTGTCAAGTGACACTGGCCAGGATACACTGTTTACTCCTAGGAGTGAAAGTAGCTCAGGCAATCGAGATTTGCAAGAGTGGAACATTGATCTTCAAAGGTTGGTCGACCGTCATATCTCCCAATGTCCATTGGAGCAGAATGCTGAGGAGGAGTTCCTTTTCTCTGTATATACGTGGTATATCGACCATAGTTCCCATCAGGCTTGCTTCACACCCAAAATAGCGATCCTTGGGGGAGACCCCACGGAATGGGAAGAGGACCTCAGACATCCTTGGAGATTTCATATTCGACCTGATCTGCCTTTGTTTATTGACATGGTTTCTCCTTTTACCCCTCGCGCAGATGTGGAAGAACATATCGCTCATGTCCTGTTTTCACAAGGGACTAGTAGGCTCTCAACAGTCTTGGTTTCCCTTGAGTTCATCGCTCCGACAACCCCCCATGTTATTGTCCGATGTGCAGTTGCTCTGCCAAATCCATGCACTCGCCAAGACATTGGGGATGTCTTTCCATTGTTTGCACGTTTCCCAGACGACAGAATCCGATGGCTGCATCCGGTTGTGCATCCTTCCCAAGAACAAATTGGGATTAGGAATGGTCTGGGTATTTCGATGCAAGTTTTGCCTGAACAGATTCCAACACATGATGTGCCGTTGCAAGATGTCACGAATCTTGTGCAGATCGACCTGAATAAGCCTGTGGTAAAACATCGATCTGAAAGTAAAGCTATTGAAGTTTCTGCACATGACAGCGCCCCGCAATGTAGCTTTACGGATGAATTTCTTGAGGCCATTTCTGCTGCCGAGGAAGCGGCTAGGATGGAACCACAAGACATGCCTGCTCATGATGAAGCTGTGCTTTTCAATTTGCCTGAAGCATTCAGAGTTTTGTTGGATAGCTTTGCAGAGGAAGAAATCTCATCGCCGGCACACTTGCCACGCACCCGTAGAGTTGAAAGTTGGTTTCTGGATCATGTTAGCTTTGACCGGTGCCATGCTTCACGCATTTCCTTGCTTTCTGATGATGTGAGGACTTGGAAGCTTACGCTAACTGAAACGTGGAGAGACAAGATCATTGACAATGCAGACATCAATTTTCATTTGGTCAATCCTGAAACTGAGGATGCCGCGGCAGGAATCATTGGACAGCTTGTGCTTTCTCAGCGGGCTGCACATGATCTTAGGTCAGCTGTGCTTTCGGTGTATGATTCGGACCCCGACATGGAACGGTCACCACATACCTTTGCCTTAGTTTTGCCTAGGCAGGCTAATCTAGAACGGCTTTTGGTAACGCTACATCTTACACTTGATTGCCCGCCTGAAAATCGAAGAAATCATTGCAGCTGGTGGTTTGGTCGAATACCCATTGATGAAGCGCATGTGGTGAATGTCCACATGGGGCATGCTTTTCGTCTTGTCATCAGCCGTGGAGTGCCCATCGACCTTACGAGTCTTCTGAATATGGATGATGTTACGTTGCGTGACACATTGCAGCGAGCGATCTCACCTGAGATTCTCATTCGACCGGTTGAACCTGCATTCCTTCACCCTGATAATGATGCTTTGCCATCGCATCTGCCAGTTGTGATACCAGACGGACGGCCTGGATGGATTGCAGTATTGCAACAACATTTTGACCGGTTTCATGAACGAGACTCTCTTGACTCTGGCCCCTTCTTAAGGGTTTCAAGTTGGTACTTGAATGTGCACCCTAATTATCACTGCAGCTTGCCGCAATTTGCAAGAATTTCAGATGACCCGCTTATGTGGAGGACGGAGATTATGTTTCCATGGAGAGAACAGTTTTTGCGTGCCACGCCTGCTGATTTCTATGTGCTACCTGGATTGCTATCCGGTTCACCGAATGCTCCACAGGAAGTTCACATTCTCTTCCACCAAGGGCTTACTGAGGATTTGTTTGCGGTATTGATCACACTACGTGGTGTTGCGCCTTTGCAGCTGCGTACCCGCAGATTTGCCCATGTTTTTCGGGCTCGTGAATCTGTGAGAGCAATACTCAGGCTTGCGGTGCCAGCTGAACATGCGCACAGACCGGCTTTGGTACAATATGAGGGTTGTACATATTTGTCCGGCGAGCACATTTTGTTGCACACAGGGAGTCATCTAGTTGTAGAGATCTCACCGCACCAAATCGATTTGTACACCGATGAAATTGCCGATGATGTCAGTATGTTCCAACAGATTGTCACATGCAAGCCTGCTCCCTTTGAGGAGCCAGATGACTTAGCGATGTCGCTACCGAATCCAACCTTACCACCACGTTCACGGCCAGTTCATGATGGGGAGTTTGAATGGAGCCTGCAGTTTGGAACTTTAATGCATCAATTTGGAGATGTGGATCCGTGGTCTGAAGCTGTTTCCATGGATGTTATTACATGGTATGTTGACCATGTTCGTAGACCGACTTGTCGCCAACCTAGAGTGGTTCGCATGTATGGACATGCTGCGACATGGATTGAAGACTTGCGTCATGCATGGGCCGATGCTTTGGACCGGCACAGTGCTTTCTCAATTTTTCTGGTACAGCCACAACCGCCCCAGATTAGAGCTCAAAGGTTCACATGTCATCTTTTGCTTGAACAAAGGAGAGGACCGGATCAAGCAGCCTTGGTGCTTACAGCCCTCTTGGAAGGGTTTGCTCATGATGGTGTTGTCCAAGGTGCCTTCTCCATCAATAGTCGGACAAATCTACCATCTCTTATACGCACTATGGAGATTGTCCACTTTTGCACTGGTCGACGATGTTCAGTAGTCCAGCAGATGCAACACTTCCATGTTGATCAATGGTTTGACGTTGTTTCTGGACAGAGTCTGAGGATTCGTATTGAACCTGTGGAAGAGACATCAGGCGGCAACGAGGTCGCAGAGTTGCATTTCGAAGACCTTTCGTTGATGCAAACGTCATCTACATGTTCACAATTGAACCCACATGCGAGTGTCTTTATACCCAATGCTGTCCCTATTGAAGCCCAGCCTGAATCCATTCAAGATTTGTTTGCGATTTGGGATGCAGCAGCACTCACCCAAAATGGACAAGCGCGAGCCGCATGTTTTTTGACTTGGTTTGTCTCACCTGGTACCGGATACGGGAGATGCAGATTCTCACGAAGGATCACGCTGACTGGAGATTACAACCAATGGCAAGACAATCTCCGACAGCTTTGGGGTGACTGGATTGATCCTGGTGCACCGCTTGAGATATATGTTGTGCAACCTACGCCCCACCAACTTGAACCAGGCATAGCTGGCCATGTGATTTTGCTACAGCATCCATTGGACACCATGTCCTCAGCCCTTGTCACGGTCAGAGATGTGGCTATAGAACATAGTCGTCCTTTTAGGAGTGTTGTTACTGTCGCTGAGAACGCGGTCAGAAGTGCACTTTTGCAAGCTTTGGGCTATGATCGTGAGTGTTATCTCCAGGGAGCTAGTTGTCAGATTCATGCTGCATCAGCCACCTGGGAAGGTGATATGCGCTGGCCTGTCCGGGATGGTGATTGCTTTGATGTCCAGATCACTAGAGCATTTCTGCCCGCTGACTGGCGACCCCCATTTGCGCCACAGGTTCCGAGTGAAAGTGGGCTCCGTCTTCTTCAAACAGATGTTAAAAAGGGTAGAGTTGCAACAAAGCACAAAGCCGGCCCTGACCATCGCATTCAGCTTTTGTCCTGGTATCTTGATGATACTCATCGAATCTGTAGAGTTCCTCGAACCAAGATCGTTGTTGCTTCTGCATGCTTGGTGCGACATGCAGAAGCTCTTTGGGCTGATTTGTTAGATGGAAGACCGTGCCAGGTTTTTGCAGTTGAGACCATGCGAAATTGTGTCCCATTTGACCAGAGTATTGACCAAACCTGTTTTGTTATAGATGGCAGACAGGGACAGGCTGGTCATGCAAATGAGGTTGCTTTGGTCTTGGAGAGAGTACTTGTTAGTAATCAGCACTTTGTTGAGCATGTTGCTTTGCTTGCACCTTCTCAGTGCCCTTTGACGCAAATGTGGACTTGCCTGTTAGGCAGACAAGGTAACCCAACACCTGAGGCTGTAACATGCTATATGCAAGGTCGTATGTGTCCACTCGACTTCACATGTGAAATCTCCTCTGGGTGCTGCATTACCTTTTGGTTGGATCAATGTAAGCTGTCCGCAATGGATATCAGAATTGCGTTTCGCCACGTCATTCTTGCTTTTGACTGGATGGATACGCATTTCTTTTTGCCAACCTATGATCTTCCATCTTCATTTCCTTTCCTGCCGGTTTGCTTACAGTGGACAAGGGATTGGTGGGAGGTTAATACAGGTGGCTCCCATCTTTGTCTTTACTTTGATGGCTCGTGTCTCAAAACTGCCGGGGGACCTCAAGTTGGCGCGGCAGTGGCTGCGTTTATTTGGGTGCAGAATTGTTGGCAATTCGCGGGTGCTCTCTCTACCAAACTTGAAAAAGCGAAGACCGCCTATCAAGCTGAAATTGCTGCAAGCATCCTTGCGGCAAAATTTGCCTTTGACCTTTTGAAATTGATTGGCACTAACCATGACACTGCACTGACTGAGGTCCAATTCTGCTATGACTCCCTCACAGCAGGGAAACAAACGGAGGGAGCCTGGCAAGCAGTTTCCTCTCCGGAAGCAGGTCATCTTCTTCGTAGTTTGCACAAGTGCATTCAACAGAGATTTGGTAGTCAGGTCCATTACAAACATGTGAAAGCCCATAGTGGGGAACCAGGTAATGAGCTTGTCGATACGTTGGCGCATCAAGCTGCATTAGGTTCACCACTGCATGATTTGGAGGACTGGCTGCAACAGATGACGGCAAAGACCTTTGTCTCATATGCGGAATGGTTTTGGTTTTTCTTTCGAAGCGATGTGAGATGGGACCAAACTGATCTCCTTTTGCCTGCAGCGCCAGCCCCGTTTCCAGACACTCTGGATGAACCTGTTCCTGCTCCAACAAGTGTCGCTAATGCCACACCTAGCATTGTTGGTGAACTTGCATTGACTCTTGCCACATGTAATGTTCTTACTCTCCTGCCTGGAAAAACGGATGGGTTCAAACCTTGTAATGGGCCGGCTCGGCAGGAAAGTGTGATGCAACAGTTTGAGGATGCTCAACTCCACATTTTCGCTTTGCAAGAAACTCGATTGAAGCGCCCCTCGAATAAACATGATGAAAGATTTTGGCTCTACAGATCAGCAGCCACTCCGGCAGGGCAATATGGTATCTTGATTGGATTGGCTCGACACCGGCCGATTGGTCACCTTTACAAGAATGGGGTTGTGCAGAAAGTCTTCTTTGCACAAGACGATGTGGCAGTTGTAGTGGCTGACCCCCGTTTTCTCATTTTTAGGATCAAGACCTGTCTTTTCAAAGCCATTCTGATTGCCTGCCATGCACCCCATACAGGGGCATCATTATCTGAAATCAACTCTTGGTGGTCAAATGTTGCCCGGCAAATCCCCGGGAAGTACAGTTTGTGGCCACGGATCTTGCTTTGTGACGCTAATGCGAGAATTGGCACCGAACCGTGTCAACACATTGGACCCTTCCAAGCTGAAAAGGCCAATGGGAAAGAAGAAGGTTTTGTCCAGTTTGTGAGGCAGCAAGGTTTGTTCCTCCCAGCAACTTTCGAAGCATGTCATGCTGGCGATGGTGGTACATGGCTCCATGCTAATGGAGTGTGGTGCAGGAACGACTTTGTGGGGCTGCCCGCTGAATGGGTTTATGACACGTGCAAATCATGGGTCAGCACAAGCATTGATGTTGGCCTCACAAAGGAAGATCACCGAGCACCTGTTGTGTCATTTTCTCGCCAAGTAGTTACACAGCAATTTTCGAAACAAAACAAACCGTTCAAGTTGAACCTACAACAGTCTTTGCCCATTGATGTCCTTGCTTTGCCTGCGTACGATTGGTCCTTGGATGTACACACACATGCACAACAGATCCAATATGACTTAGTCACCAACTTGTGGGACTTGCACACCAAGCCGGGACGCACGCCTTGCAGAAC
The DNA here is from genome assembly GCA_947184155.2 of Cladocopium goreaui. Lineage (NCBI taxonomy): Eukaryota > Dinophyceae > Suessiales > Symbiodiniaceae > Cladocopium > Cladocopium goreaui. Next base: position 82,161 of record CAMXCT020002247.1, on the reverse strand, counting down.
TACCATGTCTACTGAGACTTGGGAGTTGGTGTGCCAAAAGCGTGATGCTCGTAATGCCTTGGCGATGCAACAGAAAACGCAGTATCGTACTAAACTGGCGGCTTGGTTTGCTTGTTGGAAGCATTCACAAGCTGATTTTGTTCAGGTTGATCTTTTTACGGCTTTTGATGACCTGCTACACCAGCAGGACTGTCTTGTTGCCGTTGAGTATCATAGATTCCGCACGCTGGGTCGGCAGGTCGTCAAGCGACTGCGACAGGATGATGTGGTTTTCTTTGATGGATTGTTGCGGGACTGCACTGATTACCTGGGACCATCCCAAGTGAAGCAGTTGTGGAGGACTGTGCGCAGGTCTCTACCCAAATTCCAACAAAGGCGGATGACGACTCCACCTTTCCAGCTTGAGGGTTTAGAAGATCAATGGCTCGACCATTTTTGCCAGTTGGAGGCAGGTACTCCTACGACTATCCCACAGCTGCTGAAAGTCTGTATTGAGAGACAATCTTGTGCGTTGTTTGATGCCCCGCGTCAGATGGATTGCATGGAACTGCCATCCCTTTTCGCACTTGAGGACGCCTTCAGGAAAACCACAGCAGGACGTGCAACAGGAGATGATCCGCTCCCTTCGGACATATTCCATCGGGCTGCCTGCCCCCTTGCTGCCGGCTATCATGACCTGCTCCTCAAGGAGTTTGTGTGGCAGACTGAACCGCTCCAATACAAAGGAGGCCCTGTTGCCATCATACCTAAATGCCTTGCTCCCACAACAACAAAGCAATTTCGTGGTATCTTGCTGTTGGGCAACATGGCTAAGCGTACTCACTCAGTGCTGAGGACCCGTATCATGAACCATCTTGAACATGCCAAAGCCCCAGGACAACTAGGTGGCTTTCCCGGTCAGCAGGTTATGTTTGGATCGCAAGCATTGCGACTGTTCGGTAACATTGCCGATGCAAGAGGAGTTAGTAGCGCAGTTCTGTTTCTGGACCTGTCAAATGCATTTCATCACCTTGTGCGAGAGTTGGTCACTGGAGTTTCCTCCTCCCACAATTTGACTGCTGTTTTGGATGTACTGCGCAACTCGGGGCACCCGGCAGAGAAACTGGATGCCGCCTGTCAGCTGCCTGGTCTCTTGTCTGATTTGGGTGCGCCTAGGTCTTTGGTTCGATTGGTTTGTGATATCCATGCTGAAACCTGGTGTTCGTTGCCATTTCATCAATATGTACACACGCGACGTGGGACACGACCTGGTAGTCCCCTTGCAGACATTGTCTTCCACATTCTTATGACAGTGGTTGCAAAGGAGATTGATGAGTGGATTAGGGCATTTGCTGTGCATGAGCCTGTTCTCCCTGCTATTGATGATTTTTTCCCAAGCATTCTCTGGGCGGACGATATTGCGGTTCCTGTGGCCACACATAACCCTGAGAGTCTTGTGCCTTTGCTTTTAGACCTCCTAAAGGCCGTAAGGGATTGTCTACATGAGCGAGGCTTCACCTTGAATTTTGCTCTGGGAAAAACTAACGCAGTTGTCTCCTTTCGTGGCACCGGTGCCAGCAATCTTCGTAAAGAGTTTCAGCTGATCTCCAAACCTGGAGTACCATGTGTCTTTAACGATGGTACTGAGGCCTGGCTCCACTTTGTCCCTGCGTATAAACACTTGGGTACAATCTTTACCTCTGATCATGGTTTGGACGTTGAGTTGTCCACGCGTATAGGGGTTGCCAGCTCTGCCTTTACCCATTTATCGCGTCCTCTGCTGACGAACCGACATTTACCTACTCAGCTGAGATTAAAACTCCTCCATTCTTTGGTGTTGTCAAAGTTGTTTTTTGGACTTGGAGCTTGGCACACTCCAACTCCCAAACAATTGCAACGATTGACGGGGTTTTATGTCAATTGCCTTAAAAAGGCGCTCAGATGGCCACTTGACAAGTGGGCACAGAGTAATGACCAGGTTTTGGCAGAGGCTCAGTTTCTTGATGTTAGAGCGCGATTGGCAGTGGACAGACTCCTCTATGCTCAGAAGGTCTTTGCTGTCGGGCCGTTTTTCCTGCAAAATGCGATTCATTTGGAAGCGGCGGCAGTATCTGATTCATGGCTGGATGGTTTGAAAGCGGATTTACAGTGGATGCATGATGTCGATGCGACCATTCTGCCATTCAATTGGCAGGATGATTTGACGTCGCTGTTTGATGCCTGGCAGACCGAACGATCTCCTTGGAAATCGCAAGTTAGGGCTGTGGCTAAGAAGCATCAGATGCAGGAGCGGATCATGACTAAGGTCACTCACTTGCACAAGAAAATTTTTGCTGTCTTGCAAAATGCCGGAGCTTCTTTCCAGCCAGAACCCTTCAGACACAGATCAGACGTCAATGAGCATGCTTGCTTTTGTGGAGCCCGCTTTGCATCTAGCCGGGGTTTGTTGGCACACCAACGTCGAAAGCACCAGATTTTTTCTATTGAAAGACCTTATCTACAAGGTGCCGTTTGTCTGCATTGTGGACGTTTTTGTTGGACAACTCAGCGTTTGCAGCAGCATTTGGCCTATATTCCCAAAAGCCTTGGATATAATCCATGTTTCCATGCACTTTCTTCACAAGGGCGAAATGTGACTTATCAAGTCGAAAAAATGCCTAAGACAGTGATTGGTTTGGCTAGGAGGGAATCCCTTCCTACATTTGGTCCCCGCAGAGAGCAAATCTCATGTCTCGCCAAACAGAGGCAATGTTGGCAGGAAGAACTAGAGAACTGTCGTGCGCAGCTGGTGATCTCTGACCAACCGGAGTTTGCAATGGACAAAGGGGCGCTGCTTGGGGATGCACTATCAGACGCTACTCAGCAATGGTTTTGTCGCTATTTCCCTAGTGGCCCATCTGAGGCGGCCAAGCAGGAGCTGATTGACACTTGGATCCAGATCCTTTGTATTGACTTTGGAGAAAATAATCCCTTGTGGGATAATTGGCTGGCCTTTGTCTTTCTTGCTTGGGGCGATCACTGGCTTCCAGACATTATAGCTGGATTTGTAGACGGAGAGGCTGAGCAGATTGTTGACGAACTGTATGCAGATTTTGCTACTGAGTTACCGAGGTATCAAGTGCTTAGCCGAGTGGCCTTTCTGGAATCCAGCTTGAGACATTGTGTTGAAACCCCACCTGCCCCGCATCGACCTGTCCAGATTGAGCGTCCTGGCCTGAAGCACCCAAAGACTAATTCTCGGGTGCGGCAGCCGATTGAAAGAGCCTATGGCTCCCAAGAGTATTGGCTCCAGCATCTACGCACTTGTGCATTTGTTGATCTCCCGCCTTCCGTTCTTTGCCCTAGGTATAAGACTGTCGCGGAGTTGCCTTTATTTCTTGTGGTTCATCTGTTCAGTGGTCGTAGACGAGTTGGGGATTTTCATCATGCTCTCCATCAGCTTGCCGAGTCGCATAACTGGAATGTCATTGTGCTGTCACTGGATACCGCTGTTTCTGTGGAATATGGCAATCTATTGACGGGCACAGTTTCGTGGAACACACTTGAGGCTATTTATCTGTCAGGTCGTGTGGCCGCAACGCTTTGTGGGCCACCGTGTGAGACGTTCAGTGAAGCCAGGTACACTCCGGCACCGTCGGAGGATGTGCGATGGCCGAGACCACTACGTTCGGCAGACAGATTATTTGGCCTTGAAGGCCTCAGCATGAGGGAGCTCAAGCAGTGTGCTGTGGGGAGTGAATTTTTCCTGCAGTGCATTTGGGTGCTTTGTGTCCATATCACATGTGGCGGAGTTTTCATCGGTGAACACCCTGCGAGACCGACTGATGATACTCGTCCAAGTATCTGGACTAGTCCCATTGTTCAACTGCTTTTGTCCTTGCCTGACCTACATCTTCACCATATTGCCCAATATTGCTGGGGAGCAGACGCTGTTAAGCCTACGGGTTTACTGACCTGGGCTCTGCCGTTTTTTCGCTGTGATTTGTACAAAAAGTCTCTCAGTGACGCGGTTAGACCTTCAGGTGCTGCTATCGGCAAAGACCTCAATACCGCCCGACATAAAGAGTATCCGGGCCAATTTTGTTTTGCTCTGGCTTTTGCAATTGCCAGTCAATTCAACCGTCTCCTTGGCTGTGACCGACTACGCACTGGCCTGCCAGGGGAGCCTGAGGAACTGGATGCATGGATTGATTGTGCTGCAAAGGCCAGTGCTGCAATCCGAGCCAACGCACAGCGGCTCCCTGACTTCCAGAACCTTTAATTCATTGTGCAAGTTCGCAGCAAGGGTTGACCCCTTTTGTCGCGCGAAAAAAAAAAAACTAGTCACTAGAATACTATACTATAGATTCTAGATTCTAGTGAATTATATACATATATAATATATAGATTCTAGTGGAATAAAAAGAAAGTTCTAAAAATAGCAGTCAATCCAAGGCCAAAAACACAGTCGATATCTCCAGAATTCTGTGGCAATCCAATCCACTCGGAGTCCCAGTTGCTTCAGAAGCTGTAGCAGCGATATGAAATAAGCCAGTTATATGTGGGTCGCGTACCCAAAGTCTTTTTTTGGAGCTATTTTATGCTATTTTACCACTTACCAACTGTACCCCATTTCGATGGTTTATCGACATGTGTGCCATTTGGATTTCCATAGATTGAGAGTAGATTCCTCCCATCGTGAGACTTGTTTGCTGGTTAACTCCAAATTTGCTTGTTGTAAACCCCACCATTGACAAAACCAACTGCAGGTTTTCAGTTATGTATGGGGTAAAAGTGAAAAACAATGCTGAATTCTACTGTGATATTAAATATATATATGTGTGTGTGTGAGAGAATGTGTCATGGTCAAAACTTAGGTTATTATAAGAAGACAATTGCCGGTTACTCCAAGCGACCTGTTCTGACACATCAACAGCAGCACTTTGAAGCCATGTTGGGATTGGTTTCAGGTGATCCTTTGGCCATACCTGAACGCTATCCAATTGAGCAGTCTGGTGTGAGATGTACGGATGCCCTCATGACAACATACAGCATAACAAACAGGTTTTGCAATCGTTTGGAAGCTGGATCACAAGGTCCGAAAGTTTGGTCATCTCTGACCTCCTGCAGCGTGTACAACTCCATCCCTTGGCCTTTTCTCACCTTCTTTGCGTTCATCCCCTGGCCTGCTACCTAGCGAAAAACTTGGCAGCTTGTCTTTTTTTGACTCAAAACTTAGGTAAGTTACCCAGTTTTGGGTGGAAGATGATTTTAAAAAAGAAAGAAACATTTTCGTAAACCAACTAAGTTTGTAAGTTACCCAGTTGAAAATGTTTCTAAAGATACCTAAGTTTCTCGAATCCACCCAGGGATCATGGTGGATTCAACCAGGGACCCCAATAATCCCATGCAATTCAACCAGTAAAGACATCCCAGCTGCTAAGTAGCTAATGACTACATATACTATGTATATGAGACACATCTGTATATATATATATATATATGTGTGTGTGTACTAAATATCTATATATTATGTATGTATATTACGTATATTAATATATATATATATATTATATGTATATTATTATATTTTTATATACTATGTATATTATATTATATTATATTATATAATATATATATTGTAAATTATACATATAACGTATATTATATATATAATGTATATTTTATATGTAATGTATATATATTATGTATATTATATACATAATGTAAATATATATATAGTATGTATGTTATATATATCATGTATATTAAATGTGCATATTATGTATGTATATTCTGTGTATATATATTATGTATATTAAATATATTATGTATGTATATTATGTGTATATATATATGTATAATTATGTATATTTATATATGAAATGTATGTATATTATGTGTATATATATATGTTATGTAATTTATAAAAAAAAATATATGCATGTATATTATGTGTAAATATGTATGTATATATATATATATATTCTGTTACTATTACATATATTATGCATATTAATATATCTATATTACGTATACTATTATTTACATTATGTATATATATATATATTGTATACTATTATTTTTATTATGTATATTAATGTATATATATATATTATGTATACTATTAAATATATTATGTATTTTAATTTATATATATATATTATGTATATTAATTTATATATATATTATGTATACTATTCTATATACTATGTATTAGTATATCTATATATAATGTATACTATTATACATATTATGTATTTATATATAAATATATATTATGTATACTATGATATATATCATGTATATTAATATATATATATATACATTGTGTATACTATTAAATATATTATGTATTTATATATTTATACATATATATTACGTATACTATTATGTATATATATATTATGTTTATATATATATAGACATATTATGTATACTATTTTATATATGATGATATAGGTGGTATTGACCACTTACCAACAGGGGATTCCCCCGCACCCCCAGATCTTCCTCACCAGGCTCGAGTGACTGCGGAGCTCACCCGAGTCGCTACTGGACATCCTTGGGAGCTGGGGGAATGGTGTGGAATGTTGGTAAAACAATGATTAACATACGGTGGATCCACCGTATGATTAGTGGTTACTCGTTGGTTAATGCTCAATAATGATTCCCTCATAATGACTAACCAACCATTAACCAACCATTAACGATGACTCAGAATGGTTAACAATGATTAACATGACTAATGGTTGGTTAATGGTTAATAACGGTTTGCGAATGATTCAGTGAAGGTTACATTCCGAATGGTTTCCATTCAATTTCTTAGCTCATTCCTAGTGGTTTGTTAATGATTCAATAATGATTCATAATGTTGGTTAGCATGATGTGAATACAACAATGATTAGTAACAATGATGTTAATACAACAATTGGTTGGCATGGTTGAATCCAATGATGTTTGCAACAATGATACGTAACGGTAAGTAATGCTTACTGACGGTTTATACTGGTACTAATGGTTTGAAATTATAAAAGATTCTTGCAGGAAGGGAGGAAAAAGAACAGAAATCGTATTAAGCAACCCCCCTTCAAGATGCATTGACGTTTCTTCTCACATAAGATACGCAAACTGAGTGTTGATAATTACACTAGTGCAGAAGAGTGTTGCAGAAAAAGCAAAATACTTAACACTCTTTTGGATTGGAATTGATAGCCATTTGTTTGTGGGAGTATTATGACTCGTTGATCATGGTTTGGTTCGTGGTTCGTGGCTAACAGTGCCATAACCCAGGTAATCACCATCCAAATTGGGACTTTTACCTGTCAAGATCGCAAGATTGCATCAACAGGAAACCCCCGACATGGCCAGGGCCAAACCCCATGGTCTCCTGGTGTTTCAACAGCAATGGCAATCAGTGATCCTGTATGTGCCATGGTATTTTTCTGGGAATTCCTTGTGATGTGTGAATATTCCCAAGTGCTGACCATGGAACCAATCGGAACCATGTAAATAGGCTATGTCTTATCAAGAATTGGGAGTTGGTATATGTTGAAAGCAACGTGTTTAGTGGTGCTCGTTGGGGATACAATCCGCAGCTGGGGATAGCTTGGTCACCAAATCCTTGGCCAAAACCAGTTTGAAGTTCTGGCTGGGTGCCAACACTAACCAGAAATTATATATCGATGGACCAACAAAAACAAGGCTATGTCTGATATTGAGCAAAACATGTAAGATTAACTAACATATGAATATATATATATATACATATATATATTTCAAAACACCATATCTCAGAGTTGCATCTTAGATTTCCTGTTCGGCGCCTGCGGTTGCCGTGCATCTCCAAGAGCAAAAGCTTGAGCAAACCACTGCCCTGTCCACGATGGTGACAGCACGATAGCAGAGTCATTTAAAACAATGTGGGTAAAACAATAACAAACCATCCCCCAAATCACCATAAATAGTTGGTATGAACCATTCCCAAATGGGTGGTTTTTTTTGTTTTACCCACAGTAGATAAGAAAATAGGAAAACAATTGGGAATACTAAGATCACCAGGAAGGCAAATAATTACCAAGATCATGTTTGAAAGAAAAGATTGGTAATGCCAATGCTGAATTACCAATCCCGACAAAATACGGATAGAATCAACAACCGTCCTACTTTGAGTATCATCCCACTTACAAACTATCATATTTACCTATAATGCGTTGGAGCAACCTTGTCAGTAAGTGGAGTTTACAGTCCACTTATAAATGGGATAGATAACCCCAGTTCACGGACTTATCAACCCGGATTAGTAACCATTTTACAACCACTATTACTTGTGATCAGCAGGGTCTGCAGGGTATTAGTCATGCTTCACCATTCTCAAGCATCACTAAGCAGTATTCCTTATCAACCAATATGAAGCAATAACCTCAAGTACAAAAAATAATATGTCACAACAATTGAAAAAAAAAACATCCATTACTAACCATTACTAATCATTATCAACCACTATTAACCACTATTAATCACTACTAATTATTATCAACCACTATTAAGCACTATTAACCACCCTATTTAACGATTCCTCGGACGATCGTCTCCAATAGAAGTCGTGTAGGTAGTCCCCACCTGAGGTCCTGGAACGATACTGGGCAGCTCACCATCTTTGGCCTTGAACGGAGGGACAAGGATGGTATAAACACCGGGCTAAACGAGTATTAGGGGGAAGGGATTAATATGGATTAATGATAAGGATATGAATATTATTGATGATTAATGAGGATTAATGAGGATTAATGATGATTAATGGTGATAAATGGTGATTACTGGTGATTAATGATAATCACGTTAGTGATGATTAATGGTTAATTAACATTTATATGGATTAATGCTATGATTGTGTTAGTGGTGATTAATCATGATTGACAGGGATGAATCCCCTCCACCTTCCGGTCAACGTTTACAGTTTGCGAACTGATTTTTTATCACCATCTTTAAGAGGTAATGAACTATTTCTATGGGCCACGGCATCAATAGCAAACTGTTAAATTACCAGAGGGTAACAATAATGATAGTAGCACAATTGTTTTTTGGGACAATAGTTATCATGATAGTAATCATTATCAATAGTAGCTATTAGTATCATATTACCAGCAACCACAATGATAAAAAAATGAAAGATTAATCTCTATAGATTCCCCAATCCTGGTGGATTTCCTCTTTTGGAAATAGAAAATAGCTAAAGATCCCCCTAAACAAAGCCAGGTGTACTGCAAGCAACAAAACTATTGGGGGTGTAAAACCGCAGCAAAATTGTATAACCAGCAAAAAGTATCAAAAAGTATCAAACTGATAGGGGATGTACCCTCGATTTACGGAAATCTTTATGGCAAAAATGATGAGAATCTCACCTGTTCCAGGCGCCAATCTTCAACCTTTAGAGATTAAGAACTAAAATTCAGCCATGAGTTTCCATTCAGCAACGGTTACCCAATCGTTTTACCCAAAAAGTGGTGGTGGTAATATCGGATATAATCTACTGTGCATTACTGTACTATATCAATGAGCTAGTTGACCTACCAAAATGGGAATTAAGATTCGTCTTGATGATATAAGATAGGCAAATGGTTTTAAAAAGATAATATTGATCATCATCATCATCATCATCCAAAGTAAAATTGTTATTTTGGGGAGTGTACCCCACTTGCAAACCCACCCAAATATCATATCAAGTTGGTTATATGTTGTTTATATATCCCATTACAATCCCAATATCTCGTTAACCCATCATAAACATATTTTTATATACCAGTATATCCGATTATATCCCCAAGAGATGTGTATATATATATATATGCATACACACATATATTTGTGAATATATATACATATATACATATTATACATATCTATGTATATACCCTCTGGTAATTTAACATAGCTATTGAAAATGACCATTTATAGTGGGTTTTCCCATTGAAAATGGTGATTTTCCATAGTTATGTTAGTTTACCAGAGGGTATACATATTCCCATTATCCCATGATGTTCCCATTTCTGAACTGACCCATAGGAATATCCCATGATTGACACCCACTTGGCGGACGAACCTCGTCCGAGCTCAAGGGGCGAATGCGCACGCAGACCTGAGGCACAAATCGTCATGTCATCCTCCACAATGGAGTGGTTTTCTTAGGAAAATCTACAGGAAACACTGGTTTTTGACATAGATTTAAGATCATTTAAGTAGTTTAACTAAACTCAAATTACAAAGTAGTTTCACTTTCTGTGATTTTGTCCCCATCCTAGGCCAAGACATAGTTTTACCAGAAAGTAGTTTCATTTTCTGTGATTTTTGTCCACGGCAAATCGTCTCATTGGGAACCGATGGGATATTAAGACTGGGGATTTTTTTAATGATATTGTGGGATGAAAAGGTATATGATATCAAGAATATGATTTGACTTTGTGGAAAAAACCAGGATCTGGCAAAGTTGCATGGGAAAATGATGTTTTTAATTAAACCATTGTCTTTTTTTGGCACCGCATTTTCAGACAAACCAACACTGTACCATATGATATGATGCTTCACCTAGGTACTAGGACTGGGGTTTGGACCCACACACCCATCTAATCATGGCCGATAAATTGTGTGAAAAAAACACCAAGTTGTGCGAAACAAAGACGTCGGATACAAAACGAAGTCACCCGTTCAGTGGATGTTCGATTAATTGAAATGAGGTGCCCCGAAAATATCTACCCTCACCAGTAAAATCAAAGTGTTGCAAACTGCCATCGACAATGATGAGGTCCCCGTTTACGATAGCCACTTAGTTCACTTGGTTGGCGTTCAGGTTGATAAGGTTGATATAGCTAAAAACTATATTTATGTAGTATCAATGGGGTTTAACATCCATTAACCATAAACGATGTAAAATAGTAGTTATTGGATGGTTAACCATGGTTATAGCCATGTTTAATATCCAAATTACTCCATTTAACTATGATTTATATATATATATATATAGTTAAAAATATCATAAACCATAGTTATTGGAGTTATTTGCACTGCCGGGGGCCTCACATTTGTAATTATTAGTCTCCATATATATATATACATATATATATATATATATACATACATATATATATACATATATATATAATATTGGAAGCAAAGAATGGCTTTGTATCAAAGCGAGCCTCTGCAAAACATGCCATCCCAACCAAAAAAAACTGCCAGTAGCAAATGGCGACAGGTAAAACAGGGGAAAAACAAAACACGAAAACCAATCAACGTAAACCAACAGGCAAAACTCACAAGCTGCGCATGCGACATGTCAAATTTAAAAGTTCCAAATTCCCGACTATGAGTCACCACATTTCGTTCGACACATCTGCTTGGTACAAGCCCCGGCTTTGGTTAGAAGATCCAACTGATCCAATTGGAAAAACCACCGAGTTGAACAGCAACCGTCATAAACAGACTATTAGCGATAACCAACCGTGCCAACATAAAATCCCCACAAGTAGCAACCTCAGCGTTTCAAGTTGTAAGCCTCGAAGCTCGAGCTCGCAGTTCTTTTTGCTGATGAATCGGACGGAAAATTCGGAGCCGCAAAATGAGTGAAACGCTTACCCGAGTCAGAAGCGTCGCCTTCAAAAGAACCAGCGCCAACCAACTGACTGAGGCAAGTTCCAGCAAAAGAACCGGCGAAGATGAAGTTTCATCAGAACGCAGCATGTCTTTAATCTAAGGCCAGATCCATTCCACACCGTGTATGTCAGAATGGTTCTGTGGAAAACTTCACCTTCGTCGGTTTTCAAAAGTCGACACTCCCGATCCTGCAGAAACCTCCAGCGCAACGTCCAGGAACAACAGCTTAAACTTTGAATGAGCATATAATTTGAAAACCGTGGTAGTTCATCACTCCATCTCTGATAGATTCGTCATTGCGTTTCTTTCCCTAGGATGGAACGTGCTCAGCGCCAGAGCTGCACGCATCAAAGTCCGAACCAAAGAGAGTTGTAGAAACAGCCTTCGTAAGATTCAACGACACTGGTGATTAATGGAACCAATGGTATCTAATCACCACTCGGCTCTATCGGTTGGACCTTGGAATGCTTAGGACAGTGCAGGAGTCCAGAAACTTGCTTCTTGGTCAGAAACCGTCCGTATTCAAATGCAAGCTCATGACGCTTCTTCATGTTCCAATCCTTGCACCATACATCAGGATCGAGGTTTCGGATATCAGCGGCCAGTGTTCTGAGCTTGCCTCGGTATTCGCGAGGGTACGCCCTTAACAACTTCTTCGGGCTTCGCTGATGATGCTTATCCAGGCGGAACCTACGCCAACGCTTAACGGGAGTTAAGCGTCGAGCCAGTAAGAGCACTGGCAACGGCAGAAAATCGCCAAACTCTTTTAAAAACACATTGCGTTGAGTAGTCGATTGCTGGCTACAGCCTGTACTTCTGTAATCACTAAAAATACCCAAAAAAGCAAAAAATACAACCCCAAATCCCAAATTACAAAAAAAAATACAACACTGCGGGGGGCAAAATCATCAACCAAAGGACAATACAACATACATTGGTGGATTCGCGGTTTTGTTCTTTGACGGCATGTCTAAAGAACGAAAAATACAAAAGGACAAAGTGCAATCTGTGAAGGAATGGAAAAATACAAAAATACAAAGTGAATATTTGGAAGCAATGGAAAAATACCCAAAAAATACAAAAATACAAAGTGTATTTTTGTGTTTTACTTGTATTTTTTTGTAAAAATACAAAAAAAACAAAAAAATAAATACGACTGCAATTTCTCAAAAATACGAAATACAAAAAAATACGAATCAAAAATTTCAAACATACAAAATGCAAAAAAAATACGAACCCAAAATTTCAAAAATACAAACTACAAAGAAAATACAAATTCAAAAATGAGCCAGAGAGCCAACCCCATGTTCACTTTGGAAATCAGGAAACAAATTGCAAAAGAAAAAAAGCAAATCCAACCAGTGTCATTTTCCAAACCCTGCAGTTCTGATTTTGTATTTTTGAATTGTTTTTTTTTCGTATTTTTTGGGAATTTTGAAATATGGACAGAAGACCCTTCTGTAGCCAACCCGGACTACTCAAACATTGCGCTTATGCGCCGTCCAGTTGCGACAGAAAGCACGGTCGGCCCGCTTCACAGGATGTTTCTCCTGGTCATCAAAATACACGACCAGCAAGCGTCTCGCTGTGCGAACGGCGCGCTTTGGCAATCCATCAGTTGATACATGACCCCGAGAATTTGCTGTGCGTTTGCCCGTGCACGATCGAACCCGGAGTCATGCTTGTGAATGAATGCCCCCATCTCGGTAAGCGCGATTTCCAAAGCAATCCACCCTCACGTTCGTACGAAGCCCTGTATTCACACTCACCTTGAATTTGAGTTTGCATCTGCTCGTTGAAATACCCACACTGGCTACAGTAAATGATGCCTCCACCAGGTGCCCGCTTGTATTCCGCATCAAGCTGAAATACCCAGTCGTGGTTTCCACGGCACGTTTCATCCATGAACCTTTCATGCGATTGCGTACTGTAAACCCGGCTCATTGCACCACAAAGGGCGGTTGACACGATCGAAGGGGGAAACTGCAGGCAGACCTCCTCGAGCACAAAGCTGCTATGGAAGACATGCGCATGCTTTCACCGAAGCAAGAAGGCCGCTGAACACATGAAACCGAGAATCCATCCCAAGAATGCTGTCTTTGAAAGAAGTGATAAGCACAACGGTTTAGTTGAATGAAACATAATGAAACCATACCCATCGATTAGTTCTGTCTGTAAATCGTTCGTGCTGATCAACTATCTTCGACATAATCATATGAAACTATAAAAATGTTCATCGATCACAACTCGCGCACCACCAGCTCAAAGATTAGAAGATCAAGACCCGTGAGCCAAGATGAGCCCGTCTCAGCGATGAATCCGTTCAATCAAGATGCTGCATTGGAAAAGCGTCTTCGGACAGAGAAACTTTCGACGCATACGTGTTGATTTCTCTTGATGTATTCCCCGCTGCTTATATTCAAATACAGGTAAGCTCATCCCTGCACACCGTTTAATATCAAGTTCTTCTGTTCCAGACGCTTCCCCACTGATTGGTTCATCCCTCAAGACCGTTTAACTTCAAAATCTTCTGTTCCAAAGATTTTCCCGCTGATAGGTTCATCGCTTAAGATCGTTTCTCTTGAAGGTCATCTTCTCGAAGTTTCCCCGCCGAAGCGCTGAAGCGCACCCACACGGATCCAACACAGACAGGGTCTGTACAAGCATCTTGGTCAGGTTCGTTGTCTTCAGCTTTTGGCTGTGGCACGCGCCGTGTTTAACCAACACCTCTTTCACGAAAGCCGTCCGGGTCGGAAACCCCGATTCCCAAACACAGTCGCCAGCCAACTCTCTCCAAAGCTTCGCTCTGACGAGGTTCCTCTTGCTTCGCTCTTCCGGCTCCCTTCTCTGTCCCTTCTCTTTCTTTCCTCGTCTCTGGGCCGCCCCGGCCTCATACCTAAGGCCCCCTAAAATGTTATGAGACGCGTGCGACGCAAAACATTGTTTAAAGCCCTTCCCGCTAAGCTTGTGGCTCTGATTCGGCTTGTCCCTTTCGGCCTTCTGTGTGTTACAATATAACCAACAAGATGACATATAGTTTTCTGGTCATCAAACGCCAAATCCTTATAAACAATGGGTATTGTATTGAACTCCCTATGAAAGTCGATTGATGGCCATCCACTGATATCGGAATCTAACCCATGTTTGGACCGTGACACATGGCCAGCTTCCAAAATGCCACAACCAAACAGCCCCACTTCGTCACAGTCAAAGTAAGGCTTCTTTTTAAATTTTTGGGCATGTCCCCACAAAATATGACCTTGTATGGTAGAGTACCTCCTGAAGCTTCTTTGTAAGCTGAGCTTTGGTATTATTTGTGGCTGATACATGATGATCTCAATGCACGCATGTTTGGTGACGCGGATTGGCCATCATTAACCCATGGGGATGGTGGTTAAGCACCATGATTAATTCCGATTACCATCTGGTTATTTAACGTAGCCATGGAAAATCACTATTTTTAATAGGTAAACCATCTATTTCTATGGGCCATTTTCCATGGCTATGTTTAATAACCAGAGGGTAAGCCACGTTTCAGCACAGGACCATCACCACATCACTGGGATTCCCCACTCGAATGTGTTCTGAAATCCGGGGGAGTTCCTGAAGCCGTGTGGTGACACAAGTCTCATCAGTGGACTCTGGATGCCTCAAGATGAGTAGAGACCAAAACCCCTGTAAATCACAATATAATATAATATGATATAATATATTTTGATACAATATAATATAAATATTATGATATCATATAATATATTGTAAGGTAATATAATATAATGTAATATAATGTAATATAATATAATATATTGTATTGTATTGTACTATATTGTATTATATTGTATTATATTGTATGATATTGTACGATATTGCATTACATGATACTGTATATACATATCATATTATATTATATCATATTGTATTATATTATATCATATTACTATATTATATTGTATTGTATTATATTATATTGCATTGTATTATATTATTGTGTATATATTGTATCGTATCATATTATATATTACATTAGATTGTATGGTATTATATTGTATTATATTATATTGTACCAGTAGTACCCGCACGAGGCGGGGCGGAAGTTGCCTTAAAAATATATAAGACCTTTCTCATCTATAGAACTTGCATGCGCCGTGCGCCAGCCAAGCCCGTGCGTGCGTGCACTCTGCGAAAGTCACATTTGAAGCTCCACTTCGCACTTCACACTTCTCCCTGCACTCTTCACACTCCACAGTGCACACTTCACACTTCTCACTTCACACTGCACTCTTCCCAATCCACACTTCACACTTCACACTCCACACTTCACATTTCACACTTCACAGTCCACACTTCACAGTCCACACTTCTCACTTCTCATTGCTTCCTTCACACTCCAAACTTCACACTGCATTCTTCACGCCCCACACTTCACACTGCACTCTTCACACCCACACTTCGTCTCATCTGAGCTCTTCTCACCTTATCCCAACTGAGCTCTTCTTATCTCATCTCTTCTCGTATGTCATCTAAGCTTTCATGCGTTGGACGTACTTTCAAAGCTTACACAAAGGCGTCGGAAATTGCGGCTCCAAAACCGGATCTCGACACCAAAGCGACAAAAAGACGATTTTGAAGCACTTTTTAAAAGGAATTTTAAAAGGAAAATTATTAGCGCCAAAATTGAGAAAATCTGCTGACAATTCACTTTCGCAGCCTTGATGCAGCCATTTCAATACGATTTACGATCTTCAGCTGCAAAAAACAATAGTATTACGCATGCAGCCGCAGCACCGAGCAACCTTGACGCACCCACTACAATGCGATCTGCAGAGACTGAGCTGCAAAACACAATAAAATTACGCGCAACGGTGTCGCAAATTGCGGCTCCAAAACCGGATCTCGATGCCAAAGCAGAAAAAAGACGATTTTGAAGCATTTTTTAAAAGAATTTTTAAAAGGAAAATTACTAGCGCCAAAATTGAGAAAATCTGCTGACAATTCACTTTCGCAGCCTTGATGCAGCCATTCCAATACGATTTACGATCTTCAGCTGCAAAAGACAATAGTATTACGCATGCAGCCGTAGCACCGAGCAACCTTGACGCAGCCACTACAATGCGTTTCGCAGCATCCCGTAGCAAACCTGCACCTATTTACGCACGTGGCAACACCAAGTGACAACAATCATGCAGCCATTCCAATGCGATCTGCAACCACAGCTCCAAGAACCGTATAGAACTACGCACACAGGAACAACCACTCGTTGCAAAACACATAGGAGGAACAATTCGCGCATGAAACGGCCCCAGCCGCACCTGCCGCACAGACGAGGTACCTTTCATCACCGGCTGCAGCCACTTTACACGGAAAAACACAAGGTTTCGTGCTCCGGCTTCCTCCCCAAAACATAGCCCATGCAACATTCATGCAACCATTCCAATGCGATCATGCAGCCAGAGATTCAAGAACCGCATAGAACTACGCACACAGGAACAACCACTCGTTGCAAAACACATAGGAGGAACAATTCGCGCATGAAACGACCCCAGCCGCACCCGCCGCACAGACGAGGTACCTTTCTTCGCCGGCTGCAGCCACTTTACACGGAAAAACACAAGGTTTCGTGCTCCGGCTTCCTCCCCAAAACATAACCCATGCAACATTCATGCAGCCATTCCAATGCGATCTGCAACCACAGCTTCAAGAACCGCATAGAACTACGCACACAGGAACAACCACTCGTTGCAAAACACATAGGAGGAACAATTCGCGCATGAAACGACCCCAGCCGCACCCGCCGCACAGACGAGGTACCTTTCTTCCTTTCTTCGCCGGCTGCAGCCACTTTACACGGAAAAACACAAGGTTTCGTGCTCCGGCTTCCTCCCCAAAACATAACCCATGCAACATTCATGCAGCCATTCCAATGCGATCTGCAACCACAGCTTCAAGAACCGCATAGAACTACGCACACAGGAACAACCACTCGTTGCAAAACACATAGGAGGAACAATTCGCGCATGAAACGACCCCAGCCGCACCCGTCGCACACACGAGGTACCTTTCATCGTCGCCTGCAGCCACTTTACACGGAAAAACACAAGGTTTCGTGCCCCGGCTTCCTCCCCAAAACATAGCCCATGCAACATTCATGCAGCCATTACAATGCGATCTGCAAACACAGCTTCAGGAAACGCATAGAACTCCCACGTCCCCACCTCCCTTCCTCACCACTCCCCTTCCTCACCACTTCCCTTCCTCACCACGTCCCTTCGTCACCACTTCGCATCGTCACCACTTCCCTTCCTCACCACTTCCCTTCGTCACCACTTCCCGCCATCACCACTTCCCTTCCTCACCACTTCCGTTCCTCACCACTTCCCATCGTCACCCCCTCCCTTCCTCACCACTCCCCTTCATCACCACTTCCCTTCGTCACCCCACTTCCCTTCCTCACCACTTCCCATCGTCACCACCTCCCTTCCTCGCCACTCCCCTTCATCACCACTTCCTTTCGTCACCACTTCCCTTCCTCACCACTTCCCATCGTAACCACATCCCTTCGTCACCACCTTGTGTCATAGCTTCTTATTCTTTTGTTTTGTATTATTAGATTATGAATTGTTCTGTGATCTACCACCCTTCATCATAGTCAATTGCATCAAGTAAAAGTCATTCGTAACTCGGAAGTATTGCTTCCCAACTTCCTTTGATTATATTATATTGTATTATATTATATTGTATCATATCAAATTATATTGTATCATATCATATTATATTGTGTATATATATATATATCAAATGATATGATATCATATTATATTATATTGTATTATATTATACTATTTCATATTATATTATATTGTATTATGTTATGTTATATTTTTTGTTTTATATTACATAATATTATACATATAATATCATATAGTTATATTCCAAGTAAGGGCTGGCAAGTGGAAATGCTTATCATGATATATCCGCAGAAAAAAAAAAACCTGCAACATCCTCACTGAACAACCATCAGCTCACCTGGGGATGCCTCATGTCATCCACAGATTTCATATGTTGGGCGCATCTGTTTGAATGAGGATGAGATTATTTATTCATTATTATAGATGCAATGATCATTATTATTTTGACTCTTGGTATTCATTGTCGTTGCTGGTAATATGATACTAACAACTATACTATTTATAATTGTCACTATCATTATAACTATTGTCCCAAAAAAAAAATGTTGTGTTACTATCATTATTCTGGGTAAATTATCATATTTCACTAACCTGAATTGTTCGGCCATTTGGGGATCATTTCCCTTATTAACCATATTTCCACCGTTCGGGAGAACAGTGAGGTCGTGATGAAATTTACCCAAATACTATAGCCATTTAATAAACCACCAATTTTTTATGGCTTATACTGTCCATTTATGGTAAAATGGGGCTGGCTTACTATTGCTTTACTCACATTTATAGATGAGTTTCCCATTTACAGATGATTTTTCCCATTTTTGTGTTCCCAATATATTGTGTTACTACCCTCTGGTAAACTAACATAGCTATTGAAAATGGCCATCTATAGTGGATTTACCCATTAAAAATGGTGATTTTTCATAGCTATGTTAGTTTACCAGAGGGTATCATTATTGTTACTATGATCCATGGCAGCTCCCATTTTTCGCACTCACGGCCTGGAAGGATCGGCTGGGCTCCTCACATCCGGTGATGGCAGGAAGCGAAAGAAAAATCACAACAGGCTTCATCTTTTGGAGGTATCAAAACAAGATCTCTACGATATTTTTCGAAAACTCACATGTTTTACATGTTTGTCCAAAAATAAAACGAAAATGATTGGGTTCCATGTTACCCTCTGGTAATTTAACATAGCTATGGAAAATGGCCATTTATAGTGAGTTTTCCCATTAAAAATGGTGATTTTCCATAGTGACTTGGAGGCTTCCACCAGCTGTCCGAACGAACTGGAAAAGCTCCTGATGACGACAAGGAGGGGACAACGGCCTGGCTGGACATGTGAAAAGGGCGCTAGTCCCCTGGCTGGACAATAGGAATGACAAGCCAAATATGATTTATTTCAGGTCTATGAAATCTATGAAATCTATGAAATCTATGAAATCTATGAAATCTATGAAATCTATGAAATCTATGAAATATGAGAATTGCTCAGATGCTTGATGCATCTAGATTTGAAAATCTAGCTATTAACTGGAAGAACCCAATTTAATCCAATTTAAGAATCCAATTTAATTCAGGTCTATAAACTCTACCCTCTTGTAATTTAACATAGCTATTGAAAATGGCCATTTATAGCTGATTTACCCATTAAAAATAGCGATTTCCCATAGTTATGTATAGAAAGTTCGTGGATTTACCCATCAAAAACAGGTGATTTAACAGTTCGCAAGCTGTTACTTCGCCAGAGGCTAGAGGTAGATCAACCACTTCGTCCTCACTCAGGGCCCCAGGAAGGTCATCCTGGGTGCCGAAAAGCTCTTCCAGCTGTGGGACGCAATATACCTTCATGCCATAAACCACCCATATAAAAATGGTGATGACTGGGGGATGGGATAGTATATCCCATCAAAGAAAAAAACAGCCAATCAATCTACCCTCTGGTTATTTAATACAGCCATGGAAGCCATGGCCCATAGAAATAGATGGTTTACCGTTCTTAATAGCATTGTGATTTTCCATGGCGAACTGTTAGCATGTTCGCCCCAAGCGTCGCCCCAAGGCCCCCGACAGCGCCCAGCGTGTGCCGTTGCCGCAGAAGCCCGTAATGGCCTGGCATTTACGGCACCGGAAACCTCTGATTTACCTTCTAAACTAACATATGGTTAACATATGGTTAATACACTGTTAATAATGGTTAATGTTAATGGTAATTATATTATGGTTAATGATGGTTAAGTACTTAATCTGGTTGGTGGTTGAGCCTACCCCTCTGAAAAATGATGGACTGAAAGTCATTTGGGATGATTTGTCCATTCCCAATATGATGGGAAAGTCGTAAAATTCCATGGTTCCAAACCACCAACCAGTAACAGTTTGCGAACTGGAAAATCCACCATCGAACTTACTTCGGTAAATCCACCAACTAACTCAATGGCAATTTTCAATAGCAAACTTGTATGTTTACCAGATTATATATGAACCAAATACTCAGGATGATCCAGAGGGTAAATCAACTATTTCTATGCTTCATGTTCAATAGCGAACCGTTAAATTACCAGAGGGTACAACCGCATCATTGGAAAAAATGATGATGTCAGCCATCTTCCAAGATGCGTCGAAAATTGGGCTAAACAAAAACGAAATTGGAGGTACGAAGTATCGGAAAACTAGTGGGACAAAAAAACAAGGTCACAGCCAAAAAAGGGAGTTATGATGGCTTTCGACCAAGGAAAACGACAATGATGGTAATCTAACATGGTAATTAAAGTAATTTTAAAAAAATAGGAAGCCCATGTCGCAACTGACCACATTTATTTACAGCACAGGAATCCACGAAAGATTAAACTTCACCAGTAACTCAGGTTTAGTATGCCATTTTTGCACTCTTTCAAAGCTGGAAGATCCAGCATTGACAGATTGGCTATGAAAATTGGTGATTTTGCATTGCTTCAGTGGTCAGTAAATAGTACCTGAAGCTTCAAGCAGCACCCATCCGGGACAAATTTCCACGAACCAAAAAGGTTTGCTGACTAACAAGGATGGCAAGGTGGCCAGCGTCAGCAACAAGATGTAGAGAATTGGTAATCTTGGTGTGTAAACCAGTGGGTACACCCATCATTATGTGATGTTCATCGATTTTGCGAGCAGTGGCAGCTATCTGCAGCAGCATTGCTGATCTACAGGGAGATCTCGTTGCTTTCCCAAATTTCGAGAAGCATCTCTAGATGGCGGTGGGCCAAAACCTTTGCACCCTGGTGAACCCCAAAATTGCTAGTAAATGGATGCTTATCCCCCTGAAGTTTGGTACTAGTTACTATAGGTTTCGATCCATTACGTAAAGAAAAAGTTAGTATAGGCGGACACGCCCCATTGCAACAACTTTTCTTGCGCGCAACAACAGAGGGGGGCCCCCAAGCCGCCCCTTCGATCTCTGTGCACATCGCAGCAGCTATGGGGGCCGCCTCCCAAACGCTCTCCCAAACTTTCGGTCAGCTTTCATCCCATCCGATGCTGGGTATCCTATTTGAACCTCCCCCTGTCCAACTGGGTAGTTCTACATCATCCACCTGGGATCCATGTCACAATGGCTGACTCTGCACACGAACCTTTGGTTGGGATGAAACCCTGACCATGTCGAAAAGTGTCGTGAAAACGAGAAAAAGCTGGCGAAGGTGGCTGTTTCAACCCAGCACTGCCCGATGAATGCCGCAACGAATTTCTGCAACTATGGACAAATATGGACAGCCCACTTCTGTGGGCATTTCAGAGCCTCAATCCACAGTCCTTGGTCGACAAAGTCGTCTCATCCTCCGCTTGCTCCAGAATTTGCCTTGAAAAATCCATTGAAATCGACCAAGTCTTGGGGCGAAAAAGAGGGGATTATGGGATTTCATAAATAAGAATGGGTACAAGGACGATGGCGAAGTTGACGCAAATAACTTGGGAAAACCAGAGTCTATGGTAAATATAGATCTATAGTTCACAGGGTTTATAAGCCAACCAACATAACTAGGGTTCTCTCACCTCGCGGTCAAAACTCTTGTGGGACCTGGGGTCGATGGTAGGAAGTTATGGGTCTTGCCATCCATTGTTAGGTTTTAGATAGAATCCTTCAAAAAAGTTCTGGGAAATCACCAAGCTAACGGCACATTCATTGGGTTTGTTGGAAAATAGGCTACTCTCCAAATTTCATGGTTTATCAGCAGTTTCCCCATCTTCAAAACTGCCATTTTGGGAGTATACCCCCATATCCAAACATCTCCATGTTGGATGGTCAGCTTACACATCCTTGCTACAGGAAGCACAGAAACTCACTATGGCTCTATGCAGTTGCAATCTATTGGTCCCCATCATTTCCGGAACCAGCAAGGCTCACAAAAGATTCCATGTGTTGGTGGTTTACATCACATATGCGCATCTGTATCGTGGTGATCCATCGTTACTGAAAGCACCAACCAATTGGGTCTGCAGTACTTTTTGACCGGAATGCGTTCTTTCCATCTGGTGCTGGCTTAAAGTTCCACATGCTTCTGGTTTCCACATCATTCAACGTCTATGTTTGAGACTTCTTAAATCCTTTAGGATGCCATTTTTGGCAAATATTTTTTCTATGTTTTTTTAATGATTTGCAGATATGATTTTTTTATGGTTGAGAAAATGACTTATGATTTTTTTATGGTTTTGAATACGTTTTTTTAATGATTTGTTTATGGATGGGAAAATGACTTATGATTTTTTTATGGTTTTGCTAGAGTTTCTCTGTAAAAATCAAATTTTCTGGTGGAAAGGACTTCAGGGAAGAGGAAATTCTAGGAAAATCGCAAAAAAAACGTAAAAAAAATCGAAAATTGCTCGAGTTTTTAGCTGAAAACTAGAGTCTGGGGACCTTGGAAGCATTTACGATTTTTTTAAGATGTTTTTACGATTTTCCTAGAGAAACTCTAGCAAAAACATAAAAAAAATCGAAAATTTCTCGAGTTTTTAGCTGAAAACCAGATTCTGGGGACCTTGGAAGCATTTACGATATTTTTACGATTTTTTTTACGATTTTTTTACGATTTTTTAACGATTTTTTTAAGATTTTGTTACGATTTTCCTAGAGAAACTCTAGCAAAATCATAAAAAATCGAAAATTTCTCGAGTTTGTAGCTGAAAACCAGATTCTGGGGACCTTGGAGGCATTTACGATTTTTTTTACGATTTTTTTTACGTTTTTTACGATTTCCATGTATGATTTTTTACAAAATACAATGCCCAAAACCATATCCAAACCGACCCATAAAAAAAAAACGTAAAAAAAAAAAACATAAAAAAAAAAATCATAACCACAATTTGAACCCATTAAAAAAAACATAAATGAAAATCGTATTCAAATCATAAATAAATCATAAAAAAAATATTTTGAAACCCCTCCATCCTAGAGACTTAGGAACTCTCAAGTCTATGTCTTATATATTGGTTCTTATCCCCACATGTTTCCCGGATCTATTCCCCATTTTGCTCAAGACTTGGTTTGCATTCCCATATATATATATATACATATATATACATATATATATATATATAGGTAAATGATAAGAATTCACCAACCACAAAGTTCGGCCATTTGGGGATTAATTGTTCCCTCACTAATCATAAGTTCCAGTGATGTTGTCATAATTCCCCCAGATATTTCTCAGCTGATCAGTGGTTTCAAGCCACCTGAAAAATAGCAGTCATTGGGGATCATCATCCCATTTTTCCCCACATATGCTAGAACTAATATGTATATATATATATACATAGGTATATATATATATATAGGTATGAATATATATATATATGTATATATATATATGCCTATATAATATGTATTTATACCTATACATATGTATATATATACCTATTATGTATAAATATATATATATACATAACACAGTGGTACTCCATCTCCCCTTCTTTCCGCCAGCCAAAATGGCCTCACGTTCTCAGCCACGACCTTGGCGAACTGGTCGAAGGGCAGGTGGTTCGCCTGATCCTGGAAGGGGCGCTCGCAGGCCACGGCCGCAGCTTCCACGCCTCCATTGGTGGCGTCTCGCTTCGGTGGGAGCTGATCTGATCCCAGCAGATCCCAATGTGAGGATGGGAAAGATGGGGAAATGATACCAGCAATAACAATTTTTTGTGTTAGCATCCCCTTCAAAAACGTCTGATGGATAATGATTTTTATTTGGAAAGCAAATACAGTAAAATCACCCTCTGTCGTCCAACATAGCTGGCTGGGAAATCCCCGAACTAAATGGAGGTTTCTAGCTGGGAAAATCATCTACAAACGCGAAAATTTCCAGCAAGCCATGTTTGACGAAGAGGAGGAACCCTTGGCCTCTGGTCATTCCCCAATTAGGTGCAACCAAGAAGTGCATGACTGCTATACAACCAGCAGTGGCTGGAAGCCACTGGCAGCACAGGCATCCGCCCTTTCAAGAGGCAGCTTACAAACTGGCCATCCCCAAAAAAATGCAATGCCTCCTGCTCCCTTTACATCCATTGACTATATATATATATATGTATTATATATGTATATATACTAGAGATGGGCCTAAAAATATGGGGGTTTCCGAAGTCATAGGGGTACCCCTAGTTTAAAAAATTTACAAACATGAAAAGCCATGGTATTTCTTCCTTTACGAAACCAGTGTTTCAGACTTTGTCAACCTCCAAAAAAATATGTTGGAAACAGCGGCAAGTCGCCTAAGAGGGCGTAGGAGATGAGGATCACCAGCGGAACAGACCACCACGATGGCGTTCTCAACATCCAGGGCAGGCCCAGAAGGTAGAGCACCTGGCGGATTCGGATGTCATTCTGGCGCCTGTCATTCCAGTCATGGAGCCACCAAAAGGATGGTTAAAAGCCTATAAATAATGGGATGTTTACCACCTATCAACTGGTGCAGGAATTCGCAACTATCCACAGTATGTTGTCAGTATGTTGTAAGCCCCAAAAAGATGCAGATAGCTGCATTTCCAGGAAGATATAGATGAATATAGATGATGTGTTCCGCACAATTTCCATGTTTCCAACTGTTCTGTGCAATCTATCTGTTTGGGAGTTACTATGTTCTAATGATTTTTGGGCAAACCCAAACGGCTATGGAGATCTGTGGATCAGTTCACCCTCGTACGCTGGCGCACCAGAATTAGCTGGTCATGGGATGTTCCCCAAAGTCATTTCAGCAAATCGTAAGTTGTCACATTTGACCCATCCCCAAATCAACTTGCTGAAGATCTTGGCCGCACACTTCTCTGACTCTGCAGAGACCTACCATGGTGGGACCTTACAGGATGGTGCCCCCCAGTTATAAGTTTATAAACCCCATGAAAACTAGTTCGTTATATCTGCCATCAACCATAGTTAGTTATGGGAGTTATGTGAACCCCAACTGAACGCTAACGAACTGGGACCTGCCTTATGGCCCCCATTAAACCCACCACGCCCTGACGAGGGACCAAACAGGTTCGCAGGTGTGAGACATACGCGAAGGGCAGCGGCGTGTTGTTGATCCGTTCCATGGCTCCCATGGCACCAGTGAGGCTACAGATGTGCTCCTCCATACCTGGGGGAGCACCGAGAGATCCAGATGATCCATGGGGTGAAAATGGGAGTAAATTTCATATTAAACCATCAAAAACATTGGGGACTGGATTAAAAAAAATCCACCAAAATTATAAGCATGATATATAACTTACCAAAAGCTAGGTTCAACTAGTATCCAGTAAGTATGACCCAACGGAATCAGCAGGGTGTTCACATTGCCCTTATATACTAAACTCATGATCCAAACAGATCAAACTCAGCTGCAGCCACAATCCTCATCTTCCCCATCTCCTCACCCTGTTTCGGTGCCCAAGACACTCTGGAACATGCTGGCAACCAAAGGTGCTGAGTCCTTTGTGTTACTCCTGGTGGATGCACATAGTGCCATTTTCTGTGGAAAACTTTGCAGGAAAACCTTGAATTTACCACCCAACATCACCCAACTATTTCAGCTCAACCGCTCCCGTCTTCCCTTCAGAAAAGGTGTAAGCCTGGCCCAGAGATGATCTATATTTTCTATATATGCAAGGTTGAGCCAGTTGCACCATCCAGCTCGCCATAAATTTACAAGATGAATAGCCATGTGAATTGTCTGATACTGAACAACTCATTAATCCCAAATGTCAAGGGTGTCGGAATCCCTGTTGCTAGTTGCTCGCTGCATCCAATTTCTTCAGAGATTGTGTCTCGATCATCCATTATATATAGATATGTATATATATATATATATATATATATGCGCGTGCAAAATTTGCATGTGTATCTTGGATTCCTAAGGGGGCCTTTAAAAATGTAATGTTACATACAGTAATTGTACCAGTAGATTCCGATGAAGCAATGGAACTGTGTTTGAAGAAAGTCATCAGCAAAATCAAGGATCTGGGTGACACCAGCAAAGTGACGTAGCTCCTGGTGACTCTCAGAGCAGCTTGCCGCATGCGATCGCAACAGTAAAGAGTTTGCACAGGGGCCATCCTGGGACGTGGGGTGGGAGTGTGCTGCATTTCTTTCACTGGCTTTGCCCAGAAATGCTATGGTATACTGTATGATATTTTTAGAGGGAATTATCCAAAACGGTGATCACGAAAAGAATAGAAAAGTAAATCCCAAAATAGTTGGAATCATCTTTCATCGTTCGATCTTTCTTGGGACCTCATAGACCAAGCATCTTCAATCTCTCAATTTCCTTCTCCTTCAAGATTCCTCAGCGTGGATTAGCTGGTCAGGGCTTAGGGGGTTGTCAATTCACATGTGTCAATGGGAGAATGCCATGGCACCCATGGGGACTTCCTAATTCACCAGGCTTATGTGGTCGAGCATTGGGGAATGGAACCCTGAATTTTTACACGAAACAAAGCCGAAATGATGACCATGGGACTCTTGGGAAGCCCATTTTCAGGCCATGCGATGAAGAAACACTCTGGTAAACATACAAAAAGCTATTGAAAATGAGAAATAGTTGATTTACCCATTAATAGCATGGTGATTTTCAATAGTTATGTTAGTAATCCATATTACCTTGTGATTCCTGAATCCACTTTGCCTGTTGTGAGGCTTTGGAGAAAACCACGGCTGTGTTTTGAACATGTTGACATGTTGATAGATACTGGTCATTTACACACATGTTGGGTGTTGTGCTATCAAATCACAATGGTTGTGAACTAGCCGATTATATTCCAGTATATCCTCATTGTGCCACCAGTTTTCTTCTTGGGTGACATCCCTTCCTGCAAGTCACCTCCCATCTATTACCATGAAATATCCACCCTATCCCATGAAATATGTGTTTCTTGGTTTCATCCCTATCTTGGGAGGATACAAGTGAGCAGCGTTCCAAACCCTCTCCCTTTGAACCAAGCTTTGACTCCCAAAACTTACATCATCAAGCAACATGTAGTAGTTGTATCCACTTACATCATCTTATATCCCCGTAGTTTGGTGCTTAAAACCTTCATAAAAATCCCCAAACGAATCGAATCAACCTGGATAAATCAACCGCCAAACTATGACATTTAAAGATGATTAGAGCTTAGCTAACCATCAAAGTATGGGGAGAAATCAACCACCAGCTGTTTGTTTACCAACAATCAATGGATTGGTTTCTACAGGAAAATCTGAACTGGAAACCATAGATTTTCCCCGTGACATATGGGGTTTTCCGGTTTCAATTTTCCAGAAAACCAATCCATTGAAACCAACAAAAAAGGGGTTTTCCTAAGTCGTAGGGGTTACCAATCATCCAAAATCAGACTATACTTAGATACTTCATCATTGGATAACGTACCCTCTCCATTTTAAGAACCCCTCGCAACCCCTCATGACTAATCACTGTTTGTTTACCAACCAACCAACCAACCAACCAACCAAAATTCCTCCGAGTCGCCTTCCAGTTCCGCCAGCTCCCCCGGATTTTGCCGCAGGAAGTTCCGCGTGGCCACGGGGAAGCTGACGATCCAGCGGCACATCTCCTCCACCGCACCTCGGCCGACAAAAGACCTTGCCTCAGAAAAAACGACCAGATTGTGAAATGTAGTTATTCATTTATTTATATACATATATGTATATACACACATAGGTATGTACATGTGTGTATATATATATACATGAACTTCCCTGATTCTAGATATGTTCAAAATCATCATCGAATCCTTATTATGAAAGGGAAATCATCACATAATTCTGAGCGTAAAATGAAACATGACGTTTCATAGGGGTAAAAGGGACCGACAATGATGATATTATGTATGTATATATATATATATAGCGTTCAAAAAATCAGTGGGATGTGAATCCAACTGAAGACTGTACTCCAATGGGATTTTGTTCCAATAGTTTTTTTTCACGGTCTGCAAATGAAAGATATATAACCCAATTTATGATAGGTAGAGTGATGCTAGACCATCGGATTCGAGGAGTGCCTAATTTTCAGGCAGACGTTTTTTGTTTTTCATGCGACTGTACCATTGCCACGCAAGATGGCCAAAGATGCCAAAGGGTAGATATCTCAACCTGAGTGTCCATGGAGATTGGTTACGAAGCAGTGACAATCTGAACTTCAGCTGAAGAACTTTCCATGCCCGGAGCATGGGTGTGGGCCCCCAATGTCGATCACAGATTTTTCCCTCGTTGAGAATCGGGCAGCCCCACCCAGATGAATTTCATACGCTATGAAGATGGTACCCCCCGAAAAAACGCAGCCCACACGGTTATGAAACCGGTGACCGGCCATCAACAATTAATAGATTTTTTGTGAGGTTGCCCACCCATCAAACCCCCAAGTATGATGAGTACTTGGCAATATTCCCAAGGTTTGAAATATGGTGAATGTCTTCGTTTTGTGCCCCAATTCGTTTCTCATAGTGTCAGTTGCTAACATACATGCCATGTTCAATGTTCTAGCTCTACATATATATATATATATAATATATATACACACACATGACATATATATATATACAGTATACTGTATACATCTCCATGTTTCGTGGCACTTTACCCCCACGTATCGGCGACCTAACCACAACCCCAGCCAGAGAGCACTAGCTGCACGAAATATGTACTGTAATGGTTTTTTCAGTGCGCGCACCTACACTTGGATTAGAAATATACCCTCTGGTAAACAAACAAAAAGCTATTGAACATGGTCATTTATAGTGGATTTACCCACTATATAAAAATGGTGATGTTCCATAGTTATGTTAGTTTACCAGAGGGTAGTTAATGTGGATATAATCCAAGTGAAATTCCAATGAGGTAGCAATGATTTTTCAGTGAATTCTCTATGACCAATATTCCACCCATGAATCTAGTTAATGTGGCTAAAACAATCATAAACCATCTCCCAGTCATCACCATTTTTATAGGTGGTATAACTTACCATTCCCAGTCATGGCTGGTTGATTGTTTTACCCACAGTAATCCTATTGGCTTACCCTCTGGTAAACTAACATAACTATGGAAAATCACCATTTCTCATGGGAAAACTCACTATAGATGGCCATTTTCAATAGCTATTTTGACATAACCAGAGGGTAACCTGCAATGCACCTCCACCGAGTTCCCACCGGAGTCACCTGGATCATGGACTCCGAAGCGCACCACCTCCCCCGCCAGCACCCGACAGGTTTCGATCAGCTTCCCCGCCGCCGCGCGCGCGTCGTAGAAGCGCACTGCGCTGCGGTTCAGGCGATAGACCAGCAGAAAGGATAAAGGCGTCAGCAGCAGGGCATAATCTTCCTGCGCTGAGAGAACTTTTTTTGGAGATATTTGCTGCTAGTGGATATATGCACTGGGATGTGTATATATATATTACATATACATATGCATCTGTTGTACGTATACAAGTTGATCTATTGTTTATTTAGCCAACAATATGATATCTAGGTTTTGTATCAGGGTTCAGATAAGGGGGGAGGAGTTGTGCAGATGGTTTTGGTAGATACAAAGCGGAATGCATAGGGTGCACAACTACAAAATGCAGTGCATGTTACTTTTTTTGCAGCTACAACATGAAGAACATAACTCTTTCTGAAACGGAAAATAATTCAAAACCAGTACTACAAAATCCAATGCATCTGAAGTTAAAAAATAGCTGAACGTCGGAATTGCTAACATGATTTTTCCCAATGACATTTTGTAGTTGGGTCTTTGCCATCCAAAGTTCCGACCAACATAAATTCGGAGAACGTTTTGTAGTTGTCAATGATTGAATTTAGTTGGATCAAGTGTTGACCCCGTGCAGTTTGTTAGATGGCATTCTGTAGCTACAAAATGCAAATGAGATTTTATGTTGGATGCTTCAACTATTCAACTTGTACAACTACAAAATGCTAATGAGATTTTATGTTGGATGCTTCAACTAACTCAACATATACAACTACAACATGAAAATGATGATTTGAAAGGAATCAACTACAAAATGATTCCAAATACAAAATGGGGGGCGCAACCCCTCCTGTTTGTACAAAAAAATCCTGGCTGGCAATCTGTACTGTAGCCCAAGTCCTCCCCATTTCGTAGCTGAAATTTGAAGGTGGATGGTTTTGTCCCAACAAAGTGGTGGATTTCTCCTTAATTTATGGCAGTTTGAATGGCGAAGATGAGGTTGGCAACTTCCCGAAACTTTGGCCAACCAACTTCGGGGGGGAATTTAGGAAGCCATTTTTCATGGAGATTTTCACGGGAGATACAACCATTCAATATACCCTCTGGTTATTTAACATAGCCATGGAAAATGGCCCATTTATAGATGGTTTACCTATTAAAAATGGTGATTTTCCATGGCTATGTTAAATAACCAGAGGGTATATATTTTTGGGTCTGTGCAAAGATGTGATCAAATGAGTTTTTGTTGAACCATGGGATAAAGCAGTGGGGTTAGATTTTGAGACCCTACTGACATGTTGAGCCAGGATTTTCTGAGCAAAGCTGGAGAGCTCCTTGCTGGTTCCACCAGAAAAAAAACAAAAACTAGAGACTCAAGTGACTTAAGGAAGAAGTTGTCACTGGACAAAACCATCAGAAACAGGGGATGCCTTGCTTCTTTTCTCATCAACCAAGATCATCAGCTGCCAAAAGGGGGCTGATCTATACCTGGTTTTCCTTCTGAAACTCTGAAATGCCCATTCTTTTGACCTCATAGAGCATGATTTGTATTGATATGTCAATAATATCTGCTGGTGAACTTGCAGTTTCGCTTCTCGGGAGGAAAATTAGAGGATCAGCACAACATAAGCCACACACTTGACCATGCTCACAAACCATCTCGCGGCTTCGATATGTCTGAACCCCAAATTGGAGGTCAGCTGTCATAAAGTACATGTTTAATCATGTTTAGAGTTTCGTTCACCAAAAAACATCAGAAACCTGGATTCGATATCCAGGAGTCTCAACCATGGCTCGAATTTCTCGGCCTGCCAAAGTGCCTTAAAGTGCTGTGATGCTGTGATGCAGAAAACTGGTCGAACATATCTGTGTCCATGCAATTTTTTGCCCCATGCCCAAAACGTGTTTTCCATCAAAATACACTCTGGTTATTGAACATAGCGACATAGCAGTATGGAAAATGGCCCACTTCGCAAGCGTGAAAAATCACCACTCCCAGCATCGGTCCTTGAGGATATCTTCCAGGTGCGGTAAATCCCATTCCCTTCCCAGCAGGTTCCGAGGATCTTTGGCCAGCGCGCAGAAGATCGTCATTAGGCCTCGGCCGCGGTGTACAGCAACCTCCAAAACGATGGAATAATAAACCATCCGAAATATCCTAAAGAGGGTGTTTTCTGGTTGCGAAAAAAAAATAAACCTTTCTTAAGTAAGACAGTACCCTGTATCCTAAATCGTATGTTCCATCTTTTTTGGTGACTGGTTTTTCGTGCAGAACTGCAACATTGGTTGAATCCACAGATCCTTGCAATGTTTCCCATGGCTACATGGCGTGGGGCCCCCCAAATGATATGAAGCCTTGGTTGGCTCAGGGTCACAATATCCACCTTGGAAATTGCTTGGGCCGCCCGGCTCCAGAAACAGGCTATGAATCTGAAAGATTAAGCGCTGGGTAACATTTCGGTCTCCAAGTCAAGAAAACAATAACTGCTCAAACCATTGACCTGGATAAACTATAGTAACTCACCAACCTGGTGTTCAAGAGCTGCAAAATCGTCCCTTTATACTTCCTGGGTTTACTGGGCATTCCCATGATATGACAAGCACCTATATATTGGGTAGAAAAAAATCTCCAAACTCATCATCAAATGCTCATTTGGGACGATTCCCCTTCTTGACCATCATTTCCAGTGACGTGAGGTTGTTACCCTCTGGTAAACATACAAAAAACTATGGGAAATCACCATTTTTAAAGGGAACATCAACTATTTCTATGGCCATTTTCAATAGCTTTTTGTATGTTTACCAGAGGGTATCATATCCCGGTTTGGTGGAAAAACAACTATTTCAATGGCCAATTTCATCATTTTCAATAGCTATTTTGACATAACCAGAGGGTATATGTTGTCCAGATCCAATGACTTCATATCCAGTGATGAGTTCCCCAAAACCCGCTCGACCATCTTCGACATCGCGCCATTTTGGGAGGTGCTACCCCCCATCCGGACCAGGGAGACGACCCTCTAGAAATCGTTTAGCAGCGATGAAAAACCA
Source organism: Cladocopium goreaui (assembly GCA_947184155.2). NCBI lineage: Eukaryota > Dinophyceae > Suessiales > Symbiodiniaceae > Cladocopium > Cladocopium goreaui. The sequence continues at coordinate 49,140 of CAMXCT020002247.1, read as the reverse complement.
ACATCTCATAAATGGCGGTTGATCCAAATTCCTTTATCTGAAGCCGGTCGTTCTTTGCGAATAAAAAAAAAACTACGTTCGCAAATCTTTGCCGAACCCCACGTTTATCTTTTGCGGGGGTCTCATGTCAAAATCTTTCGCGAAATCTTTCGCCCAAACAAAAAATACTTTTGCGAACTCAGAAAAAAACAAAAAAAACTTTCGCGGCGTCTCATGTTGGAACCCTGGGGCCCTGGCGGCCTTTGTAGTGGACAATCTCTACATGGACCTTTAGACCGCCAATCAAATAGATATATCATCATCAGTAACCTAACAGTTCGCCATGGAAAACCACCAATTTTGATAGGTAAATCATCCACAAATGGGCCATGGCTTCCACAGCACCGAGCCGCTGATGGCCAGCAGCGGAGGCAGCACGTGCAGAATGGGCCGACCCCGCAGGAAGAAGACTGTGCGGAACCATCCCTTGCAGTCACATCCTCCAAAACAACGTGACCTTTGTGTGACGTTTTAAGCCTCCAAACACTGGGATGTAACCCGACAACGATTGGGATGTAAGTTGATAAAACAACCCTAAGGCTCTGGGGATTCTTCTATGGATTGCGAGTTGATTTGTTGTAGATAAACGGTACCTGCAAGATAACCATGAATCTTGTGGCAGTTGTAACTATACAAATTGTCCTCTGCCAGGCCACTATCAATGTGCTGATCTATACTTAATGATAGCAACGAGTTATTACATATTAACATGCCCAGATTAATGATCATCTGTGGTTACTAAGTGAAGCCAACAAATCCCGCTGATTTTTGGGGCCATACCCCAGTTGTTTACCATCGATCCGAAGTTCCAGCAGATCTCACACGGAAGAAATTGTCCAAGACATCCCAATTGTGACAAAGTGCCCTGGTAATCCAGCATGGAATAAAAATCGCTTCTCCCCATTACCCTCTGGTTATGTCAAAATAGCTATTGAAAATGGCCATAGAAATAGTGGATTTTCCCATTAAAAATTGTGATTTTCCATTGCTATGTTAGTTTACCAGAGGGTTAAAAAAAAAACTCCCAAAGCAAGAAATGTTCCACGCTTCAGCCGATCTCCTGCAGTGTGAGCCTTGTAGGTCACCACTTCATGGGCCTGTGGTCGCACCGTACAGCAGCCGCCGCAGAAGCCGCACCCAGAACGGGCCGAACGGGGCTCCGGAGCTGCGCAGCTGCTGAGGGCTCGAAGCAGCCCATCGTCCGAGTCGGAGCTGCTGGAAGGCTGGGAAGCCATGGCAAGGGAATACTGTTGAAAATCGGAAACGATGAGTTTTTCGGAAACTGAGGAAAAAGCCATGGGTTTCGTCCAATTCTGGGATCACATGGTGGCCAACGGGGGAGGTTGAGGGGCGATAGTGTGGGATTCCCCTAAAGTCGTTGTTGGGTGGGTGGCACTTTTAAAGAAGCTCGAATAATCAGAGCAAATGGATACCTTGACCAATGAGGAGTTGTGACATGGGAAGTCCCTCGTTCCATGATGCCTTCTACTGGCTGTTTGATAAGCTGCGGAGATGCACACAGTACAGGTTGATGCAAGATTAGGCAGCTCTCTGAACAGACTTTCATGCGTTGATGTTGTGCTAACAAGATGTCTGGAGGTTTCTTTTACTGGCGACGAATTCCACAGTTACATTATTTCATCTCCAATATATACCCATGATATCCCAACCCATGATATTACCATATTATCCATCATCTGATTCTCCAAACTATGGTTATAGGATGTTATAGGATGTTATAGGCTATAGTGTCAGAAGATCTCAAGAATATAATGGTTGAAATTCAGAAGACACATCACTGTCATCACGAGTTGATTTCCCACTTTACCCAGCACCTTCGAACACCTTGGACCTGGAGACTGGAGCAATGGAAAGAGGGGGGAACCGCCGTGGAAAAAGATGGGAAAAATATGATGAAAAATGTGGAACATATGGTGAAAAATGTGGAAATGTTGTGAAAAATCTAGGAAAAATGGGGATGACATCCACTTCCATAGATAAGTCCTGCTAAGCCGACCTTCTATACCCTGCAAAAATGCTGTTCTGGCTCCAAAGTGAGCCATGAACCTACCATGGTTCACCATCAGACGGAATGGGCAGCATGTTCATAGTGTGTACCATTGTAGTTGCGTGACATGCCATGCTCCCAGTGGTGAACAACGCTGTGGTAGTTGCATGCCCAAATCCCACAACATAGCTGTGCTAAATTGATAGCCTTTTTTACCCTAGTTGTGGTAGTTATCAGTTCTGGCATGATAACTATGATAGGGTCAACATGATAATATCCGGGCAAATTATCATAAATTATCTACAGTTCCCAAATCAGAAATCAGCGCCATATTTGGGATGATTCGCCTCACGGTCATCTATGGTGACCTGGTGACCTGATAAAGTGCGGTTGTATCAGTTGTGAAATTACTGTGGTACCAGTATCAAACTACTTTGACATGCTCACGGTCAAAACCTGGTATATGAAGAGATGTCCTTTGAAGCTGGAATATCTGTTTCAATTATCCTCCCCATTGTTGGAAATCCAAATGGGCAAATATATTCCTCCCTATGAAAATGGATTGATGACCCCCATATCGAATCCATCTTTTCACAGGAAGCACATATGAATATGAGTGATTCTGGAAATGGAGTATACCCAAAAAAAATATCATAATGAACATGGACCACCTCAAAATAGGGAAAATTTATGACTCAGCACTTTTCAGGCCAATTGTTCAAACAAACCCATCTCCTTCATGGCTTCCCATACGCTGCGCGCAGATACGCTGCGCGCCTGCACGAGTTGGTCCATCTCCTTCGCGCCAGTTGGCACGAGTGGTGGTCAAAGCCGGCATCAGCCCACCTCCCAAGTGGTTAGTCGCAGCAAAAAGGGGACCTGAAATGGCTGGGATATGATGATCTCCTCAATCTGGAAAGAAAAGGCTGCTAAAGAGCCATTGATAGTTTTTAAAAAAAATGGGACATATTCATTTTGAGAAGTTGAAGCACGGGTGAAAATAGGCAATTGTAGCAGCTACAACATGCTATGATCAATCTGAAAGGCCATCTAAATAGGTGAGTTCTTCAAACAGCTGAAAATGATTTTGGCGATTTTTTTTGGCGATCTGTCCAATCCAAATTGCAAAAGTAAAGGTTTTAAAGGAATGTCAAAGTACCAAAATTGGTTAACAAAAAAAACTGTTTTTTGGGGTGATTTTCTGGGATTAAAATCGGTCACAACACCTGTTTTGTTTGGGGGGATTCCTGCAGGTCAAGGTAGCACAGCCCAAGAGTGGGCCTGTCCCACGGATAAATCTGTCGGTTATGCTGCCGAGCCGAAATGGCGTTGATGCAATAATCGGAAAATTCTAACTCCATCAAGACTACTTAGATGTGCATCCCACTTAGCAAGTGGCTTATAATATATAACCCGTATAATCCCAGTATTATACAGACATATGTGTATATATATATAATACATATATATATATGTGATATTCCATGTGTATATATATATGTATAACTGGTGGTATAAACCATTTACATCCATTTACTAAGTCGGATGCACCCTCTGGGAATGACCCAAGCGAACTGGAAAATCATCATTTTGAATAGGCGAATCATCTATAGACGCGCCGTGCTCATCAGTTTTCCAGAGCTCTGTTTAATTATCAGTGGGTATGTTAGGGAAATGGACGTAAACGAGAGAGAAGGCTTGTGGGATACCAACTCAAGAATATGGCACCCTCTGGTAATCTAGCAGCAATAGAAACTCCCAATGATTTTGCCGTTGAATCAACTCATCTGCAGGTGATTTCTCCTTGCCATTTTTTTCATTATCGGCGCTAGTCTGAATGGACTCTTGACTACAGGAGGACATGGCGTACTGTGTCAAATGAGTATTGGGTAATTTCACCCTGCCCTTACAAACATCCCAAACATGTTGCAAAGATAGATTGCGTGAGGATGTGAACTTCTACTATGTGCATCCCAGATAGCAAGTGGTTTATTATCTATATATATATAATGTTTGGGAATGATTAAAGAGATGGTACCCTATTGTGAGAAATTTCTTGCTCCTAATTCAGTCACATGCTAATTGTTGGGGGGGAACTCTATTGTGAGATTTTTTTCAGATTTTTTCATGTTTTTTTAATTATTTGTTATTTTTCAATTATTTTTTATTTTATTTGTTTATTATTATTATTATTTTTTCAATTTTAGATTTTTTCCAGATTATTTCATTTTTGTTTTTATTATTTTTTTTTCAATTATTTTTTATTTTAATTTTTTATTTATTTTTTATTTTATTTTTATTTTTTCAATTTTAGATTCTTCCAGATTTTTTCCAAATAATTAGATGCCTTATTAAACCCTTATTAAAAAACAGCACTCAGACAATTTTTCAAGGGTGTACCTCATGAGTGGCTCAGTTACTCAATAATATAATTGTTTGGATGGTACTCTATTGTGAGCACCAACTTTTGGGAGTGAAAAAAAAAACCTTTCTCCACCTTTCTTTGGGTAAAGCTGGTCCTTTTACTTTAGAAAGCCATATTTATGCTAAAGCTTTAAAATGCAAGGTTTTCCAAATAATTAGATGCCTTATTAAACCCTTATTAAAAAACAGTACCTGGACAATTTTTCAAGGGGATACCTCATGAGTGGCTCAGTTACTCAATAATATAATTGTTTGGATGGTACTCTATTGTGAACACCAACTTTTGGGAGTGAAAAAAAAAAGCAAAACCCTTTCTCCACCTTTCTTTGGGTAAAGCTGGTCCCTTTACTTTAGAAAGCCATATTTGTGTTAAAACTTTAAAATGCAAGGTTTTCCAAATAATTAGATGCCTTATTAAACCCTTATTAAAAAACAGCATCCAGACAATTTTTCAAAGGGGTACCTCATGAGTGGCTCAGTTACTGAATAATATAATTGTTTGGATGGTACTCTATTGTGAGCACCAACTTTTTGGAGTGAAAAAAAAACAAAACCCTTTCTCCACCTTTCTTTGGGTAAAGCTGGTCCTTTCACTTTAGAAAGCCATATTTGTGTTAAAGCTTTAAAATGCAAGGTTTCCCAAATAATTCGATGCCTTATTAAACCCTTATTAAAAAACAGCATCCAGACAATTTTTCAAGGGGGTACCTCATGAGTGGCTCAGTTACTCAATAATATAATTGTTTGGATGGTACTCTATTGTGAGCACCAACTTTTGGGAGTGAAAAAAAAACAAAACCCTTTCTCCACCTTTCTTTGGGTAAAGCTGGCCCCTTTACTGTAGAAAGCCATAGTTGTGTTAAAACTTTAAAATGCAAGGCTTTCCAAATAATTAGATGCCTTATTAAACCCTTATTAAAAAACAGCATCCAGACAATTTTTCAAAGGGGTACCTCATGAGTGGCTCAGTTACTGAATAATATAATTGTTTGGATGGTACTCTATTGTGAGCACCAACTTTTTGGAGTGAAAAAAAAACGAAACCCTTTCTCCACCTTTCTTTGGGTAAAGCTGGTCCTTTCACTTTAGAAAGCCATAGTTGTGATAAAACTTTAAAATGCAAGGTTTCCCAAATAATTCGATGCCTTATTAAACCCTTATTAAAAAACAGCATCCAGACAATTTTTCAAGGGTGTACCTCATGAGTGGCTCAGTTACTGAATAATATAATTGTTTGGATGGTACTCTATTGTGAGCACCAACTTTTGGGAGTGAAAAAAAAAACAAAACCCTTTCTCCACCTTTCTTTGGGTAAAGCTGGTCCCTTTACTTTAGAAAGCCATAGTTGTGTTAAAACTTTAAAATGCAAGGCTTTCCAAATAATTAGATGCCTTATTAAACCCTTATTAAAAAACAGCATGCAGACAATTTTTCAAAGGGGTACCTCATGAGTGGCTCAGTTACTGAATAATATAATTGTTTGGATGGTACTCTATTGTGAGCACCAACTTTTTGGAGTGAAAAAAAAAACGAAACCCTTTCTCCACCTTTCTTTGGGTAAAGCTGGTCCTTTCACTTTAGAAAGCCATAGTTGTGATAAAACTTTAAAATGCAAGGTTTCCCAAATAATTCGATGCCTTATTAAACCCTTATTAAAAAACAGCATCCAGACAATTTTTCAAGGGGGTACCTCATGAGTGGCTCAGTTACTCAATAATATAATTGTTTGGATGGTACTCTATTGTGAGCACCAACCTTTGGGAGTGAAAAAAAAATGAAAGTAAATTAAAAGTAAATTGAAATCAATTGAAATCAATTGAAATCAATTGAAAGTAAATTAAAAGTAAATTGAAATCAATTGAAAGTAAATTGAAATCAATTGAAAGTAAATTGAAATCCTTTCTTAAGTTGATTGACCAAAAAAATGTTGAGGGGGGGCAAAAAAAAGTGCGAGTTATAGAGTATCCTCAAATTGTTTGGGGGGGGGGCCCCTCACACTAATCAGACGCAAACATTATATATATATATTATATATGTAATATGCTTACAGTACTTGTTACCCACTTACAATTGCTAGGTTGCACCCCCAGGAACAGCACCGCTATTACGTATCTTTTAGGTTTCTATTTTTCAACCACTCCCAAAAGTCGTGAGCCCGCACACTGTGGCTGATACATCCAGAAAAGGAAGGCCATGCGTGGGCCGCTAAGTCTCAAAGTTTTCCTCATCCAATGGGTATCCAACTATCCTACTTACACAAGTATCAAATTCTCCAATCCTCCAAGCCTCATGGTTCCCACTATTTCTTGACCACAGATCAGGGCTCAATCCCAAGGCGGCCGAAATTTTCGCTGCGGGAACCTGTACAAAGGAGTCCCCGCTACGACTCCACCAAACATCTGGGGATGATGCCACTGAAACGTAACTGGGGTTATAACCCAGTTATATGTAAATATATAACCCCAATTACTAACCAGTGATATATAATCCTCTGGTTATCTGAATATATGGGACAACACCACTTCGGGGGGACCCTCTCTAACCAGCTAACCAGAATGGGTGATCCTCCAAGCAGCCTTTTTTTGGTAACATCAAATCTCCCACTTCCGAGATAGATCGATATTATTCGAAGCTCTCCATCTACCCACTTTGGTAAACTCATCAAAAAGATACGGAAAAAATCCCATGGAAAATTGCATCAGAAAAAAAACATTTGCCATGATCTTCTCATTCAAGCCTAGCCATTGAGTTTTGGGGATTTCCCGAGCTGAGCAACCTCAAGGATCATCCCCCAATCTGCACAGCGGGTGGAGGATCTGGATCTGCACAGCGGCGCCAGGTGAATCAATGGGGCAGCCCCATTTCTCTATGGCATCTTTCTGACTTAGTTTCGAGTAGCTGAATGATGACTGGTACATGGTTGATATATGTCAATGTGGTGAAAAATGTGGTTTTCCATGGATTTGGATTTTAACTAGATTACCCTCTGGTTATGTCAAAATAGCTATTGAAAATGGCCCATTTATAGCTGATCCACCCATTCAAGATTGTGAAAATTGTGATTTTCCATAGTTATATTAGTTTACCAGCGGGTAGTTAGATTTGAATGGTTTAAGAGGTGTCACCATCAAGGCTGGGAAGATCACTGGCCGACAAATTATGAACCTGGCCAACCTCACCATGATGTGTGAACCTCACTGGCCTCGCCCATGATGTGATAAAACATCCCAAAATTACTTAAGAAACTTACATGAGATCTTTAGGGAAATGTGTTTGGAAATGTGTTAAAAATTACTCATGATGTGTTTGGAAATTGCTACAATTTGATAAGATCTTTAATGAATCCGACAGGAAACCCACTTCTGCATGCCACAGCCATGTGGGGGGTTCCAACCCCAAAACTATGGCTTTTCCCTATGCAAAATATCCAAATTTCCCCAAGATCTTCGGATGATTTTGGTATCTTCCCTCTTTTCAAACGGCCAAAATGCTTGGTAAATCACCGCACAACGGGATGCTGCCCTGTGCCATGATCAGCGCCATGCCTTGGCAGAATCTCAGGCATCCAACATCTTGCCCATGACCTGCTTGATGGGAGCCCACAAACAACACAGCTGTAGGGGGTTGATCAACAATCATGGTGGTATAACAATTGGGATATGGCGGACTGTGAGTCGGATATCTCGCCGGAATATTGATAATGGCAATATCCTCTGGTGATCAAACATGGCTAGCTGGAACCGTTTACCCCCGTTTATACGAATGGATAGTCCCATTGGAATGCCCATTTATAGCAGACTTCCCCCTTTAAGCCAGGGAATTGCCGGGAATATCTTTTTACATAATCTGGATTTCCAAAAATTGCTGTTTCTGGATTTCCAAAACTTTGGGTAAGGTTCCATTTTCGTTGGTCAGCTTGCTCAAATCATCCCAAACAATTGTTTCATGGACAGCTTGCCCTCAAAATGACCTATTTGATCTGAACGCAGCTAGCATATCCTTCACCAACATTGTGACGTTCTATGAAGTTAGAAGAAAGAAAGGGAATCTGGGTATGTTGAGCTCTGCCCGTGCATCCACATTGGGATCATTGGGAAAATGATGGCTAGAGGGGTATGTTGAACATGTTTTTATATAAGCATCTAAAGATATCTAAAGGGGATAGAACCCGGTAGTACTGCAATATGCTGCATAATATCATCAAGCAATGGTTAGCTGCTGGTTTGACTTGGTGATTTAGAATCCTAGGATTGCCCGCTTGGGTTTCATTACAAAGGTATCCCCACCATCCGAAAGCACCATTTCAAACCATGGATGAACCATAGATATGCACGCCATGAATCTAGATGAGCTATCGTTTCCTTTGCAGTTCACCACCCTTCAGAGTTCAGCCTTGGAAGAGTTACCCCATTTTTTTCCCAGCAATCCAGTTCCTGATAATTTAATTCCTCTAACTATGAGACTAAACTGGTTACCATCTGGTTATTTAACAGTTCGCCATGAAAAATCACCATGCTATTAATAGGTAAATCATCTATTTCTATGGGCCATCTATACCATGGCGAACTGTTAGTCATAACCAGAGGCTAAGTCTTAAATCTCCAGATGGGTATGGATCAATACCTATTAATACCATTTTTAGGGGGATGAACATCCATTTATCAGCTATTTTGGTGTTCACTAGGTGCCAGGGTTTTGACCCATCTCCAGATGAATTCTATTAAAAATCCATGGTTTTTCCCCATTGTACCACTGAATCCCCATGGAATCACCAACCTCGGGGGATGGATCGATCGAGGTCTGCGTTCCCTCGACATCCTCGCCGTTCACATCCGAGGCCTTCTCGTCCTGGCATGGTGAGTGCCACTCAAACCTGCCATGGATTGGAAATTTCTCTTGGAAAACACCAATTTCTACAGGGGGCTGCAGATTTTCCCAAAAAAAAATCTGGGATATAGTGTTGGCTAGTTCTTTTGGATCTGAAACCATGAAATTCTTCCACGAATGACTGGTGATTGTATGTATGGAATCATCTTGTCGTGGAGGAAATTGATTGGAGCCACAAAAATCAGGCGCTATCAACAAGAAAAACAGGAGTGAAACTGATATGAAAGTGGTTTGATGTGAGCCACCCTAGATTAAAAAAAACAAGCACATTCATTTGGGGGTCCTTGAAAAAAAAAAACTATGTAAAAACGAATCGGTAGATAAATTTTGGGACTCTTGATGAGTGAGAACTGGGCAATGGCCACTGAGCGGAGAACCTGCTACTCTGATGGTCAAATCGCCCAAAAATATCCTCAAAAAATGCTGCTTCAATCCTCATTTTCTCATCAAATTGATCACTGAATCCCATGAAGTCCCGGTTTCTATGTTTAGTTTGGGGAAAATACCCACTACATTGATGCGACCCGACCTCATCCTGTAGGGAATAGGCCCAAAGGTTCAAGAGCGCCTCGAGCAGGCCGGTGAGAATCTCATGGGACGGGCATGGAGAAATCCGCCGTGTTTTGCCGATCGGTCTCCCAAATGTTGTTGATCTTGGAAGTTTTTGGGGAGCTCAAAAAAAAAATCGCTCCCAGCAAAGGTAAAAATGAGGAGCTTTCATGACCAAGAGAGGGAGTATTCACCCAGGAGAATAAGAATGCAACACCAAAAACCATGGATTTCACCAAGAATATGGCAATATGGGGGCATCCCACCTTTTCTCTGAAAAAATGGTGTACCTGGTATGTTTTTCTGCAGAAAAAAACGTGTTGTCAAAGATACCTGGGAAATTTTAGATAAACAAAATTTCCCATGGGAAGAGCATCCAAGAATGGTGGATGTTCCTTTTCCAGGTACGGTGTGCCATAGCATTCCATCAATTCAACGCCCGACACACCCAGGCACAACCAGGTCTGTGTCCTGATCATCATCATCATCATCATCATCATCGTCATCATCATCATCATCATCGTCATCATCTCTATTTATCCATCTATCCATCTATGCATCTTTCCATCCATCCATCCATCCATCCATCTATCTGTCTATCTATCTATCTATGTATATATATATATGTGTGTATATGTATATATATATATACAAAGAAGAAGAAGAAGAAGAAGAAGAAGAACAACAACAACAACAACCACGGCCGTAACCACAAACAGGCTGACACAGCAGGTGACCTGGTCTCATCAACTGGCCAAGACACCAGCGCAAAGGACTCAGCGCAAAGCAAGTGATAGTTCCTCGCTGGTAACACGACGAACACGACGAACGCGACTCGCTGAACACCACTGGGCTGGGTTTGTCAAGAAATGGAGCATGTACCCGGCCTGGTAAACATACAAAAAACTATGGAAAAACACCATGCTATTAATGGGTAAATCCCCTATTTCGACTGGGCCATTTTCAATAGCTATTTTGACATAACCAGAGGGTAACCGACAGAATGGTCGGCACAAGCTGACCACCACTTCTTTTTTGAGATCATGGAATAGGGACCAGGGACATGGTCCGTTTAGGATTCCTGGTGATGATGATTCAACCCAACTGTGATACTCCAGTAAAGCTTCACATAGCTATGGAAATCCACGGCTTTAGCGAATGATCTACAAATGCTGGAGTTGTTTCCAACAAGCTTTCCATGTCTTGTTGTAGATTTTTTTCTGGAGGATACCCACAAACCTCCGAGCCCATGGGTATATGTTACCAAGGCCAATGGCACCGCAGGTTGACCAAATCTTACCAACCAATGGGAATTCATAGGTATTAGCCTCTGGTAAGCCTTTACATAGCTATGGAACCTGACCCATTTGGTGAAAAATGAGCTACCTATCCAAAAATGCTGGTTTTTAAGAGCCCGTGAACCAACAATTACCAGATGCTACACTTCCAAAATCGATCACCAATTGAATGGCAAATAAGTGGTCCGCTTAAAACCACCCCCATCATCTGGAGTTCAGAAATCCTGAATCACTGTGTGCGTTGCCTTGTGCTGAAACAGGGCATCCCAATTCCAGTGGCTGACAGTGTTGCTGCCATGAAATTGCCCAAAAAATGGGGGCTCATCCTCCAACTTCAGAGTGACAGTATCGTCTATCAATCCTGCAGTTTTCCGATCATTTCACGAAGCGATTGATTCATTAGAAAGAACAAACGACGAATGAAACGACCCCAGATTCGTCAGTGTGATGGCGCTGACATTCTACTAATTACTAGTATATATATATATATTATATATATATATATGTATATGTTATATATATATGTAATTGTATAGATGACTATATAATTACATATACTTGAGTACAGTATGTAGATGGCAATGTCGACCATTTTTCAGAAAATCTGTTCGCATCTACGCCCTGGGGATTATCGGATATGGAGCCGAGTAGCAAGAGGGTGGCCACGAAGCCTGTTGCATCATTGGCCGTCATCCATGAAACCAAGGCCAGCACGGTGCTTTGTAAAAAGTTCACTGACAGAAGGCCTTTCACACCCCAGAACTTCCAGAAGGGGTTCACCGGATGCAGCACCTGGCGCAACTGCCACCCCTGGGAAATTGGTTTGACTTCTAGTGGTTGTGTATAAATCAAACATTATGTATGTATCTATCCAAATATATATATATATATACTCTATATATATATATACTGTATATATATATAGTATATATATATACATATATATATATACATAGATATATATATATATATAACTATGTGTATATATATATACATAGATATATATATATAACTATGTGTTTCAGTGGTGAGTCCTAGGGGCAAAACGCAGCGCCCTATTTCTCTCGAGCCACAGCTCAAGGCCTCCCGGGCAGAGATGGTGACACCCAACGACCCTATGTCACATTGTCAGCCTCCCAAAATTCTGCAGCAATGACTTGGTCACTGCTGTCAAAGGGGGTCTGATTCAATGCGACTTCAACCTACGGTCTCCTTGACGTCCCGTAGCTAGCTCGTCTTCCTCCTTCTGAATCGTCATGTTCTGCTTCTCCAGGAGGTCGTACAGCGGCTGCATGTGGGCTTGCTGCGGAAGCTTCGTCAAAGAGTCGGCCGGGTTGAAGTTGTGTGGAATCCATCTGAGCCGGGACTTCAACTTCACGAGGCTTTCTTGGATGATCGCTGACTCCAAGGCTGCTCGGTCATCTTCTCCCTGAAATTGGCGTTCTGGGCTCGAGGTCGAGTCGAAGACACTCTTAGCATCGATCAGGGCCACCGTCAGCGGGTCCACAAACTTCGGATCCTCGGAGGCGATCACAGTAGGTGGTCCACGAAGACCCATTTCGATCTCGATGTCGTTGGTGATGCTCTTCGGGTCGAACCTCGAAAACTGGAAACTCTGGAAGGTGGCAACTTGCTTCTCCATCGCTGCCAACGCTGTTGAAAGCGAAATGCTCTCACAGAGCGTGGTGCTTCCCGCCTTACGGCGCAGCTTCTTCGATCGCCATGCGATCAGACTCACAGGGGCTTTCTCACCACGGTTAAGTTGCGGCGTGGTGATACCCTGGATCCATCCATGCTGGGGCTTTGTTTTCCCAGTCGGATCGAAGGAAGAGTCCGCGATGAGCAGGTGCCGGATCTGGTCCTCTGCAATGGAAAAGATTCGAATGGTCACCTTGCGGCTCTTTAGAAGCTCCACGACCTGGTTGCACTCGAAGAGGTTCTTCATAGTGGGCTCGGGGAAGCATCCAGATAAAATCGAAGCACTTGCGGAGCCGTCAGGGCGTCCTTCACGTGCTGACCAGTTGATGGCTGCTATGGTTCCCCTGAGCTGAGAGATCTCGTCCTCGTTGAGCTTGATGTTGGCGGCATCCTTCTTCAAGACTTTGCGGTGGACCTTGATGGCGTGGAGTCGGTTGGCCACGTAGTCGTCCATGCTATAGGTGAAGCTGAAATCAGGCAATTGCTTGATTCGCCTTCCAGCATATCCACTTCCACCGCCATTCTCGGTCTCCTGCAAGTTGACGATCTTCCCAAACTTCAGTCTCTTCTCGAGCCACTCCATCTTCTTCCGGTGCTCCTCATCGCCCGCTTCCAACAGGTCGTCGACCTCCAGGACGATGAATCCTCTGGTTTTGACTGGAGCATCGGGGTTCTTCGGATCAAGGGGCCCATCCAAGGTCAGAATGCACCTGTCGTAGACGCACACTCGGTACTTGAGCTCCTTGACCAAGAGCTCGAGTAGGGATCTTCTCCACCAAGCAGGGCCTGATACCAAGCCGTAAACTTCCGTGAGCAGAAGGATCAGTTGTTCAGGACTGTACCCTTCGAAGGCTTCGTCGGCTGGCATCTTGCAGGCTAGCTTCTGCACTCTTGTAGTTGGTCGAGACTGTAAAAAGGCTGTCTTGGCATCCTTTCCAAAGGCCACCCATTTGCGACTTGCTGCCAGTTGCAAAGCCAGATACATAGATGAAGTCAAAGGTGTAGGCGCGGCACGCTCGATCTGGTGAATGTGCGGGTCCTTCCAGCCAACCACACACCAACGAGATTTCGGTGCCAGGCCACTGTGGTTCTCCGGGAGGAAGTCGGGTTGCTCGTACTCCTCCGGCAGGACTCCAAATGCATCCGTGGGCTTCCAGCGGTCCACATAGCGGCTGGTGAGCACATGGTCAGGGTGTTCCTTGGCAAACTTCCGGGACTCCTCGACACTCAGGATCTTGATGGCTCCCGAGTTCAGCAATGAGGCAACTTCTTTGGCACGAGACTTTCGGAAGATGTTCTTGTACTTCTCCGGCAAGTGTCGAAACTCGACTTGGCCAGGTGATGTCTTTGCCTTGGACTTGGTGAGGTACATGCACTGGTCCTTCTCATTGTACACGGCTTCAGATTCCTTGGCGTTGAATTTGGACGTGTCTGGAGGGTTCATAGTATATTTGCCAGTGGGTCGATCCAAAGTCCAGCGTGGTGTCTGGGTAGATGGCTCTGTAGACACTTCGAAGTACAAGCTGTGTGAAGGTCTCGGCCAGGAAGGTACTCCTTGAGGAGGGCTTGGATAGGGCATTGCAGTAGAGGATGTAGGTGGTCCTTCTCGGATGGGACCAAAACCAAGCGTTCCTCCACGGCCTTCATCAACTCGGACTCCACTCAAGCGTCGGTCCGGAAGGGTGTTCTCCGTACCCATGCGGCTGAAGGGCTGTGAGGTGCCATCTGATGGAGCATGACCCATCGAAGGCTCTGCTGTGCTGATCTCTGAACGTCCATCATCAGCGGCTGGTTGAACTTGATCTGGTGGAACTTCATCCATAGGAGCATCTGGTTCCTCAGCGATGGGAGCTAAGGGCGATGGTTCTGCCTCAAGAGGTGAATCTCCACCGGGTAGCGGCTCTTCCTCCTCTGGACCCGGAGAAGGTGAGTATCCGCCGCCTTCGCTGCCATCGTCTGGAGGACCTTCTCCTTCCACATCTCTGTAGTACTTCACCGCATTGGACTCCAGGTCTTCCAGCATTTGTTCAGACAGATGTCGAACAAGCTCTGCTCCAAGGCTTTCCTCCGAAGTGGCTTTCCGGGTCTGCGCAATCGCGACCTTCATGAGGAAGCCTCTCATGGAAACCCAGGCGGTTTCTCCCTTCAAGGCCACAATTGAACCTGGACCGGTCCATCCCTTGAATCCAGGAACATTCCTCCAAACGTAGACTAACTCCCCAACCTTGAAGTCTTTGGTGTCCGAAGTCCTTGTCCTTGTTGACACGGCTCTACGGATTGATTCATCATCTTGCCAGCGAAGCCATGCTTTGGATGCAGCTTCTCGGATGGCCCATGCGCGCTTCATAGAGTCTCCAGCTCCTTCCAGCATCAGCTGCTTGTCGATGCGGTCGTCGGAAAGAAGTGAAGCGGGCATCCTCGGCAAGGTGCCAAAGGCTCGTTGGTAGGGTGTGAAGCCCGTCCTGTTGTAGAAGCGGTTGTGCGCGGTGACAACCTCCTGGATGGTCAGCTTCAGCTCCTCTTCAGTGGTGGCACCAACTTCATGTAGAGCTCCTTCAAGTCTCGTTTTGAAGATGCCACCGGCGCGCTCGGTGCGCCCGTTCTCCCAAGGACTCCGTGCGTTGATGAAGTGCACAGGCACTCCCATATGTCCCAGGTAGTCGGTGAACTGGTGGCCAATGAACTCTCTTCCCTGGTCTGCAACGACCAATGCAGGTGGGCCATAGTGGGCGATCCAGGCACGGCAGAAGGTCTCCAAGACGGTGCTGGCCTGCTTGTCCTTGACGATCTCCACGATCTGCATGTCGGTTCCCCAACACAAGCAGTTCAGCATCCAATAGTCTCCGATCTCCGGCACGTTGATCTGGATTAAGTCCACGCCAACCACCTCGTTGAAGTTCATGGCGCGCTGAAGTTTCCCAGGGCGGTGCGAAGAGGGTTGTTGTTTCCTTTCACAAAGTGGGCACTTGAAATGATTCTTGGTCCACTGCAACACCTCGTTCTTGACACCGGCGTGCTTCAGGGCTCTCACAAACACTTGTAGTGAAGGATGTCCCAAATTGCGATGGATCTTGAAGAGCTCCCTGCGCATCTCTGGGTGAAGGATGTTGTCCGTCGCAGGCTTGCTCAGGTCCAAGGCTCTCAGGGCATGTTTTGCCTTGCTTTCTGATGTCTCATCTGGTGCATTCACTCCCAAGTCGTCCGGCATGTTGACGTCAAGGTCATCACCCTCCGTCCCAGCAAAACGGTTGAACTGGGGGGGTCCAGCAGTGCTTGAAGACGTAGAAGGCGCGCCTCCCAAAATTCTGTGGGATGGAAACGCTGTTGTCCATTCCATTTGCACGGCTGTCTCCTCGGTGATGTAGGAGTGAATGGGATGTGCAGCTGCTCGAACGATGAAGTTTGCAGCTTCTTGCCAATCGTGTGGGAGTAGAATTGGATCTTGAACAGGAAAAGTTGTGGTTCCTGTCCACGAAGTCGTCATAGTTTGACGGGGCAACGCAGTGGTTCGCCAATTGTCGTTGAAGGTCTGCACTGGGCCCTTGTCGAACTTCATGACTGTAGTGCGACTGGATGAGAGCTTGCTAAGTTCCAGTGGGCAGCCAGCAACACCCGTAGGAGAAAAAAGGGCCCTTCGTGGAACTCGATGATGTCGAATGACCTCCTCGTCCTTCACCTCCCAGTAGTCGGAACTGGAGTTGTGAGCCTTCACCCAAGATTGAACATGTTGGCGAAGTCCACGAAGGATCGCATCCACGAAGGCTGGTGTGTATTTTGCGGCCAACGCCGCTTCTCCTGCAAGAAGTGGTTGATGGCTCTTGTGGAACCCCTCACATCGTCGATGTAGGACTGTGGCAAGCTCCTCGATGTTGGTGAGCAGAAGCGTCGGCTTCAAAGCTGGGGCTCCTTTGGACGTCTTCAGACCAAATCTGCATAGGTCCACCGCAACTGCGTGGACACCATCTTCTTGTCGTAGTTGTTGCAGTTCGGTGGTCGTCCACGAGGTAGCGTTCCTCGGATGTTCGAAAAGAAATCCTCGGCCAGCTCGAAGTTGTATGCGTGCCAACTGCACGCTGAAGCGGACATGAAGTCTGCCTTCTGCTTCTTCTCGAGCAACTGTGGCTTGGTCACGTTTAAAGTTGCTCAGGTTTCGTAGTGCTGAAAACGTAGTGCACGGCGGAGAGAGGACCACAAGCACGGGCTGCAACTCGTTGACAAGTCTTAATGCAGCCTTCTGATGGGAGGGCTTGCAAAAGTCCCATCCTGTTGAAAGGTCCAATGCTCCACCAGCTGTGAAACCATTTTTCTCGGCCTTCTTGGTCACCCTCGGTGGCGAGTAAACCTCGAGGATGTTGGGAGACTCCCTCAAGCTTTTCACCAGTCTTCTGTTCAAGTCCTTGTTCATCTGGTGCAGCTTGCCTCGGCCGTCAGCTTGTGCGCTTGCAAAATGCTGCGCAAGGTGGCCATAGACGTAGCAGGCCATGTAGTCGCCGTCGAAGTTGTCCGGCTCAGTGAAACCATCTTCAGTCTTTGCGACCTTGAATTCATTGTCGTGGTGCCATGCAATGAGATCGGGGGATCCAAAAGCTGATACTGTAGTGGGCGCCAGGCAACAGTTCATGCAAAGGAAAACCATGAACTTGGAGAAATGGGTCTTGAGAAGCGACCCCAAAGCCTTGCCGCACTTCCCACCAAGCTGACTCTTGTGCACTAGTCTGCGTGTGGTGGGCCGGCATCCCACTCCTTCTCCTCGTCGCTGATCATGAGAACCTCTGTCGGTCCGAAGGCTTCCTCCAAGTGCTCCATCGTGCCCTCGCGGTCGATGTTGAAGGTCGGCACTCTTTTGGCAGCCTGACTTGCACGTAGTCCCGTCATTTGGCGCTCCTTGGAAGCAGATCGTGCCCGAGCGGTCTCCTGGGAGCTTGTCTTCAATCTCCGGGACGTAGTTGACCCAGTGCCTCCATCCACCATGGAAATCTTTCCCATGTTGGTCACCTTCAGGGTCACTGCTCCCTGGTCTGGCTTCGATCTTGGAGCTGGCAAGAACTGGGGATACGTGCCCTCCAGGGTCTTCAGGCTGTCGGAGTCCGGCGTCTCTGGCACCACCGTGGCTGTCGAGGATGCCGCATGGTCCACATCGAACCTCTCCCAGCGGGATCCGCACGTCAGGCACACCCACCAGCGGTCGAACCGGTTGGCTCTGCAGCGTAGATACTCTGCAGGGTGGTTGCACTGCTCCGGCTCCTTCTCCCAAAACTTTTGTGCCGTTGACCTTTTCAGAGGCTTGCCAATTCCCTGAGCGATCCACTCGGTTTGGTTCGCCTTGCCCTTGGCTTTGGTCGCCTTCTTGAACTTGTCCCCAACGTTCTCGGTGTCCACCTCGTCGCACACCGCCCCCTTCTTCTGCAGGTAGTCCAGAACCATCTGCGAGCGCGTTGTGTTGATCAGCAGCATCATAGCTTTCACCACGCGAGACCAAGCTGTCTCGCACTTCCGAGTCCCAAGCTTTCGACTCGATTCCTCGCCCCTGTCCTCCTTGTCCATCATGGAGAGGATGGAGGCCTGAAGGCTGCTTGCAGCTGCGCTCGACTGGTTCTTCTTGGGCGCCATTGCAACGTTGCAGACGGTGCAGGAACGTTTGGGCTGCTCTTGAAAATGTCCAGCTCATGAGTTGAGCAATTGGGCTGCGAGTGGAGAGAGGTCTCCTTCTTCTCAAACAATTCTTCAGCATGCTGAGTTGGAAAACCTCACCTGCCTTTGAATTTTCACCACGACTTGACGATTCGACTGCACTGCAATCATGCCGATGTGGTTCATCATCATCACCAGCATCCATCTCACAAATTTCATGCCAATTTCCATCACCATCGGTGGCATCCATCTTGTACTCAATCATCATCAGCTGCGCCGCACTGTTTTGCTGCGCGGAAGCTGCATGTCCACCGTGTTGGTGTGTGTAGTGTCCAGCGCCCCCACCAGAGCTGCCACTTGCGCCAGAAGGTCTTGAAGACGATGAGGTCAAACCAAACCCAGGCGGTGGTCCAGGTGGTCGCGGATATCCACGTGGCTGTGCATCCAGCCAAGTTCCAAAAGGTCGGAACGGGTCGCCCTTCTCATGCGACTCGTAGAAGGTGATGTCGCCATGCCACGGCTTCTCCATGATGCGGTTGATGTTGGTGGGCCAGCAGTCCCTCACCACCCGCGACTCATTCTGCGGAAACTTGGCAACCACCTGTCTGCGTTCCGTCAGGTCATAGCGGCGAGCTTGTGGAACATCGAAGGGATCCAAGATGCGAATCCTCCAACCCACGTAGGTCGCCAAAAGCTCCTTGTCGCTGTTTGTCTTGATCACCCAGACCTTGGTCTCCACATTGGGGTCCAGCGCCTGTCCGTCATGCATGACAAACTCAGGGCTGCCCACTTCGTCAAAGGGATCCACAGGTGGATCTGTCTCTTTGGACAAGCTCGATGGGGCCTCTTCTGCGTGCCATTCCTCCTGCGTCTCTGGCAGATTGGCATCTGTTGGTGTAGGTGTTGCAGAAGCTCCTCCACCAGCTCCAGGTTCTTCAGCAGGTTCTGGGGATGTCATAGGGGATGTAGGCGCCGCCGAAGATGCAACATCTGCCGGGGCACCAGCTGCAGTCGTTGTGTCGAAGGTCACACGTCTCGTCGTTGTGGCTCCTGCTCCAAGTCCTTGATTGTTCTGGTCGTCGGCCATGGTGTTGCGTTCCGAAGCATTGGTTCTTGTTGGAGATCTTGACCGATCAGGTCTCGATGCCGCTGATGCCACTGGTGTCGCTGTCATTTCACTGCTCTCCAAGGGCAAAACCTGCGACTCCAAGTACGTCTGGAAGAAGGTCTCGTCCATGGGGCTACCAGCATCAGCTTCGCACGAAACGTGCAAATCTCCAAAACCTTCAGCACCATTGCCTCCCGAAAAATAGTGCGAGGAACGAGGAACAGGAAGTCGGAAAGGATCGTGGCCGCGAACTTGATGTTGTAGTGGCAATTTCCAGGGCGTGGCGTCAAAGTCCAGCATGTGGATAGCCCGATGGCCAGAAGACAAACGTCGCATGTTGGCAGTGTGGCCATCCGGAGTGCTGTAGTGGTTGGTGCTCAGGTCGATGATGGCTCCAACCGCCTCCAAATAGGAAACTCCCAGCAGCGGTGGCGTCACAAAGCTGAGGGTGTCCGTGATGACAGTGAAGCGCAGCACACCCAACAGGCCAGCGATGCATGTTGGAACATCGTAAAGTCCCTGCAGTTTGGCTCGGCCTCCAATGCCGGCACATGGAACTGCAGGCTGCCTGATGGGCACCACTCGGAGGTTGAGCAAGGCCAGCTCTTCCTGAAGGCTCGCAAAGGCCTTGCTGCCGATGATGCATTGCTCTGCTGCGGTGTCGATCACGGCCTCGAATCCACGGACTTGCACACCTGCATATACTGCACGAAGTAGAGCTTCTTCCTTTGGAGGGTACTGGCACTCGTGCTTGAAGACCGCATAGGACGTTGTCGTGCTATGGCCGGTTGGAGTCACGGCCACAAAGGTCTTCTTCGGAGTTGCTGTCGTCGTTGTAGATCGATGCGGACAGTTCCTGCTGACATGTCCCAACTCCTGGCACGAAAAGCACCTGGTGCGTGCCAGCAGCTCTGACTCCGTTCCCCTGATGTAGGGCTCGTCCTTCTGCTGCTTGCCAGCTGACCTTTTTCGGTCTTCCTTTTTCCCACGGCCCTTGCCACGGCCTTTCTTCGGGCTGCTCGATCCCGAAGGCGATCGTCGGCCATGCTTGACGAATCCACGCTCTTTGCGGCGGGATCTCAAATCCTTTCTCACATCGTTGTAGGCCTGGACATACACCGCCTCCATCTCGTCGTACTCCTTGTCCTCGAACTGGATGAAGTCGCTGTCTTCGTCCTCAGTCTCCAGCTCCTCTTCTGCTTCTCTCATCATAGTTTTCTTCATCTTCGCCATCTCCTTCAGCTGTCTGCATGTAGACCTTGCCAAGTTTCTCTGGATAGCGTGGTCGTAGCTTAGAACATAGCGTACGAGCACCCTTGGAGTGGAGCCTAGTCAGGCTCCATGTTAACATCACACTTCCGGAAGGCCTGATAACGCTGTGCAACATTTTCCGGCAGTCCGGATTTGGAAACGCCAGCAACACAGCGAGAGGCCCGGATGGCATCATTTCTTGTCGTAGCATGTTTCCCATAACAAAGAGTCTTGACAAAACGGGAAACGCTGCCCTTCACAGAACCACGTTTGCACTTCCTGCACACATATCTACCTTTGGCATCAGGCTTGTTTGGGATATCATGGACAAAACTGTCTTCCTTAGTGGAAGGACCGGGACAAGGAAATGTCATTTTTCCCATCATCTGCTTTTCAGAGCTAACTTTCTCACCGCATTTCTCACAAGAAAAACCTTTGGACTTTGTTGCAACAAATGCATGGGCCAGGTCACCCAAGCATTGCACAGTTCGAAAACGACCACTGTTTGAGAGGCCACAGCTCGCTGGACAATTTCTGCAAAGCCAACGATCTACACCACGAAACACATCATGACGTCGTTGAGACGAGTCTGGATTTTTCTGTTTCTTTTTCTTTGGCACCTTGGAAGCAGCTTCGGAGCTGCTTTGTGGACCTGGGCAGGGAAACTGACGCTTGCCATGCATTTCTTTTTCATTGGCGGCATTTTCGCCACATTTAGTGCATGTGAAAGACCCTTTATTAGATTCAAAAAAGTGACAACGGTCCCCAAGACATGCAGCATTTTTAAACCGAGCACTATTGCTATAGGTGGCACTACACGGGCATTTCATGCAGTGCCAGCGATTGTCACGTTTGAAGACTTCATGTTTCTCAGCCGAGACAACATGAGCTGGCTGAGTTCCACTGCTTTGAGCCTGTTTCGGATCAGGCTTCGGAGCAGAATTTGCAGTCGGTGTCTCCGTTGCGGCATCATCACAAACCTCAGTTGGCGGGACAGAAGGTTTCCATTTCAAAAAATTTACTTGCTTACATGCCAACTCAACTGGATTTGTTGCTGGAGTAGCACCAGCAGTGATGTCAGCAGAAGCATTGTGGATTTCAACAGCGACGCGCTCATGTAAACAAGCCTCCAGGGCCTGGATGGTTTCATCTGCCTTAGTCATCACAGGTCTTCGGTCGAGACCACTGAACCGATGTTTGCCAGGTAGGTTGGGAATACATTGATAACGAGATTGCCGACCAACAACCACATGCGTGCCAATGAGTCTTGCAAGACTGCGGCAAGCATTGGACATTGCTAGCACTTTAGAATATAAATTGTCAGGGGCTACCAACAAAGGAACGGCAGGTTCGCCATAAGTCCGAAATTTTCTGGCACGATGCTTTTTCGGAGTTCGTGGCAAGGCTTTACCAGTTACAATTTCAAAATTCACAGCAAGTTCAGCCCAAGAGACACCATCACGGGTGGGACCTTTGGGCCACTGCAAGGTGCGAAGAAATTCCAACAAGTCACGAGCAAAAGCTTCAGGCCAAGGAAAAGTGGTTGTGGACAGCCGGGGCACTTCCGGCGGCAATTTTAACACTAAAAATTCAGGCGACACCTGTGTCGGCCGCGGTTCGGACCCAACATCTTTGTTGGGCGGCCAGCCATCTTCTTTCCACGACCGACGAAGGACATCCAGTAAGTATGATTGCACCAAGACGGCAACCTGCACTCTAGTATGCTGTGGGACTTCAAGGTCAGCGGGCACTAAACCACAGAGTTCCAAGCACGGAGACCAAGGACCAAAATTTTGGCGAAGACTCATGAGCAACGAATGTTTGTTTTTGAGATCAGCAAGCGAAGGACATTCCCAAAAGAAATGAACAGTGTCTTGGTGGTCATGACCACAGGTGCAGGCGGATGTGTCAGCACGACCAGCCTGAAAAAGCCGAGACATAGTCCAGACTGCGTCAACCAAGATACTGCGAAGCAAGCGAAGACAGTGGCTGGAAAGCGCCCCTTTGTCACACATGTGCAAGGTAGCAACACGATCAACACCAGCATTTTGCACACCGTCAAAGTGTTTGTGAAGAGTGAAGGCTTGCTGCCAGCCCCAAATGCGCGAAGCATCCCGAAGATAATGAGCAAACTCTCCAGGAGAAATTTGAACAAGAGACACATTGAGACCAGTGTGAATGCGAACCACCCAAGGAGAAACCCAAGTCCAGTTAAGGCAAGAAACAATTTTCCACAACAAGGTCACCGGACCACGAGGGCGAGCGGTTCTCAACGATGCTCTCTGCCACCAAGTTTCCCAGACATTGGCTATAGCAGGATCCCGAATCAAGCAGCGTTGCAGCGTCAGGAAGCTCTGACACATCTGGGCTTGGAACGGATCAGTCAAATGCGATTGGGTGAAAAGCAACAAGATCGCATGAGCAGAGCGGAAACGCCGATGAAATCCCCACAAGGCCGACACGACGGCACTGCGCAAACGAGACAGCACACCGTCACCAATTGGGCAAGTTTCGAGGCCATAAGTGGCCAAGCTGCAAGCAGCACCAGTGACTAACTGAGCTTTTTCATCTAGACGAAGAGGAGCACAACGAACGCGCAAGGCCGCCTTTCGAGCTTTCTGAAACCTGGAACGCAACACAGTAATGCGAGCAGGACCATAATACAAGGCTTGACAACCCAGATCTTTGGCATGTGTCTTTTGCAAAAGCGGCCGACCAAGAAGCTGCACGGAGGCAAGAGCTTTGCGACCACGACGGGTGGTCGACCATGCAAAACATTTGTTAACGTTGGGCTTTTGGTTGGTCAAAGTGGTGAACTCCTCAGTGACAGTGATGGCGGCCTGAAGGTCACCGGCAGCACGTTCAGCATCAACATTTTGAGTTTCCACAGTGGCATCATCAGCAAAACTCCGTACGCTGACAGCGCACTCATTGGCAACAGCTCTGGACCAAATAGACATTAAGAGATTCATGCCGAAACAAGCAAGAGCATCACCCTGTGGCAAACCACGATTAACGTGATAGGGACGGCCCAAGCCATAAGCACTTTTTAAATACTTTTTGGCACCAGTTATCGCACTCAACCAAGTATCACAAAAATTGCAAGGTAACCCACTTGCCACCAAGAGGTTATACAAAATTTGATGCGGCACACGGTCAAAGGCTTTGGCGAGGTCAAGCGAAAAGCCAACTCTGTGAAAATGACAAAGCCACGCATGCTCAGCTGAAGCAGCTGAGGACCAAGCTGGATCCACACTACGTTTACCACGCCTATAAGCATTTTGGGAATCATGAATCCAGGTTTCCTGCCACGCACACAGATCTTGGGCACGGGCTGCAGCCCAGATGCGATAAACCAAGCAAGCCACCGTAACAGGACGCTGGTCGTCACCAGACTCATCTTTGGGGATGAGGCTGACAATTTGAAGCAGCACCTCATCGGGCCAGTCACCACCGCTGGCTTCCACATCATTGAGCATGTCAGCAAGTTTTTGAAACAAGAATTCTGGCCATGTCTTCATTTCATCAATGTTCCAACCATCAGCACCACCAGAGCTATGGTTACACATGCGCAAAAGAGTGGATTGCAAACGAGCACCAGTCAAGGTAGGAAGAACCACAGGAGCACTGATCACATACTGGCTGAATCTGTTCCAAAAAGCACAGAAATCTGCAGGTTCTTCCTGCTCAGGAGAGGGACAAAAGACAGGTTGCCACCGTTCCCAAAGCACACGCTCAATTTCACTGGGGTCCATGGACACGTTTCCAGTTTTTGGGCATTTCACGCTAGCGACACCGAGGGGCCACGCATCACGAACCCAAGTGTAGACAAAGCGGCGACGACCAGGATCACGCCAGTTGCGACGACACGAGAATTTCCAAGCATTGAGCCGAGAGTGATTCTCAGCTTGCACCACACGGTTGGACTCATCCTCGAGAGTACGAAGAACACGCAACAGATGTTCATAAACTGGCCAAGAAGAAGGTTGGGAAACAAAAAGGTCACCGGAGGGGAACAGCTCATGCCACAGCGATGGATCCACAAACTTGGAAGCGCGAGAGACAAGCCTGAACCAATGATGAGAAAACTCATGGAAGGCATCAGCAGAAGTGCAGTTCTCAGCCAGGCGAATGCGAAGCCGAGCAACATGTTCCAAAGCCCTAGCAAAGCGCTGCCTCGCAGCATTGTGAACACTAGTGGCAGTCTCAAAAGCACGACAACGAGGCGGAGCAACACGAACCATGCAGGGAGGACCAGGGAGGCCACGGCACATAGACTTCTTAGACACCGGAAGTCTCGCATACCAACAGTAGAAGTCATTTGCAACTCTGGTGAGCAAGGGCCAAAGGTCAGAGGTGACACCACCATTGCGAGCACGCTGCCAGGCAGGAGCGACAGAACGCCACAACTTTTGAACATGAGCACAGCAAGCGTCAGAGGAAGGAACAACAGGAGAGGAAGAATCCTTCGCACGACGGGGCGTCTTGTGTCTGGTCACAAAGGCATTAAGTGGAGACACATCCATTTGAGCCAAGATCGGTTGATGAGTAGGCAGACCAGAAGGCGGATACGACAAAGACGTGAAGCACTTGGCAACACAAGGGCTGAGAAACAAGCCATCGACACGAGTGCCTTTGCTAGCACAAGCATTTGCCCAACAAGTCGGAGGGGGATCTAAGACACCACAACGACGAGCATGCTCAGCAGCAGCATCAATCCAACGGCCATGCAGAACCAAGTTGTTGAGAGCCAAGCTGTCCGCAAGTAACAAGTTGAAATCACCACCAAACACAATTGGAACCTGACCCCAAGACATACACTCTTCCGTAATGTCTCTCAGGTACTCTTCATTTTGCCTTGTAACAGAGGGCTTGGTAGAGCCACCAGTCACACCATAGAAAACCACCACATGCAAGGGCTGGCAGCCAGCAATCGCACAGGTAACATGGAGCAGGCGACCATCATCAGCCAAACGTTGGAGAGAGCGATTCGACCAACGAGCTTCACGCACAGGCAAAGTAGAGACAACGGCGACACCAGACAAGGTGGAGAGACCAGCAGTCTTGCAATCCTTGGAACCCACAGAAGCCGAAGCACTGCACTTAAAGACACCGTGGAGCCCAATGCGATGAAGACCACAGAGACAGGCACGTGCCGCAGAGCTGGAAAGGTGAGTCTCCGAGAGCAACCAGAGACACGCACCAGTGGGAGGATGATCATTCAAGACCTGAGGCCAACCAGCAAACCAACTAGTGATATTGGCAACCACAAACTGCAAAGCACTGGTGGGAGACGGGTCACAAGGATCAGCAACCAAGACAGCGTCACAAGGCGAAGGAGCACGCTCAGGAACAAGCTTGTAGGCAAGCAAGGTAGCATCTTGTTGTAAATTCCAATGCCGATGGACAGGAGAAGCCAGAACGTATTGCCTGCAGTCATCAAGACAAGTCCAACCCAAATCAGAGGCAGAAGGAGGCAGAACAGTCACATAATGACCAGCGCCAGGGACATCACCAATGTGAATCGTGGCAGCAGCGAGCTGATAGGTACGACCGAACCAAGAAACACGATTGGGCACACGAACGAGGGAGCGAGACTTGAAGCCATCCACAGCGCGCCGAATGTGAAAGAGCACAAAAGGGAGGTGAGCAGAGGGCGTGGGCGAATCCAAAAGATGATGCATGCGACCACAAGTCACACAGTCCAAATACACATGTAGACCTTGCCAGTCGTCGCTGTTGTCAACGCTCCAGCTTTGGCCAACGTGTCCAACCTGTCCAGAGGTTGCAGGGTCTTGGCAACCTCGTCATAGGAGAGCAGGGTGTGCTTCTTCAGGGCCACAAGTTGTTGTTGGTTCTCGGTCAGGCCAGCTTGTCGAAGAAGCACACGTCCAGCTATCAAGGGATGGACCTCGGCACCAATCTGCGACTCCAGCTCCTGCTTCTGGGTGGACTTGCGGCTCAAGTAGGCGTTGAAGGTTTCCCTCGGGGCTCTCTCACCTGAGTACAGGAACGTGTCGATGGAGAGCGGGCCAACAGCGTCCAAGTAGGGCTGGAACTTCTGCATCAGCGAAGTCAGCACCGCGCTGTAGCCATCCGAGGTGAGCAAGACCTCCGTGCTGACCGTCTCGGCGATCTTGCGAGCTTCTCCAGAAAGGGACTGGAAAAGTCGCACACCCCATTTCTCTTTGGGCAGGTTCGACTCCGTCTCCCAAAAGGACAGTTGTCGCAGCCAGCCACGTAGTCCAGATGGAGTCCCGTCCCAAGTTGGAATGGGTAGCTTGCGATCGCCAGAGACCGCATCAACGAGCTTCGCCAGCAGTTGCTCGTTCGTCACATTGGCACCAGGTGGTGCTGTAGACGACGGCATCGTCTTGCCCATAGCTTCAAAGGCCGAAGTCACTGGCTTGAAGCCCGGCCGTTCCTCTCGAAGTCTTTGGCTGAACTCCTTGGCATTGGTCACGGTCTCGGTGGGCCTGTAGTTGCTCCATGGGTCTCCAGGTTGCGCTCTCGGTCCATGCCTGTCAGGGCTACCAGCGACCGGAGGCGTCATGCCTGCCAATGGAGAGTTGCCCCCCGAGCCAATGCCATTGGACTGCAAGTTCTGCCCAAAGCCAGGCATTCCATTGCCCATCATTCCATTGGGAGCTTGTTGGAATACTGCAGAAGGTACTTGATGAGGTTGAGGGCCAAATCCGCCAGGGAGTACTGGTCGATGTCCTGCGCCGTATCCACCAGGAAGTGCTTGTTGAGGTAGTACGCCATGTCCGCCAGGAAGTGCTTGTTGAGGTACCGCACCAAGTCCACCAGGAAGTGCTTGTTGAGGTACCGCACCAAGTCCACCAGGAAGTGCTTGTTGGGGTACTGCAGGTTGTGGTGGCGTCAGGCCATAAACACCCATGCCATAGGGGCCAAAAGGTTGACCATAGTCTGCCATGCCCAGACCTCCATAGGCTTGAGGTGGCAATCCCCCATGTACTGGTCCTCCAGGGTGAACTCCTTGCGGAGGTGTAGTGCCAAACAATCTGCTTGGCATCGAACTCCAGTTGGAAGCCGGCGCTCCAGACCATACGTTGGTTATTGGGCTCATGTTTGCATTTGAGTCCATGGGAATCCCATAGCCAGGCGGCGGAGCAGCTGTCGCCCCATTGGTCTCTGTCGGGCCTGCTGTTGCGCTGCCTTCGGCATGAGGCGCACCAGTCGTTGCAGAGGTTGAAGGGCCAGCCTGCTCGTTCGCTCCGAAGTAGCTGCTGGTCACTCCATCTCCATGTTGGTGGCCTTCGGATTCCCAGGCCTCGTCCACAGCGCCATCCCCTTCGGTGCTCTCATCGGCAGCCGGATCAGCTTGGTGTCCTTGTCCCCCTCGCCCAGCTGCAGCGGCACCACGGCGTGGGCGAAAGCGCCGCGGAGCTCCTCCCGGCATGGCCAGGAAAGGTCTGCCGGCCGTAGCCGGCTCCGCTACCACTGTTTCAGTGGTGAGTCCTAGGGGCAAAACGCAGCGCCCTATTTCTCTCGAGCCACAGCTCAAGACCTCCCGGGCAGAGATGGTGACACCCAACGACCCTATGTCACATTGTCATATGTATATATATATATATAGAAGACTCACAAATTATTCATATATAAATATATGTATAATATATATACACATACGTACAATAATAACAACAATAATAACAAAGAAAACAAACTACACAAATCCCTGTGGGAATGGGAAGCGCCATGACACCATATTGAAGGCGCGCTCGTATTGAAGCACGGCAAAGAGCGCAATGCTGCATGTGAAAAAGTCTGCGACCATCATCATTAAGGAAGTGGAGTTCCACACATCTTCACCTCAGGATCTTTGGTCTTACCAAATCCATTAGACGACATGTATCGAATATGTGTGTATGATATGAATATCAATGTCAATGTCATTGTCATTGTCATCATCATCATCATCATCATCATCATCATCATCGTCATCATCATCATCATCATCATCATCATCATCACCATCACCATCACCATGACTGATATGAATATCAGTGTCATTGTCATCATCATCAACATCATCATCATCACCACCATCATATCTAGTTTTACATGCATGCTCCTAGTCCGATGTCACAATTCTACATAGGTGCCGAAGTCAGGTGTTGATCAGTTGCAATATTCTTATGATAACATCCAACTTGACTTGATGTTTGAAAGTCTAATCCCTTTCGCCAAATATTAAATACCCCCTTGAAACCATGGTTTGGTACTCATATGTAATCGTGTTGGATCTCTATTCATTTGGGGGGTGGTCAAAAAAAAAACAGAGGGACATGATTTTGCTGCTGTCAACATAAGTCAACTAAGTCAACTAAGTCACAAGCCAACGAACTGGCGCGAGTATGAAGAGAGTGATTCAGTTTCTGCTCATTGACTGCCAGGCTGATGTTGTGATGAGGAAACCCCGACCGTGCGATGAAGTCCAAAGCCGTCTGGATGTGGAGATCGGTCAAAAGTATGACACACTCCCTGAAATGGATGGTTTCGTAATCCGCTATTATTGAATACCCCCTTGGAAACCCTTGCTTAGTCTTAGATCTGTTCCTTTTGGTTGTTTCTTAATGGAAAACACAATCGAGTCAAGACATCGGCACGCAAGACATCAAAGGGTTTCAGAAATGTTGGTCATTTTGTGAAGCCATATGGGGAAGTGTTTTAAATTTGGGGGATGGGATGATTCATAAAACTGAAGAATTACGTGGGTCTATAGGTTCCCCATTTGTTTCACTATACCCATGCAAGGAAAAGGAAGCAAGCGAACCCTGTAGTGAAACAATTCAAAACTGCCAAGCTGTTTTGAACGATTGTTCAGTGGAGAGCTCGTAGATTCTTTCAGTCCCTGCAATGTGTGCTATTGTCAAAACATGTCACAACTTTCAGAAGGCATATCACTTGCTTCGAATGTGATTTGTTTTGAGTCCCTACGTAGAAAAGGCACGAAGAATCCAGCCCTTCAAATCCTCCAAATGGGCCGAAAGCATTGATCAACATGATTTGAATAAGCAAACGGTTTCCCATTTAGCAAAAGAAACGGTGTCCCAAAAAGATGGTCTCCACGTTTCACATCCGCCTTGCAGGAGGAGGGTTGCAGCCAATCCCATCCCTTCACAGCCACCAAGATGAAGTTGCAACTGAAGGCCAGAACCACGTACTGCTTGATGCCGAGCGACATGACCTCAGCGAACTGAAGATGGAACGTGAGTCAAAATGGCCTCCATCTTTTGGACCCATTTCATCCCACGGCCGAAAAATCTCAAAATGTCAAAATGTCAAACTTCACCGACAGAGTCTCAGACTGCAGACTTCTTTGTAGCGAAATTTCGACCTTATCAGATCCCATGCTGGGACTTAAGGCGTCGACATGGACCACCAATAAGCGTTGAAAGGCGTACAATGCCACAGCCGAAAAGAGCTCTGAAATATCCATCATTGACTCTGCTGTCCATGTATCTTCTCGGTTAGTGGTGATCACCCGCAAAGCCGAACATGCACAGATACCATAGGTGGGTGGTAGCAGCAAAACGATGGCAGTGTATTGGCCGATCTTCAGATTTCGCTCCTTGGATTCTGCCATCCATCTCAACAACAACCGCCCAGACAGGAGAGTGGCAGCCCAGCACAGGCATAGTCCAGTCAACAGCCAGAAGGTATGTAAGCTCTCGGTAGGCACTCGAAACACCGACTGAACTTCGTGCCGTTCTGTGCGGACGCAGGCATACTTCCCGCAGCCCGCTTCGAAAAAGAAGACGTAGTTTTTCTTCACCTTGGTGGCTTATCACAACTGCTTAGATTTGACCTTTCGTGGGATATGTGTAACTGTAAAAGTAAAAGAATGACCCATGTTTTGCCCAACCAAAATTCAACTATATAACATAGACATGGAGAAGTGATAGGTTTTCCATATCTATGTTGCGCTTCAGCCCAGTTTTTTTTTCCCGTGTACAGATCCAGTGGGCCCCAGTCACACACTGCGTCTCGGCGCACTCATCCCCAAAGGTCACCAGGCCGCAGGGCACCCAGCCGGTGAAGATCAGGAAAGTTTCGCGCACCAAAAGGACCCCGCAGTTGGCCAAGTAACAGAAGCTGATGCACAACAGGGGAGCTCGTGCAAGGCACCACATCAAGAGCAATACCTTGGGATGGGGACACTAATCCTTGGAAGGCAAAAGCAAAAGTTTTCTTGGATGTTAAGACCTCTTTTTGTTCAGAAATTTTGATTTTCCTGAGGAAAACGGAAAACATGGGTTGATAGATGTACAGTATACAGGTGAATTGCCACATCGCCACCCAAGAGCCCACTGATTTGACGGTTCATCAGGACTCAATGGGTTTTTTGCTGTTACATATATGTACTATGTATTATCTATAATATACATGTAACATTACATATATATATATATATATATATGTAATGTTACATGTATGTTGCAGACGTACATACGTATATGTATTTGTGACATGGCACCATGCAATATTACACTAACCAATTAGACCGCCACCCAGGCCTGAAAATGGGGCACCCAAAGAACTTGACGGTTGATCACAATTTTCCCTACTGAAGAAATTGTCATTTGGAGCATACCTCATTCTTTGACATACCCAGGATAAATCAAACTGGTTGTATATCGAATCTACGACCATTATGTTTTGGCTCATCTTCAACCTTTCACCTCGGATTTTTATGTCGTTAGTGTCTTCAATGATTTTGGGTATTTAAGAAAGATTTGCAAGATCTGCCCAGTTTTATGGATCCAGATGTTCCCATTTCTCCAGTTGCAGTGATCGCGGCAAAAAGGGCCCAGCATTCGAAGCTACACAGAGACGTCGAGAGCCAACCTGCCAGGCTGACACAGAACAGCAGCAGGCCGTAGAATAGGCGATAACGCGCCATGGCGGCACCCTGAAAACATGAGAAGATGGTGGATTTTACTATCAAAAAACGGGTTATATAGGTATCAAGAATGGATCAGAACGGGACGTCTTACTATCTAAAAAATGGATGTGCAATGACTTAGAAGTTAAGTTGGAAGCAACTTAATCTTATCTGGTCAACAGTTGAGCCAGCCCGCCTAAAAAAGATGCCGGCCGTTGGGGATCAGAATCTCAGATTTCGTTTGCTGCTGGGATGGTTTTAGTGTTTGGTTTTCGTAAGTTGCCTACGCTCTTTATATAAATTGTTTTTGCAATTTGTTTTGCTTATAAACAAAGATTGGGGATGTTTTTTACTACTATGGCTTTATAAAAGTGTCAACTGGTATGGTTTTATATACATTTTTTTGTTGGGCAATTGTTGGGGATGTTTCACATCCAAGTGATCGGAATGGAATCCAACCCAATGGTAGCTCAGCATTTCCTTGTGGGTTATCTAAGTGATGTCCTGGAGCCGGATCAAGACCAAAAACTGGGGAAATGCAAACCGTACAAAAGGGCTGTCAAATGGGATCGTCCAAAGTAAGATTAAAGTAAATGAAAATACATGAAAAGAAATAAAAACAGGTGCAAGTCGTTTTGGAACCGAAAGCGCCTCAACGATACGGTTTCAGGTGAACATTTTGTAACTGACATGTTACTGCTATGAACTACTGAATGTCTTGCAGGATGAGTGAAATGTTTTTACCTCACCTCAACTTGCATCTTTGATGCTATGCTGTTCATTGCGCTCCTTAGGACTCATGATAGTCCATCCTGTCACTTCTTTTGGAGCTCTGTGCTGTAAAACTTTTTGGCACTATTGCCAATGCTGAGAGTCTGGTGTCTCACCCTAATGACAATTTTCGTGTGGTGCCTTTGTAAGACTGCCTCTCTCACGTTCAGAATTTTTGTCTTCCTTCTGCACTTTCGTTCTCGCTTGGGTCTCCAGCGGTCGGGCTATAGTGAACCACTGCCCATTCGTCTGGATCACTCACTTCTCCTTGTTCACTAGTGCGGTAGCGCTCGAGACGTTGTGACGCCGTCTCGCCGCTACACATTGAATCATCTCCATCTGAGTCTTCTGGGCGCTCACGGCTTTTGAAAGTCTCTGCAAAGATCTTCAAAAGGTCCATGGTGACTTCCACTTTCTGCAGCTCTAAAAGTCTCACCGAACATCGATGAACTTCTCCATGACTGTTGGTCAGAAAAACTCGTTCAGCTTCTCCAAACTCATAGGTTGGTGAGCTCTCTCTCATGCTCGTCACCAATTGATTCCAAAACTTTGCGACGATCAAACGAACTTGCAGTTGGTAGATGGCACAAGCATGTCTCGAGCCACCTTTGTATCTCCTGATACCTCATGCTAGCCCCTATGTTCCCAGCTGTTGTTGCCCTTCGAAGTTTTCCACGTATTCGCACAAAAGTCCATGTGACAAGACCTTCAATGCTCGTGGATTCATGTGTCACCTGGGGTTCTGGGGCAATGCTCAGTGTGTCAGCAAATAAAGGTAGTTGCACATTGCTGAATTTGTTCGTGTTGGGCAGCGTATACCATGAGTATCCAGCTAAAAGCAAAGTCCAAGTCATCAAGAATGCAAAGCTAAACCAAGATCCATCAGTTGAAGATGAAGAGAAGGATGTAGTTGCGACACATCCCTGCAGTTGCATGGCCATAGCGCCTTGCAAACTGATCATCGCGGTGCGACCTGTCCTCATTCTTGTTGATCTGGTTTCTTCTGCTTCATCCATGTCTTTTGTAGGGCTACTCTCATGGCTGCTGAGATCGTCTATTGTGTTCAGCATCTCAGTAGCTTGGTCTCTTTCTGCATCACTTGCTGCTCCAATGAAGTTCATGAAGTCAGCCAGCAAAGCTCCAGTGCCTGCATGTTCAATTTTGTCTGGCACAGGTTCAAGGCAACATGCTGAAGAAGTTGAAGTGGAAAAATGTGTATGCGTAGGGGCGACATTGCTGAACCTTCTGCTTCCACTAGCTCTTTTTTTGTTCGACAGCCGTTTATGCTCTGAGGCACGGTCTTGTCAACTTGAACCTTACTCACGGGCCAGCGGGGAATCGAACCACCACCAGCAGTCTGTCAGCGCCGTCAAGAACGACGCCCTACCAACTGAGCCACGAGGACTACTCCTCTACTTCCACTAGCTGCAC
The DNA here is from genome assembly GCA_947184155.2 of Cladocopium goreaui. Classification (NCBI taxonomy): domain Eukaryota; class Dinophyceae; order Suessiales; family Symbiodiniaceae; genus Cladocopium; species Cladocopium goreaui. The sequence continues at coordinate 15,133 of CAMXCT020002247.1, read as the reverse complement.
TAGCTCCAGCTTTTATGAATCTGGGTGGCCTCGCAGCAGCTAGAACCTTGGAGCGGTTGCTACGGACAAAAGCACCCGCTACACTACGCCGTCACCTCAGCCTGGCGTCTTTGGGTTGATTTCGCGCACATGAATGATCTGTGTTCGAGCCTCCAGAAAGTGACATAGTTGCCTTTTTGCAGGGATTCGTGACCAATGGCAAATTTAAAGACGGGGGCCAAGAACACCTTGTGCGCCTTGAAGTTTGTTGCTGTATTGAATGAAGGGCTGGCAAGAATGGGTTCGTAAAACTTTGCACCGCTAAGTTGTGCCTTGAAAACCAAAACAAAACCTATCGCGATCAAAGTTACCCAAAAGCTTTTCCACAAATACACAAACGTGAGTCAAACTTTCCCTGCTCTCGCTGAAATCACTCCAGACAACAAGCAACGCTTCAACACACACTCTGTTTCTCTCGCCCGGGCTTGAGCCAACGAATGTCGTTGGATGTTCAGTCCAAATACTGTTTAAAGGTGACAAAAACCAAGAAGGGGTTTTTTGTTTAAACTGCAAACTGGATTCCAGTCTTGAAAATTCCGAAAAGCGATCCACTGAGGATCAAAAGCTTTCATTCGGTTCTCAAACTGTTGAAATGTTTCCAAGCGGTTCAAATAAAGTTCGGTTTCCACAAAAACATCACAACTCTCAACTACAAAACGAGACGAGTGCAACCGCAGTGTCGATTGTGCTCGTTGAGTGTCACAAAATGATCTATGCTCCACGAGCATCGAAAAAACATCCAAATGTATATCTTCCACCGATGATATTCCACCAAATCAAAACTACAAAGTACGATCTGTCCATTCAGAGTCGTTCCAACCAAGAAAGACCCCCTTTCTTTGTCATATTGTTTTGCTCCAATTTCTACAGCCTTGAGGTCCTTGAGGTCTGCCTGCCCCAAAATGTTTTGTTCTAATTTCCATCTCGCGACACTGGAGTTCGAGACTTGCATTGAAGCCTACCTCTGACTTTGTTTCATCCTATAATTTTTTTGTTTGGTGCAATTTTCCATACCCTTGAAGCTTCGAGGCTTTCCTTGAGGCCGTCTCTTTGCCAGCTACGGCCTAAAATTCTAGCGAGGAAGCCCAGTTACTATTTCAAGTTCAGCTTGCTGGGCTTCAACAATAGTATTACAATTTCGAGTCCCCGTGAGCCTCGCTTTGTTTTGCGTCCAAGGCGTGGCCTCGCCAGGCCTCGCCGAGCCTCGAATCGCCTCGATTGCAGGCTTTGGAAATATGGCAGCTCTTAAAACAGAAAGATTGTCAGGCAAGCAGTTCGTTTTTGGCAGCTCAAACTGATATGATTTTTGAGACGGAGTTGTGGCCTCGGAAGTCGTCCTCGTGGTGAAGTTGGTAGGGCATCACTCTTGTGGTGCTGACAGACTTCCGGTGGCGGTTCGATTCCCCGCTGGTTCGCGAGTAAGACTCAAGACCGTTGACCCGCCGAAAGGTAACGGGCTCGGACAAAAAAAAATTGGAAGACACATGACGTATCTGACTTTCAATGTCATTTTTGGAACCAGTTTTTGGAAGCCAGCGATCGCATTGTTTTATCTTTAGCATCTTCTGTGCCTTTAGCGGCGCTATCCATCATTGATGATTGCGTGCTAATCTCGTCGGGTGCGCAGCACTTGGAGCAACGAAAAAGTCAAATTTCGTGGCAAGCGCACTTGGAGCACGTTGTGATTTGTTTGTGGCCAGCGCAGCATTTTCAGCAGCTAAGAATCATTTTGCGTGGCAGGTGCAGCACATTAAGACGTTATAATTTTTTGTGTGGCCAGCGCAGCATTTTCAGCAGCTAAAGATCATTTCGCGTGGCAGGCGCAGCACTTGAAGCACGTTATCATCAAAAAGTGGCACGCGGCTGTGGGAAAACCTGCGAGCATAACGTGCTTCGCGCGTTGAAAAAGGTTAAAATATATTGGTCTCTCTGCGCGAGGAGGACGTTGTGATTGAGTGCGCGCGTGTGGCGCAGTGACAATTTTGAATCGTAACGTGGTCTCCTGTTCAGGTGGGTTTGAGAGTCGTAGGCGGGCTTGCAGGGTTGCAGGTGGGGTGTACTTTGCACACCGTGGTGGTGGTGCACCTTAAACACTGGTGTGGTTCACTTAAGCACGGTGGTGGTGGTACACTTTAAACACTGGTGTGGTTCGCCTTTAACACCGACCTCAATCTTACCGGTGTGGTTCACCTTGAACACCGGCGGTGTGGTACACCTTAAACTTTAAACACTGGTGTGGTTGACCTTAAAACACCGGTGTGGTAAACCTTTAACGCCGGTGTGGTTCACCTTAGAACACCAATGATGCCGGAGGTCACCGCGAGGTCAGCTCGAGATCGGCTCAAGGTGGTCAGGGCAGGAATCTTCTTCAATGGCCAAGCTTGGTGAGGAAGATCCAGCGCAAAAGGCATGGCTGGACTTGGGGTAAGCAGGAATGATTCACCATTTGTTTTTGTTCAGTGTGCCCAATGTTCTTGGACGTGTTCCGTTCTAGTTTGCAAGTGTGCAAGCGGCAGGCTATGCCATTTGGAAAAGATATGATTTGGGCAATCATTGAAGGACCGTTTGCAGGTTATGCTTTCTGTGGTTTCGGCTTTTGGGGAAAGAAAATTGCCTGCAGGAGGATGGTTAATTATCAGACACCCAAACTGCAGAAGGTACCGCAACCTTCGAAACCTACTTGGGTCAGCGTCCAGGACGTCGTCCTTAACTCACTAAGACCGTCCACGCAACCAAGTCAACCACTCCCAGAGCTCAGCCACTTTTACACAACCACAAGCACAGAAACATATCTTGCTCATGTCGCTATGGTTCTTGTTGGTGTGTCACGCCTTGACACAAAATGATGCGGAGTCGCCAGTTGACATCTTTCTGTCAACTTCACAAAAGCGATCAAAAACACATGTCCTCACAAAAAGTCTTTACATCAAGACATGGCTTGTTTGTTTAAATAAGTTTGAGTGTTTGAAAACTGTTGGAACATTTCAAGCACCAAAACATGATTCATGATGTCTCCCTCAGATCTGTTGGCAACTCTGGTTCTGAATGTCTTTCAGAACGTTGCTCTCGCTATCATCATTGAGAGACAAAACAAACTAAACTTCTCCGATCAATGTCAAACAAAGTCCTTCTTCCGAAGTCACAAAATGAATTCTACGTTATTTCTCCACAAAACCAGGATCGATTGAGACTAAGTCAACACCGGTGGTGGAAGTTTCGATGTTAATTTGCAATCCATATAATTATATTAAATTATATGGCGTACCGTTGTGACGTAAGGTAAACAATATTCGTGTAAATGTACTATTTACACAAATAAAACTTACTACAAAAAACGCAGTTGCCGACGTTTCGAAAAAGAGAACACAAGTGCACAACACTCGGACTTTATATTGATTTCCTTTTTGCTTCCAGTAATTGCACAGTCGGGGGTAAATCCAAGGCCGGTCATGGTTCCAGCTGATCTTGTTGTAGGTGCATTGGATGGGTCATGATTCCATCACTGTCCAACGTTGACGCGAAGTGACATGATGCCAAGTGTCAGAGCACCCGATAATTCCCAATCCTACAATTTTTTGGGTGGGAGTGATAAACGGGGTGGGTGAAAAAATTGGCCCTTATTTTAAAGGGACTCCCGCCCTCCCACCACTTGATTGGGAAAAGTCACAGCATTACAAATGATTGTGTGACGTGTGAAGGATGTGGTGTTTCCAATGGAATTGTTGAATACCACATCTCAAATTCAGAAATAGAAATGGGAAGTTGAACGTCAATTTGTTTGCTTCCAGGTTTGGTTGGATGTTTCAACACTTAGTAACCGTTTGTTTACCACCAACCAGAGAAGATTACCTTTGATCCTTATTTGTGAGGGTTCACAAATTTTTGTTTGGAGAAATAATGCTTTCATCTTTTTTCAAAAGAGTGACATCTTATTTCTCCACAAAACCAGGATCGATTGAGACTAAGTCAACACCGGTGGTGGAAGTTTCGATGTTAATTTGCAATCCATATAATTATATTAAATTATATGGCGTACCGTTGTGACGTAAGGTAAACAATATTCGTGTAAATGTACTATTTACACAAATAGAACTTACTACAAAAAACGCAGTTGCCGACGTTTCGAAAAAGAGAACACAAGTGCACAACACTCGGACTTTATATTGATTTCCTTTTTGCTTCCAGTAATTGCACAGTCGGGGGTGAATCCAAGGCCGGTCATGGTTCCAGCTGATCTTGTTGTAGGTGCATTGGATGGGTCATGATTCCATCACTGTCCAACGTTGACACAAAGTGACATGATGCCAAGTGTCAGAGCACCCGATAATTCCCCACTGCGACTAGTGCTCTGGCAGGAACACTCTGCAAGCTCTCGAACGTGCTTGCTGCTTAAGCCGAGGTTTTCCGAAGCACACCCCAGGTTGTCCTCAGGCAGTTTTCGGCGCGCGATTCCCTGGACTATGGAGGGAGATGGCCGAACCGACTCGGACCCATCAATGCCACTTGGACATGTCGGGCAAGGTCCAGTGAGACCATTGGTCCACTGAATCGCCTCGGTTGTCAGGTCCTCCACTTCGGTCGGAACAACTGCATTCGCACGGAAAACGAAACCCTCAACACAAAATTTGTGCCCAGGGGAGTCAAAGATCTCGAAGAATAAAAATTGACCTTGATGTACTGCTGTCCGGAAAAAATTGTATTGTGTTGTCTTGTAAAAACTCAGCCAACTCCGTCGCAACGTGCTTTGCTTCGCAATATAGATTTGCAGCGTACAGCTGAAAGATCGTTCCCTTCGTGGAAGGGTCCTTCAGGCGTAGGGTGCAAACCAAACTTCGTCGTGCCTGTCTAGTCCATCACCAGATCTGGACACCTCAGGGGCAGAGGAAAATCCCACATCCATAGCAAGCATCCTGGGGAAGATGGTCCAAAGTGGGGTTCCTCATCTAGTCCCAGCCCGATGCAATAGTAAAAACGAAAGTAGGAAGACGTCGATCACACGTAGTCCGCCGTACCATCCCTCAACCAAAATTTCAATAAAAGAAACACAAGGCTTTCGATTCCTCGACTTGGCAGTGCTGTGGGGTTCACCCGTCAGGGGTCGGCCCCAACTTCGCCGCAATGTAGGGCGGCCACCCATCGGAGCAGCGTTGCAGAGCAAGGGTTTCCCTCAACTCACGGGCAACCCTTTGTTCAGCGAGTACCTTGCGCCCTTTCCAGGTTCTCCACCATGGTGCGAAGAACGTCCACCTCGTCAGAGAGTTGTTGAATTCGACGATCTTGCTGAGCTCGGTCTGTCTCGCAACTATCAAAAAATTCCCAGGCGGAAATGTGCCTGATGAAGAACACCTTGTAGTCCTTCGTCTCGTCCTTGTCAATGCTCTTCACATGGCCGGATTTCAGGCCTTCTTCGATAGCTCCTGCCAAATCTTGTGACCAGATCTGTATCGACATCTTCAAAGGGAGGTCACCCATCTTCGTGGTCATTGGGAGCGGTTTTCTCGATTGAAAAGAATAAACTCGAACCTCGCTCGATCTCTTGTTCGAGATTCTGGCGAGGAAATCGACAATTGGAGTCCTTCTTCGGCCACGACCCTGAAACCTGAGTGCCTGTGGGGTGTGGGTTCCGAGTCTTCGCTGTCAACGTCCAGGTTCTCCCTGGGCGTCAGCATGGCTGTACGGCTTCCTCGAGCTTGGCCCTGACCTTCGCAACATTTAGAGCTGTGAGCCCACGATTTGGTAGGAGAGAAAAGGGTGATGGTGCCAAGTATTACCCCAGAGCCACTCCAGAATGCGGGGTATTCATGAGTTACCACATGACACTTGATCCCCCGTCAATCAAAACAGATCTTCGGAAACACTGCTGTCCAACACACGTGGATTTCCGAAAAACGGGCCACAAAAGAAGGAACCAAGCGTTAGAGACTGAACTCTATACTCCCCGGGGTTCCACCAGGCTGAGTGTCCTAGCTAGTTGCAAACTCTCCTTCTCGATGTGTTACTGGTCTTCAAGTGAAGGCGAATTTCACTTCGAGGTTTTGGCCCAGGAAACATCGGTTTCAAAACTCAACCGAAAATCATGTGAAATCCATGCAAACTATAAGTAAGCTATGATTTGAGAAATCCCAGATTTCACACTGCAAACAAGGTTGACATCAAGCAGCCGTCAAGGGTCCAGATCTCAAAATAACTGGCACGGATCAAAGAATCCATTGGTTTCTGAAATGCTAGATGCTTTCAAGACCTTAGATCCAAGTGATGGTGCCGTCAAGGGTCTAAATCCCAAATTAACAGGCGTGGGTCAATGAATCCATTGTTTCTGAATTGCTAAATGCTTTCAGGGTCTTAGATCCAAGTGATGGTGCCTGACATTGGATTCCATGATTGCCTGAGATGCTTGAATTGCCTTCAGGCGTCCCGACTGACCCCCGAACAAAATGACGGTTGGAGGCAAACTTTCTCTGGACTTCATGATTGTCCTGCTTTGAGGCTTGTGACTGCCTGAGTGATATACTGAGTTGTCACGTCCCAGAAAATATCGAATAAAGCCAAAAAGGCCAGCACATTGTGAAACCTGAATTGTAGAAAATTCGAAATTAAAAAGTTGTGTTATTGCCAACCAAAACCATATCTCGAGTCGGCTGTATCCTGCTCGGCCTGCTTGTAAACACCGACAGCTCAAAATGTCCACCTGCCGTCCAGTTCAATGTCCGCCGACAGATGTGATGCGTCCAAATTCGCATCCTCCAGGAGGGCGACTTGTAAGGTCTGGCACACTAAATAGACCTGCGACTTTTTTCCTTCCAGGACGATCATCTTGTTGAGCTTTTGGAGTTGTTCCAAGGTGTTCGACAGGAAAAGCTTATGCTTTCGAATTGACCCTGCTTCCGTCCCTCGCTCAAACAAAAGCTTGTCGGTAGCTGCCAGGTATACCACAGTGGTGGCCAAGTCGGCATAGCCCGGAAAAGCAAAAACCCTGTGGCCTTTGAGGATGGCTGCTCCCGTGGCAAATTCTTCGCCTGAAGTGACGGACGAAACGGACTGTCTCATCCTGGACCAAGATGATTCCTGCTCACTCCAGAAAGAATCGGTGCAATACACCCAGAGGGAAAAATACGGTCTTTCACTACGAGCGAAAAGCCAGAAATTCCTGCTCGTAGTCTTTGTCCGCATCAAACCCAAGGCCTTGGCCAGGTGAACTGCTAGGCTGGATTTGCCGACATTGGGGGCACCTGATATTACGATGACCGACTCAGCAAGTTTGCCCAACAGCAAAGGGTACCAATCGGCAGACGTCACTTTGCCAGCAAGCTCTTCCACTGTCGTGACGTGGCTCTGCCAGTAGCAAAGGTCCCTCAAAATTCCCCGCAAATTGCTGTGGTCGATGGTGTCACAAATTGACTCCTCAGGTGCGGAGAGGACAATACGGCCCCCTTTTCCTTTGCCTTTGTGCCCAGGTGGTGCCAAAGCCGGAGGTTTACCCCAATACCTGCCACTTGGATGGGTCGACAAAGGTGGCGGTCTCCCTGTAAATTTGCGACTCATGGCAATCGAACGTCGCGGAACGCAGAGACCCGAAAAAGTTCGCAAAAGCAGTCCCTTTAAAATAAGGGCTTTGCCAAACCCAGTACTAACTCTGACAGCATGTTTGTCAGAAACTGTGGCATAAAAAATGGGTTTCCAGGTTCGTGACATCATGATTGTCGGAGAAATCAACCTGACAGTAAACTATGCAGTTATTCCCACTTCAAAACATCCAATTTCTGACTGCCTGATTGCCAGAGGATTGCTTTGAGGAAAAGAATGTTCACTTCCTGACTCCATGATTGTCAGAAACTTGAACCTGACTACGAGTGAACATCAAAATTTCCGGTGGCATGTTTCCCCGGAACTCGGCTCAACAAGGACTGACCACATTTAGTGATAGTCAATCGGCAAGGTAACTTCCCTCGTTACATGAGGACTCACCGAAAACCTCAAGACAACTCAGTTCTGTCCAGTTTGTTTGACATCCCTGCGATTCATGAGGTGCATTAAGTGTAAGAAACTGAATGGACATATGCTACTTTGCGCCCGTTCTTGACACATACAACCGAAAATTGAGCCTTAAACATTAACTGAGCTTGCATTACAACTTTGCTACGCGACAAGACCGGGAATCCTCAGCTGTTCGCTCTGGTCGATGTATTGTCGCCAAACAGGATCACAGTGATCTTTGACCGCGTCCCCAGTGACCTTCAGGTTCAGTGCACTGATGCCACCCTACGAAACCTTCCAGCTAGTGCTCGGTAGTAGTTGGCTCGATCTTCATCTTCTCCCTGGAGCCCGTCAGACATGCCTTCGAGATGGTCTCCAAGGTATGTGAATAGACGAACTTGATCCTGTCGGTTTAGGAGTCTGTCTTGATGGGAGACGTCTATGAAGAATAACAATGCTTGCTGGAACAGGCGCGCCCTGACAAAGTCTTCCCTTACCAGGCAGTTGTACAGCTCTATCTGTAGTTTGTTGCGTGCGATCGCCCAAAGAACATCTTGAGGCAATGAGGACCCGTCTCCTACGTCGTTAAATTCGATGAGAGGATGGGCGTCTGCACTCGCCTCCCCCCTCGGGTAGTCCAACCTCGCACCAACTCCTCCAAGTACATTGAAGTCACTTTGCAAGCCCAACAACCCGTCTTGGTGAAGAACCGTCGTCATAAACCCACTCGGGCCCATCGAACGGTAGGCCATCATGTTTCGTCTTTCCCGAGCGAAAACCTGTTGTCTCTGCTGGATTGACAAGCTCTGATAGGGGTTAAAGCCTCCAAGGCGAACCATCCCGACATGCTGCCATTCAACTTGCTCGGCCAAACGGTCGTGATCTGCTGTAACACCATCAAGGTCATCCCTGAGCCTTCCAGCAACTGAGAAAACTTCTGAAAGTGCACTATTCAGGGCGCTCACTTCTTGTCTCAGCACATTGTTTCCTCTGTCAAGACGTTCCAGTGCTGCCCCAAAACTGGCATAATCGACTTCGTTTCTGGCGGCTGCTGTCGGTAGAAGATTCCACCATGTTCGAAATACCCAGGTGATAAATAAAACAACTATCGAACAGAAAATTGGCAATAACCACGACACCGGGCTGCTGTTGTCTGTAGGCGGACCTCTTCCGTGCCAAAGGCAATCGTCTGCACTGCCGAGACAATCAGGTCCCTGGTTAGTTCCAACTGCTGTCTGCAGGCTCACCAGGCATAAAATAGTCCAGCGTGGCAAACTGAGTCGGAGTCTCACGGCTCGATTTGAAAATTTGTGGCCACGGCAAAAAATGCAGTCCACGTACCCAATTTTTTCCACTACCTTGTTCCTCTGCAAACGGAAAGAAAAGACAGCCGCAAGGTGACCAAACGATGCAAAGAAGATTAAATTTACGCTATCGCCGCCCAGTTGTCAATACCTCCTTGTTACATCTCGAGAAACGAAAAACCAAAAACACAAACATAATGCAAACGGAGTGACATCAAACATGTGTGGCAACAACGAAAAACTGCAGCACAAAAAAAATTTTCGTCGGCAGCGACGGGATCAGGAGCTGGCAGGGGGGCGTCCAACGTACCAAACCGACGTTTCATCCTGAGAATGGTCTCGGCGGTCCTCAGCAGCAGCATGGAGTCGGTCAAGACTGCATAGTACTCTGCGTGCAAATTGGTGTCGTAGTTTTCGGTAAACCACGTTGTGAATGCATCAAGTGCGGGGATGGCGTTGATGATTCCATCTGCAAGGTGGTCACATGTAGATAACAAAATTTCGGTCAGTGGGCGACCTTCATTCGGACAATTCAATTGTAAACTGGTCTCGGCAGGCTGTTCAGGCCACAGTTGGCGCTCTAGTATGTAGAGTGCCTGACTGGTCTGTGACCAGAGATGGAAGATGGAAGACAAGTAAGTCGTACGCCCGCACGTCTCCAGCAGCAAACGGCATGCTACGATAATCCGGTCGAAGCATGCCAGTCTCTCCTCTTGCATCGTTTGCGCACGTTGCAGGTTGAAGTGAGGTGGCTCGAGAAAGGCCAGCGAAATAGATACGGAGGCTGCAAAGTTCACGATTAACTCAGGCAGCATTGAAATGATCGAGAAGGCACGGAACGGCAAGCTGTGGCCAAAGGTGCTGTCAGGATTTGAAGCTTATTGGGTGGGAGTGCAACGGGCGGGAGCTTCAAAATTCTTGAAATGAAAAATTTCACTTGAAACAAGGCTCATCACACAGCATTGGCATGCACATGTTTAAACCACAGAAACGTGTTGGTCAAACAACAAGACAACAAGGACCAAAACGTCCATAAACATAAAATAAACACGTTGGACCTCCAAGTGCTGGATTAAGGCAGGTTTCAAGGTTGAACAACGCAGCATGGTTTTTTGCAGGAAACATTTTGTAAATCGCGAAAGGAAAGGAGGACAACTGGGCTAAAAGTTTCAGCATGAAACTTTTCTATCGCGGAAAAATTTAAGGCTCTATCAACACGTTGACAGATTGCTTAAATTTACGCTATCGCCGCCCAGTTGTCAATACCTCCTTGTTACATCTCGAGAAACGAAAAACCAAAAACACAAACATAATGCAAACGGAGTGACATCAAACATGTGTGGCAACAACGAAAAACTGCAGCACAAAAAAATTTTCCTCGGTGCGCACAATGGGCTGTCTCACAGTTCAAACAGCATGGGGCCTTTCATCAGGCAGCTGAGAAAACATCTCTCTCTGGCTTACCCCATTCACTCCTGGCGTAGGAGCAACTGAGTAAACATTGCAAAAGACAAAAAGTCAAAGCCATCGTTCGCATTGGACCGGAGCAGCATGCCCTGGTCATTTCATCCGCACCCATTCACCCCATCTTAACCGGAGTGTGAGGAAAGCTTCTGCAGACATTTTGCCACTGTCACCCCTACTAACAAAGGAGAAAGAAATTTTGCACTTACCCCATCGGGCGAACCACGGGAGGGCCCGTCGGCAATGTTACTTTCGGAGGGCACCCTGGCAAACCAAGGAATTATTTCATGTGTATCTTCCACGGCTAAGACCTGAGCAACTAGAATGGACCCTGGGAACGTCCTGGCAGATCCACTAATGCAGACATCACGGGTTGAGTTGTTATCAATATACGCAACACACGGGTGACCTTTAAGGATTTTCTTCCACAAGACAAATGAAATCAAGAGCGCAAGGAGTTCCGCTTCGAAGATAACTGTGCTCTTGCCTGGATACCCCAAAGCCGCCAGATCCTCTGGCCTAAGCCTGAAAGAAAAGGCCGACACCATATGCCCTGTGGAGTCAACAAGCACTCCCCCAAGGCCGCCCGGCCAACTTTCATCCTCTGGAGAGAACGAAGCGTCAGTGAACAAAAAATATGGGACATCCCAACTCGCTGTGATCTGTCGAGGCCTGGCTTGAGAGAGGTGGCAACGGAAAACTTTCAGCATGGCTACAGTGTGTTCACCGAGAACGGCCGATTCTGATTGATAGGCGTGATTTGTGACTGCGCTCAAGCACAATCGAGCTGCACGTCCCCAGAGCTGTGCCTTTGCGAACTGCATTCTTCCACGGAGAACGAGCGCTGCCGGCTTGGTGAGGCGCCCGGTTCGCAAGACTTCATCAATCGTATCGGCAAGTTCCTTGACACGCCTCTCAGTGTTAGCAAACCAAACGTGACCCTTTTTCCACGAAGCGCAGTCAATTTCTACCCCCAGTGCTTTGAATCTTTCTGAAAAAGGTAAATCTTTTTCGCCTGACGAAACTGCCCAACCAAGCAACCGGAAGAACTGCATTGCTGCTATGGCAACGGATTCTGATTCAACATCTCTGGCAAACGTGATGAAATCATCGAAAAAGTTGCTCCACAAAAGTTTTAACGACTTACACCCGAGCCACCAGAGGGAGTGGGACACCCGCAAAAAGCTGTAAACAGACCTGCTGGCTCCGAACGGCAGAGCTAGCATAGCAAAGATTTTAACTTTCTGGGCTGAAGGATCGTACACAGCTATATACGAAACCCAACGTGCATTCGGCGAAATTCCTAGCTGTCTATATGCCGCTGAAAGGTCGATGGTTTTTCCAAGCCACTGGTGGTCAGCCCCAGTTTTGAGAAGCTCCATGCATAGGGCCGCAGCCACATCCAACGTGTGCAGTTTCACAGCGCTCTCGACTTGAACCGTGTCATTCACGCCTGATGCGGAGAAGTCATCTATCAATCGCACCTTGGACCCCTCACCTGATGATTGTCGAATCCCGAAGCGCCTACTAACGACTGCGTCTGACGGAAGCACGTCAGGGTCGTAGGGACCGCCCAGCCAGCCGCATTCAAGTTCCTCAAGCGTCTTGGCAAAGACCACCTCATCCAGTTCGTCATCGCCAGAAGGCCCAATGGTGGCCAGCATAGCGGGACGTGCCGAGGGTGCTGTCCGAGCAAGCTCTGTTACCGAAACCCTCGCAGGCCTAAAACAAGGGTCAAAGGATGGCACTACGGGTGCCGGTCCAGCCAAATCGACACCATTCACCACCTCATCAAAAACAGCAGTATCGGGATATTGATAATATTCCATCATCTCCTTCCAAAGCAACAGCCTCTTGGGGGCCAAGATTCCACGCAAGGTCAAAGGCAAGCTTGATTGGAATTGCGATTCCATGCGAGACAACTTCTTTCCTCTGTCAAGCCAATATTGAAGTGTTGCAAGGCGTTGTTTGGCAAGCTCATGAACAGGAGTGCATGAAACATGTTTCACCGTTTCCAGCAGTGGATCTGGTAGCTTAGACGTACCGCCCACTGGATGCCCAACTCTGACGGCCGCTTTGACAAACTGTTCACAAGATCTGTAAACGCCAAAGTGGGCCATCTGTTCAGCTTCAACAGGGTCGCTGTGCCCTGGGTGGGGCAGACCTGGGCCTACATCGGGAGGATTACTCTTATGGGTTATGTCAGGGTTAACGGGGCCACCATAACAAACACCCACAGGGTTGTCTTTTACAGAAGAGTCCAAAACATTACCCCCATTTAACCGAAGTGGAGGACGACGCAAGAGCTTGGCGCCAGCAGGAACTGCATTCCAGGAAGATTGTAGCTTTTGGCCAACTGCGATTGGACAGCCTTCAGGCGGCACACGCACTCGCAGAACATGTGAGAATTCCGACAGCAATGGCGGCAATTTACTGGCTTTGGGCTGTACTCCAACAATGGATCGCAAGTGCTGATATGAAACTTGGTCTGGTGGGGTGAATTGCCAGGGAGGCGGATTCCAACCAAGCAGGATCAGCTCCTGTGCAATACCAAAGGCTATTGCGTAGGCCAGCTGCATTGGGTACGCGGTTTCTTCTGCTGTAGAGAAGTGTTTAGTGTTGTCTGGTTTTTCAACAACACCCCATGGTTTATGTTTGTGGGTACTGCTAAGGCCAGGACAGGCTTTACACAAACTGAGGAGGGAGCGCGTATTATGAGCCAGCACCGTCCACTTTGGACGTTCGGATCCGTAGGCACAGGCCTGATGCGCAGTGTATTGCAACAAGCGCTTCAAAGGAGCAAAGAATGAGGTTCTCCAGTACAAGGAGGACCTGGGATTTTCAATAACCACAATGAGGCCTATGTTCAAGCAATACAATGCAACTTTTGTTACAAATGCATATAAGGCATTTGCCGATTGGACTCTGCGACGATTTAGCCAGCTCATACGAGATACACCGTCAGGCATGAGTTCAGTCCTCAAAGGTTGAGGGCCAGCTATTTTGCGTCCATTGGGCAAGCTTATTGGAATTCCTCTGGCTCTGCTACAGGTTCCGCAAGGGGGAGCACAAAAAATTCCCATGCAACTTGGAGATTTGATCCAGGCCCAACAAAGTGATTGACCTTCTTTGGAAGTCAAGTCGGCTACCAAGACGCGGCCTGAGTTCTTTTGGCGTTTGTGGTCGACGCCAAATGAAGCACTCAACCCAAATGATTGGAGGCATGAAGTGACTCTAGCAGAGCCGGCACAAATCTCAAGGATAAAGGGCTCAGATGGCATGGGTCTCATTGCATCACTGGGAATGTCGTGGCTGTGGTCATGCAGGCTTAACTTGGCGGGGCATGAGACGCTATGAGCGTCGAATGGCTGCTGAAGTTCTGAACTTTGGCTATGGAAAACTTTTTCTTCTGTACCCCTTGGGGGTTCGTTGTGCTTCCATGCAGTCGGCTGCCAAGAATCACTAGCTGTGCAAACACCGTCAAAAGGCTGCTGAAGTTCTGAGCTTTGGAAAATTTTTTCTTCTGTACCCCTTGGGGGTTCGTTGTGCTTCCATGCAGTTGGCTGCCAAGAATCACTAGCTGTGCAAACATCAGTTTTGCGCTTTTTGGTAGCCGGCTGTTCTGTAGATAGTCACGATTTCTTGTGGTCAGCCATGCTGTGCTGACCATAGCATATGCAACATAGGTGGTACCCCTTTCTGCAACGCCCGTCTGCAACGGCTTCCCGGCATTTCTTCAATGAGTAATCAAAGCAAATGGGCTCCCCATCCGGGGTAGAAGCAGTTCCACCAGCGTCACGAATCTCCTTTGGGATTCTCTGATCATATTTTCCTTTTGACTTCCCTTTTCCTTTTGAGGGATAAGGGCGATACCTGTTGAAACCCTTTTTGTTGCCCTTTGATGGGGTCGCTGAAGCCGCCTTGGCTGCAGGAGCGGCAGCTGTTGAAGTAGCCTTGGGAGCTTGTTTTGCGATCATGGGTAGTAATGAAAAGCTGACTTCATATGACTTCAACGCCTCTTCAAGCTTTGTGTCCAACTCCAGTGCACCCGTCATGTCGGGTCTGGGTTTCACATTTTTCTCGATCAGGTGGCACCAAGCTGATTTGTCCGCCGCCAAGAGCTGGGAAACGCTGCATCGATTGTAGCCTGCTGGCGGCTCTCTATTCAGGTGGGCAAACAAAAGCTGCACATATTTGTCATGACAGGTAAAGGACATCACATTGGCAAAATCAAGGGCAAGTCCCCTTCGTTTAAATGCTTCGAGTGCCTGATATGAAGATTGCACACTTGCTTCGAACTCTGCATCTTTGTCACGGATAACTACCTTTGATGATTCAACTTCAAGCAGCTT